>CM076582.1:323597713-323657713 GCA_034641835.2 Pinus albicaulis
TACTGAGCTACATGCCCCATCATTGTGGGCATCATTAATGGTTCGACCTAGATGTACGAATTTCTATCTCCAACAAAGAAAACACCTAATTTGGAAGTAAAGCATCAAAACTGAACGAAAGAGAATGTATAATGAACAAAGTTTTTATGCCAACATTCTACCATATTCCAAAGTTGTCATGTTTGACTTCTAAGTCATTTATATAGATTTTAATCATTGCTTTACGTTTAATTGAGTATAATTTCAACCCAATTCGTTTCATATTTAATCATCCCTGAATTAGGTGTGCTCATGCTCCTAAGTCATGACTTTTGGACCTGTGTGTGGAAGTGCTCGTTGCTCTGTTTCCAAAGGTTTTGAAAGTGGTCATTTCAAAAGTGATCCCCGTTTCCAAATGTTGTCCTTACCCTGTTTCAGGCAACTAAGACTTCAAAATATTGTGCTTTTTGGTTGAATCAAAAATTTTATTTGCATATTAAAGACTGGGAATCCAAAAGGAAAAAGTGGTTCCATTTAAAGATACGTGCAACCTAAATTATCCAAATTATTTTTATTACACTCCATCCATCTATTTCGTTGCAGCATTCCTAGTCCTTTAGTATTGAATTATAACTCTATAAAATCAAGATGGCCATCCATATTCAAAGGCTTCTGCTTTTCTTTGCGTTATCTTCTAATAAGGATTTTTATTTCCAAGTAATTCAACTACCAAAGGTAGTACATGTGAGTAGAGAAGTAATTCAACTACCAATTATTCTCCTACATAGTACATGCTTTGATATATTATATCAAAAGTCTTACCAATACAATAAAATTGATTGTTGTATGTGGACATTTTTGTTCAGGATGGTCCATTACATAATCAAGATGAGGAGCTGGATCATGCAATTGCACTCTCTTTCTGAAGAACTAACCAAGCCAGATGGTATATGATGGCAATTTCATTTTTTTATAGTTACTTTTAGTTTAATTATATCATTTAGCTCAATGCTTTTCATATATTCAACTAAAATTTTGTTGCTTAACAAGACTTTGTCATATCCATGTTTTAGTGAAATTGTTTATGGTTTGATACTCTCATACAACCTTTATCAAGTTACATGCACCCTCATTAGAAAAAACAAGAGAATTTTGCTTGCCATGACTATGTTTCTTTGTCATTGTTGACTTAAGAAAGTCTTTTAGCTAAGAAACTAGTTTCAAGGTTATGGCATAACTTGTCATATAAATTGAACATAATTTATATCCAAAATGTTAACTTGTAAACTACTTAGCTGGTTTTAGGCTTTCCATTTAAATCTACTTCAGTTTGAACTTTGAACGAGTTGTTCCATAGACTTGAATATTAAGAGATTTTGGTGTAAGGATTAAAAATTAGCCCGTAAGGCCTCTCAGTTATTCATTTATTTTATCTGAATATAACATTTACTATTAAATTAGAACCACTCGGCACAAATACGTCATAGATCAAGATCATACTTTGTAGAGTGTCGTAGAATAAAAATAGGAGCAAGGACACTAAATTATTTCAGTTTTCCTGGTTCTTATTCCTTTTGTGTATCTTTGCACCTTTAAGGGAAATTTCTAGTTTAAAGTCTAATTATTTAAAGGGTGCTAGCTCAATGGAAGAGCACCTGCTTTACAAGTAGGAGGTTGGTGGTTCGATTCCATCGTGCCCTGATATTCATATATAGGGAATGACGAAGATCAGTTTTTGGTGACGGATGCTCTTTTGACTATCACCAATGAGCTTATGGTGACATTTTTCGACTCTCACCAAAATATGAAGTGGTGATAGTCAACGAATGCCACCATATATACGCATCAATAGTGACAACCATTAAAGGTCCGTCACCATAAATCGTTGTTGTTGATATGAAATGGTGAGGGTCACTGTTTTTCATTATAGTCATTATTCGTGACAGACCTTGATGTCACCAATGAGTTTATGGTGACGGTCAATGAACGTCACCATATATATGCACCAATAGTGACGGCCATGAAAGGTCCATCACAAAAAATCGTTGCTGTTCATATGAAATGGTGACGGTCAGTATCCGTCATTATAATCAATATTTGTGACGGACCTTGAATGTCACCACAACACATACTTTCGGCGACGCCACCTTTGGTGACGTTCAGTTTTTTGGTGACGGAGGCTATTGTTTGTCACCATTGCTCATATGAAATGGTGACGGTCACTATCCATCACTATAAATCATTATTGGTGATGGACCTTGAATGTCACCACAACACCTATACTTTCAGCGACGCCACCTTTGGTGACGTTCAATTTTTTGGTGACGGAGGCTATTGTCCTTCACCAATGCTCATATGAAATGGTGACGGTCACTATTCGTCACTATAAATCATTATTGGTGACGGACCTTGAATGTCACCACAACACCTATACTTTCGGCGACGCCACCTTTGGTGACGTTCAGTTTTTGGTGACGAAACCTCTTTTGCCCTCACCAATGAGCTTATGGTGACCATTTTCGCCCCTCACCAATGTGATTTTTTCTTGTAGTGTCGGTACATTTCGGATTCATCCAAGTGCGCATTACCCAAATACCATCACAGAAAATACCATCACAAAGCAATTACAATGTGACTAGACATAGATATACTTATGCAAAAATACAGATATATTCGTAGCTAAATAACCATCACAGATACACTTCAATAGTAAACATCATTGATCCAGATAACACATAGATACTTTAACAATACTTCACATTCATTAACATTCAGGTCCACTTACAACTAAAACCATCTGCGCTACGGCCTAGCGGGAATGCCGCACACAACGAGGGCCCGAGATCTCCGCGCCACATGGCAATGAGAGTCCTTACCCAAACAACCCAAAACAGATCTAATAGTTTGCACCTAGCATCAATCTCAATTCATGCCTACCTCTAGACTCAAACTATTCATCTATTTATATCGATATAGCCTATGCTATCTCGTGGTCTGCAAACGCGGACTCTAGGTCTACCCTTTGACCCATTACAATGCATTCCGGCTTTGACCCACCCCAAAATCCTTGAGTTAGACTAATTAATACAAAAATATACAAAAATTCGCGACGCAAGGTACCGTTCACAACAACTTCGGTAAAAAGGTACGGCATCATATACAAATTATCCAATGCAAGGCATGCTGAATTTCTCGCATTTGTGTATTCGGCAATATACATTGTGCGATTCTGAGACATTTTCACAAGGACATTCATTTCATGTAGCATAGGAAGAATTCCAGCCAATGTCAATAATGTTTCTATATCAGTTAGTCGAAAAAAAAGATCTTGAGCTATGTCTACATTGTAGCGATTTTCATACATCAACCCTACTAAAGATTTGAACTCACTAAATAGTCTTTGAGCTGGTCCATTTAATGAGATCCATCTTGTATCAACATCTTTCAGTGGTTTTTTTCCATCCGTAACACCATCTACAAATTGTTGAAACTCTAAATATCGTATGGGACTACGAGAAAAGTATACATGAGTCTCACGTACAAGATCTTCAACTTTTGAAACTAATGGAAACTTGCTTACTATTTTAAATGCAAGATTCATCCTATGAGCCATACAATGAATATTAATCATATATGGCGAAGCTGATAGTTGTAGTCTAACACAAAGACCATTCCTTTGTCCTTGCATTACCGATGCTCCATATGCTCCAACACATACCAACTTTTTTGCAATCATTAAATGATCCATACCACTTTCCTTCAAAGTATTAAGAACAAGTTCATAAATATTTCCAGCTGTAGAAGTCTCTCTCATATTTTTAATCCCAAGTAGATAGGAATGCCTAATATGGTCATTAACCATATAAATGCTCATGCAGATCCATGAAGTATTATCAATAGCTGTAACCTCATCCAAAGACAATGCCAAAAACCTAGCATTTGCAATCTCCTGTTTCAAATCATCAATTTCTACTTGAGCTAGATATCTTGCCCATTCCAAACCACTAGTTACGGACCAATGAGAAGATGGAAAGTTTGGCACGTGAAGAAAAGATAGAAATTTCATCTAATCTGGATAATCTGTCATAGGACGACCTTTACATAAGATACAATGCTCAATTGTATCGTCTTGGATAATAAACTTCTTTCCATCGTCTTTTCAAATTGAGATATGATGGTTCCTCCACTTGCCTCAAGTTTCTTCTTATTTATTAAATATTTTTTGTATTCTTCCACACATTGGCTATGTCGGCATTCCTCCAAAGATTTCCATCTAACAATAGATTTCTCTTTACCATTTACAATTTTATTTTCATAAACCTTTCCTACATGCTTTTGTACTGTATCTAGCTTCATCTGAAATTTCACTACCTTGCAACTTTTCCAACTACACGCAAGACATTTAACTTCTCGTAAATCCTCATTTGTAGAAGGTATTTCTTCAATAAATGGAAAACTTGAGAGCCAATCATCTTCGAATTTTCTCCCTATGGTCCACTGGCCTTTTTTCCTTTTCCATGAATGGTTTGTGTCACCTTCCAAGGAAATATCTTTAACATTTTCATCATTAATTTCTGTTGAAATTGCATTTATCTCACCCTGATCACTTGAGGAACCTATTATTTCATCCATCATATGGATATTAGATGCATTTTCACAAGATTTAACATCTCTCTCAGTAACAGATTGTTCAAAGGAGCTTGAAGCATGAAGAGAATGTGTATTCTTGGATTGAGACTTTTTAAAGTATGATAATACATCAATTTGCCTTGATAGTTTCTTCCCAGGATTAGATTTTGACATCTCACTGAATATTCCAGAAGTAAAATTTCAAATTGATCTAGAAACCTGCATCAATAGTTTCCAAGAGTTGAGAATTACTTAATTTGTGGGTAGTATTCAAAGTATACTATATATAATAGTTCAAAAGTACATGTGAATAAAAAAGGATTTCATCATACCCAATAAAAATAAACATAAATTAAAAAGCCAATATACATTTTATGCCATGTTTTATTTTTTGTCTTGAACTCACTTAGGGTACAACATTTTTTTACTATTTCAAAGGTTTTAGAGGAAAATATTTACATTTTCCTTTCATCATTATGTGTACCCATTTGAACCCAAATTTCTTCAATGAGATATGCTTCATATAAATTCACTTGTTCACATAAAATTAAATTGAACTTTGCAAAAAAAATATTGAGTAATATTGAAACAACATATATCATAAATTGAATTTTGAGGCAAAATGGAATTTTACCAAAAAAACTTGTTTAACAATGGTAATGGGAAACTATTAAGACATAAAATATAATAATTCCTTTGTATAAAATTGAAACATAATCATTGCTTGGGAAAAAATTCAAACAACATGCTATCACCAAACTTAGACTAATTGGGTTATTCAACAATCAATTTGATGTAATTATTTCAAACCACTTGGGGTTGGAAGTTAGCCCTTCGAACCAGAGAGGGCTCTCTCAAGAAAAAGGTAAGATATTCAAGAAACAAGCTTATAATGAAGATGGCTAACTCTGATATGTTTTTAGATGATTTTTTCAGGTGGAAGATGATTGATGGCTACCATTGGGCATGGAGTCAGCATGGAAATTCAATTACAAATAAGTATTATTCACGGAAACTGAGGCACATGAGATTTTACAATAACTCTGGCAGCTAACATAATACAAAAATGAAGTTGGAGCATAAGATTTTATGAATTCCAAGTAATCATGTATAAGAAATATGATTCAACATTCAAAAGATAAATGGACACAAACACATAAAATCTCAATATGAATCTCAAGTCTGAACAAACACTTCTGCAACTGTGTATTAACTAAGTGAAAGAAAAATACATAGTATTCTGGTCATTTACGTCCATCCACGGTCTAATTCTAAACTCTCTCATTGATAGAGCAAGGTCTCATAAAAATAGTTTGTCACATGAGCTAGCTTCAAATTCCAACCTAAGAGACCTATTTCAAATAGGATTACATCACTTGGAGACTTCCTAGGGATATTTTCTGTTTGGCAAAGTTTGAATACAAAAACGACTCTTCTTTCATTAAATAGATCAACAAATTCCTTTAATAACCCTTATCAAATGCAACAAACTAATTTTCTGAGTGTACTGGACTACTGATGTGTCATCATGCCATGCGGATGTTGAGTTGGACCTCTTCCAAGTCGAATTTTAAAAAATTTACACAAATCTCACTAGTGAAAATTCTGAAAAATAGGCCTCAAAGATGAGTGCATAATTTCCAAACCCCATGGATTGAAAAAAATAATAGATGTTTTTGTAGATGGGCTTATACTGAAGAAAAGCCTCCTTCATATTTCCAAAATTCTTTTCATTTGGTCAGAAATTGAACTTGAAATTTACTGCTAAAACAGTCATGTACAGGAAATTTCGTAGCACACTTTCGTAGCAAACTCCAAAATCTAGCTTTGCATAACATTTGACCTTTCTAACTATTGGAGGGTACTCCTTGGGGCTAATGAGGTAAATACATGCCCCTAGTTACCCCTGATATGATATTTTTTAGGGATTTTTTCCTTAAGTAATCCTACAGTGAATTCATAGCAAAAGCTCAGCCTCAAGCCTGGAGCTCGCTACGAAAATTCCTAGTTTCACATATTTTTGAAAATTTTTCTTTCCTTACCCCAAAAACATGTTTTCAATCCTGTATATGCCTTGCTATGGTATCTTAAGACTAAATATGACCAAAATTGTATGGCTTACCATGTTTAACATCAACATCTTGCATAATCATTTTAAGACCCTTTTTCTTCAATTCAGCTTGCATCATTTTTATCGAACCAAACTGATATGTTGAGGTGGAAAACTAATACACTACATTTAAGGTCTTCATACACCAAATTTGATGATGAGTTTTCCATTTGTGAGGTGGAAAAATGATGTGTTGTTATCCATGTCAGCCATGTGAAGTGGATTGGTGAGTTGTACTCTTAAACATATGTCCCAATGAAACTTGAACTCATTTGACGATTTAGCTACTTCCTTACATGCGTTGACAGTCCCAAAAATACAAAAATTCCATAATGTTGGAAAAACAGAGGATTAGGCAGTTTCATAGCGAATTATGACCAGTTTACACTGAATTCAATCGCGAGTTGGTAGAAGTGCCAAATTTACATGAATTACCAATTTCACTTATGCATGAGATATTTTTTGAATTTTTATTTGACATTGACACCGATCACCTTAATGATGACCTTTAAACTCCCACATATGTAAATTTTTGAAAATTATGAATTCAGAAGACCTTATTCAACCCTCCTAAGTGACTCAACCTAATTAACTTAAGAACAACCTAATGGTTATAATGGATAACCCAACATATAACATAAATTCAATTTTAAGGAAAAATGGAATTTCACAAAAAATTAAAAAATAAAAATATATGTATGGTAAATAATACATTTGCAACCTCATGTTTCTTGGATTATCCTCTGTCACAAAGGTTGTGCACCTTGGAAAATAAGCTCCACCATTTAAAGGAATGAATGGACAATCCAAATGGAAAGAGCTCTTTGATATCTCTTCTTGAAGCAATGAATTGGGTCAATGTTTGGAGTGGAAAATTGACTTGTCCCCATCACATTTGTAACCTCATGTTTCTTTGCTTGACCTCTGTCACAAACGTTGTGCACCTTCTAAAATAAGCTCTTTGAATCATATGGGTTGGGGACATGTAGATTAGAGTGTCAAGAGAGGGTATTCACATCAGTTGTCATCTCTATCGCTCCCCCTAGAATCAGCAATATGGAATCAAATTTGGCACTTTTACGACCTCCGAAATGTTAATATCTTTTAATGAGCATTACTTCGTGAGAAGATACTCACTGCAGAAAATTTGCAAAGCATGGCATTATTGGCCCCTTGACATGTGCTTTGTGTCTCAAATTTGAAATCGATTCATTACATATTTGAGTGAAATTTACAATCAGAGTATGGAAATCAACTTTCACCTGGCTTAAATAATAGAATGAGAATGCTATATTTGTGGAAAACCATGTTCTCTTAATCATTAGGGGAATTTTGAGGTTTAAAATGGGCCTCCTAAGAAAAATATACAACAAAAATCAACTTTATAAGAACCAATAGTATTCAAGATGATGATGTCAACAATGGGGAGTGATTCACCATTTTTCGAGTAAAAAAGTAAAAATAATAAAAAATAATAAAATAATAAAACTACTTTTTCAAGTTGTATTTTCAACTTATCTCCCTAAGTTTTTACTCAAATTTCGAGCGGGAGTACTCGTTGGATGCAAAATTTAATTCCTCGTCCAAGGAGTACCCATGTTACATACTTTTGATGGACCCTGCTACACAAAAAATGAGAAATACATGAAAAACCGTGTTTGCAATCACATTTTTCATGTATTTCTCAGTTTTCATGTAGCAAGGTCCATTGAAAGTATGCAACATGGGTACTCCTTGGATGAGAAATCAAATTATGCATCCAATGAGTGTTTTCGCTCGAAATTTGAGTAAACCCATAGGGGGATAAGTTGAAAATACAAGTTGAAAAAATAGTTTTTTCTTTTTCCCTCTAAAATTTGATGATGTAATCAAATCTTATTTTATTATTTCCACTATTATTTTATAATTTCCTTACGAGGCCCTTTTTAGACCTCAAAATTCCCCTAATGGGAATACAACTAATGAAAAGACCAACTAGTTTTCAAAAAATGGGTTAGCATTGCCAAAGTGTTTATGTTTCAAAATATGGTTTGCCCAGAATAGAGAAGTATTTCACTAGGAATTGAATAACCCCTCTGTAGAAATAAAATTTAAAGTCCTCTTAGCATAACACTTTTAACTCCAAATAAACAACTTAATGCAAATAAAATCTTGAGTGTAGATTATGAAGAATGGTTCTGTCAATTCCATATAGCTCGTAAATTTACATGCCTTAGTATGTCCAAACACAACACTAGACCAAATTGGCGGCTTCAACAAAGCACCCTTGATAAAAAATGGAAATTTTTTCAACACTCTTACGTTCTATATTTTTTTGGAGCCTCAAAGGGAAATTTTTGGGTGGAAACTATAGGGGATATTCATCATGGATCCCAGAGGAACAATTCATACTTCCCTCACATGGGAACTTGGTATCATGTCCAATAACCAAGCAGAAGATTATGCACTACTGCAAGGTTTGAGAATAGTTATGGCTTTAGTATCAAATTAGTGTGGGGGGTGGGAGAATCAAAGGTATTTTTCAACCATATGGTTTTTATCTCCATGCCAACTGATAATTCTTCAGCATCTTTATTTTTTTGATCCAGACAAGTGATGCTCAATTTCTCTTAAATCACATTCTACCTATCTTGTTAAAAAACAACTATGAAGTGGATTGGTTTGTCAATATAGCTTCATCCCTAAAAGAGGGGATAATTATTGGTAACGGCACCATCAAATAATGGCACGGTCATCAATTAGTATTTATGGGTATAGATACATGTATCAAGAATTTAAACCTTTACATGGATCGTAGGATTGGACTTCATACTCAACATCGGTATAGTTATGAGAAGAGAGGTAAGTATTTCATCTGCATACTAAAAGCCATGAATCGACACAAATTACTAGAAGCTAGAAATTTCTTTGCTTAAGGTGGGGTTAGGGTCATTTTTCCTGGAAAGTGTTGATGGGAAGCCAGGATCCCACCTCTGTGTGGTTTGATAAGAATTCGTACCAGTTTAATCTGGACTTTTTTTGGTTTATTGTTTCATATTTATTGTAATTTTTCGATGGAGCCCCCTCCTTGGAGTCACTCCAAAATTAGGGGACTCTCAAGGCCAAAGGTCTCATTTAATCTGATTTTTAGTGGAATGGATGCTCCTTAGTCCTTCCCCTGGTGAGCTTGTAGTCTTCCAATTTTCAGTTGTATGTTGAGAAGCATCCTCTTTCTAGAACACAAGAATTACAAGCATTGTTTGGGACCAAAGTGTGTGGAAATATCCTATAAAATATCTAATATACACAAGCTTGATTTACAAGAATAGGAGCACCCATTGTTAGAGTAATTTTTGCAAATTAGAGGACTGATGGAGTGATTGAAAAGAATTCACTGGGAAGGAAAAGGAAATATACATGACCACATAGTTCCATCACACTTGGAAATCTTTACAACACAGTTTAGCCATTTCTAAGGGAAATGGATGTAGCTCACCTAATTCTAATGTCTGCATAACAATTCTATTGCAGAACCAATTTGAATGCATAAAAAATTATAAGGGCCCACAACAGCCCACCAACAACCATGCTATACAAATCCTAAGGGCTTGCAATAACCACGTTATACTAACCTGCAACATCCAAAGGGCCTGCAAGGCGTAAACCCTCCAAGATGAAGTGACACAGTTCAACAAAGAATGAAACATAAAACTTATATACATCAAGCATTATAATGTAAAAAAATTTGACATAGATTCAATTCTTGCATGTCACAGACTCAAAAACATACACGCGATAGTTCAAACTACACAATAAAAATTTTCACATAAATCAATTCTAACATATCACAGACTCTCAAACATATCGAAAAATATTACAAGTTAGACTTAATTTTTACATAAAGTGAAAATTTTAAAGGTGTTCTGCAATTCATATACATGAATTTATACGAACTATTCATAATGTTCATGAAGAGAATATGTCGATCAGATCATAGGGGTTGGGAACCATTGGAAATCAAGTTCCACTAACCATATGTTCATGAAGAATCACCAGAAAAAGACAAATGTAGAGGATCTCAATATTAAGAGGAAGACAAGGAAATGATGAAAAATAACCCCAAAATGTCAAATTAATTATATATGTAGGACTTAGAAGTAGTTGAGAAACAAAGCCAACTTAATTAGGAGAATAGGGGTACCATAACCAGAGTTCAATCAGTTGTTCGTAATTTTAAACCTTACGCGAGGTTGATCTCTACTTTCACAACACCCAAATCTACGATTATGCACTTCATAACGCTTTCGGTTTGTTGTAATTTTCAGCCTGTTTCAGAAGTCGAGATTCAAGAGCTTTAATTTGCAGAGAGATTTTAAGGATCACTTTGGATTATTTACAGTAATTCTACAATAGTTCGTTACCCACAAGGGTGCATTTGATCATGCCCAAAATGATAGGAAATCAGCCTTAGGAGGCCTTCCCTTGCCTTAGAATTTGAATCACTTGGCCACAAAACCTATTTCACATCCTTCAAAAATCCCAACTGCCTTATATCAATATTCAATTCATTAATGTTCCTTGGCCCTCAAATCACTTATCTCCATAGATACATAAAACAATATGAATAATGATACAGAAAGTACCCTAACAAGTAAATCAAATTGTGAATCAACTTCAAGTAAAGATTCAATTTGTAACCATCTCCAAACGGGTAAACAAAACAACAAAGAGGGGGTCGGAATTGTTAGAAAATTATATATTACAAAGCAATGCAACACATAAAATATGTGGAAAACACAAGCACACAAAACACATAAAACCATAGAGACACAGATATACGTGGTTCACCCAGTTTGGGCTACGTCCACCCCGAACAGCCAGCCCTTCCTTTCTATTATCTAGCAAAATGAAGAGACACAACCTATAACAGATCCACTGTAATATCCTCTGTTCTCTCTCACAGTCTCCCTATCTATTTCTCGCTCTAAGAATACACACACAATACACAACCGCAATACAATACCCTCATACAAGCGAGGGGTTGCCTTCTAGGGCAAAAAAAACCCTAAACTAAACATAACTTCTACCGTCAGATCATCCACCTAATGAATGGCCTCGATTGACAAGAAATTACTATACTTTTACAAGGCAATTTTGCATCTGTTTTTTAGCTTCGAGGGCACTGCCCCCGAAACCCCCCCCTAGGGGGGGGCTCCATAAAGTCATAGCCCCCCCCCCCCCCCCTAGACCCCCCAGGCAGCATTTAATTACGGGTACATGGGCCCAACGCTGTGATACAAAATAAACAAGATAATCAGACTCCACACCCAACAGGAATTACATTCAGCCAATTGATCACCCCAGACCAAGTCTCTAAGATGGTCCTCCATCTATTTTTCATGATGAGGTGGTTATGAGATCCATTAATATCTCTGTATAATTATTCCCATGGTATGATGCCATGCGCAACCTGAAATCATGGACCTAGCCCATTAAATTTTAAACCATTATAGACCACTTGCACCCTACCCTATATTTTCAACCTTCAAGACAAACTATAAAACTCATATCTTACACACAAATCAAGATTCAAACTACATAGTGCAAACCCCTTAAATGCAGGGTGAACTCCTTAACTCCATTATTAGATAACTCTTTTATTTCTGGATCACCTAAAGAATTGTGTGAAAGGGTGGGAATTTTCATGTTAGCAAATGATGAAATTTGTTGAGAAGTTTCCCCATGACTAATTCCTTAAAATAATTATTTTCTAACTATCTAGTGCAACTGCTCTACAAGATGCTTCTTTAAAGAATCAAAAGCCATCTCCAATCTCTCCATCTACTCTGATGCATTGTTGTTGTACATAAATAAACTATAATAAATATCAACACTGTCTCCATGAGTGTTCTCAACAATTTGGAGCAATGTTTCATAAAATTTAGAATTAATTAAAGTAGGTTCCAAGTTCAACTTTCCTAACATCCTCCCTATAGTGTGGGTAATAAATTGGCTTTTAGAAGCATAGTGATCATGTTGAGCACATGACATCTCAACCATCCTGCAACATTCTTTCGCAAATATATATAAAAACTTATATCAACGTTTCTACTCGTGTTCTTCCAATTCAAACTTTCTCATAAGGTATAAGAAAATTAAAGACCACAAAAACCACTCCACCTAGCTTCCCCACTTTCAGGCCCAAACATAGGATGTGTACACAATATATCAAATTCTGGAGGCAGTTCCTATAAAAATAGATTGTGTCGAAACTCTTTAACAGAAAGGACATCTACAAATAATGTGTTTCTCTTTAGCCTATGAGTTAGGAATGACCTCAATATAGACTTTGTTGATATCATATATGAACATAGAAACATGACATTCATATGTTCTTCACAAAAATCATCTGCATCCTTAAAGAAAGAAACTCCCATTTTCTGAGCAAACGCTTCTGAGAAACCTCTCCATGATCCATTATAAAATGAGACAATACCATACAACCTTGATTAACCATAGTTTTTGCAAGGAATTTCCCATAATTACCAAATCCAACTATACCAATATTCAAATGATTATTAGTTTCAAATTCTTCACTTTCCATAGATTCATTACCAAAAGGTTGAGCATCATCCAATGCTTTAATCTGCAGATGACTAAGAAGGGAACTATATTCCATATTTTTTTTCTTCCTAACATAAAACGAAAATTTGATATACTGTAGCATATTTGTGTTGGTATTAAGGGTTGTTTGACACCAAATCAAGGATGTGAAGATTGAAAAAATAACTAAAGGTTTAACTGAGGTATCCATGTGTCGAAATCAAAACATCTCCAAGTTGTTGGTGTACTTTACTACATCTTGGGAAGTAAGATTTGATAGATTGAGCCCTTAGATTTTATGACGCTAATAAAAACGTCATGCAACTTTTTCTTCTAGAACACCTATTAGTCATGGTTAATCTGAGGTCAAGTTTTTCTATTGGTAAACAAAGCCCTACAATTTCACCAATACAAGATAGATTTCTTACCATATGAATATTTGATGGTACAACAATATTTGAAAATTCAAGCTACATGTATTGAACCTGAAAACCTTTAATACCAATAAAAAATATGTAAACTAACCCATTTTTATAAAAATTATAGCATCACCGTGCATCGATTAACAAGATAAACCTCTTAAATCTGGTGTTGGGCACAAAATATTTGGAAGGTTAAACTGCTTAAAACCCCGTCAGATAATCTGGAGTGTCTATATTCATAATATCCAAAATAATATTTCATTTGGTGTACTTTTACTTAATAGGGCACATTATCATTTAAAAACCCTATCACAGAGGATTCACCTAATAATTGGATAGAGAATATCTTATACATAAATTGGTTTGCATGGTATTAACGTCTCATTCCATGACTCACTGATCTGCATACATATTGAGTTGAAAACAACAAAAAGAGTTGAAATTTCATTAGAAGAATTTTGTTTTATATTCTTTTGAACATTAAATGATATCCTAATGGCTAGGAAGTCTATACATCAGTAAAGGAAGCTTACTACATAAAAATTTGAATGTTCATCGAAAAAAATTATATATACACAGAAAATTCTTAAAATTAATCCCACTTGTCCACATGAGGTCCACCACACAACCCTTGATCAGGTGCATGCACAGTACACAAATTAACAAAATACTAACAGAATGAACACGTGTGCTTATATATATGTTTCAAACTCATCTTTAAATTCTCTGAAGCTCAAAAACTTACATTTAAAAATAAAAATAAAAAAATAGGAACATGTATCCTATGCTTGAAAGGCCAAATCCTTCAACAAAGTATTATGTTTTGAAAATGAGTTATGCATGCCTTATAATCCAAAAGGTCATAATGAATAAGGATCACATACAGCCGAAATTCCTATAAGTCCAAGGAAAACAAGGACTTTTCAAACACCAAAAGAAGAATAGTGTAGGGCAAAAACCTTTAATTCAACACACTACTCCAAAAAAAATAGAGATCTAATATGTAAAATCGAAAATAACCTTATTTTGAAGCAAAAGATCAGGAAATTTATGAATGTCATGCCTCGCTCTCATTAATTTCAAAATATATTAAAAGTTTAAAAATATTTGGGTTTATAAGCAACTTATATGTACAAAGAGATTTTTGATAGTTCAATATCAAATGCAAAGCAAAAAGAATTAAAATACATAGAATAAGTAAATTTAAAACAAACAAACAAAAAAAATTCAAGTCTAAAATTCTTATGTTGGAATAGGGTCCCCCAGCTTCGTTTTTGATATAAATTTGTAGTAATTAGTCTAGCGCAAGGGCTTTGGGGTGGGTCAAAGCCCCCAATGTATTGTAACAGGTCAAAGAGTAGACCAAGAGTCCACAAACCATGGTTTGTAGACCATAGGATAGCGCGGGCTATGGTGATATAAATAGATGGATACATTGAGTCTAGAAGAAGAGTAAGTAGGATTGATGCTAGTTGCAAACTATTAAGCTCTATTTTGGATTGTATTGGGTAAGGACTCCTGCTGCTGTGTGCACGGAGATCCTCAGTCCTATTGTGTGCGGACCCCACTGGCTATGTGCGTAGGTTGGGAACTGGGTCTGTAATTGGGTTTTGAATGTTAATGAATGAGAAATCTGCTGAAGTACCTATATGTTATAAAAACTAGCTGCGTTTTCATCATTACAGTGATTCTTTCTATCATAATTATTGATGTGCACATGGATGTGAAGGTATTACTGGGATCTGATTAATAATAGTTTCTTTGTTTATGTTTACCTACTGCCTATGGGTTTACGAGCTTCGCATTCTGCAAGTTATATTGTTAAAGGCTCTGTGATAAGACTTATTCTGTGCAAATCCGATAGATCTTAACAGGGTTGGCTCAATTAACTCTCTTTCTCTTTGGGTGCGGAAACCTGGTTCCAACACCCTCCCATACTACTCCGAGTGAGACCTTGGCCTGCGCAAGTAGTTCATTACCGAAAGGGCCAGTGGTATAGGGGTTTTTGGCAAACCTTAAATATGAACTTGGGTCGGGACTGCTCAAGCCAACAAATGGTTCCATTGTCGGGACCAGGAGCATTTTGAGAGAAATATTGGGTAATGCCACAAGGTCATTGGTGGCCTGAGAAACCTGAGCTTGAAGACTGGTTCGAAAAATAGATTCAGGAATTTTCCATAAAAGAGAATTGCAACACAAATCTGACTGCTGAAAAGTGGAAGAACAAGTACTTCTTTACATAGGTATATGAAATCTTCTTTGTAAATTTCGTGCATGAACTACCGGAGTGGCTAGCACAGTTAGTATAATTCCAGACGTGTTGGAAAGACGATCAGGTTACGTAGTGGACTCCTCAATCAATCCAACAGTTGGATAAGGTTGATAACACAATCACCCGAACTATAGATCACTGGGTGGATAGTGTGCTAGGAGGATTTGTAAAGGATTTCGCAGTTGATCAATTCGTATCTTATTCTGAAGTTGAGCAGGGGTTCTGCAAGGGATTCCGAGGTAAGTTCTTGCAAACATTGCCGCTACTGATTAATATGCTATTGTGTGAAAAGGGTACTCTATGCAGCCACACCGAGTGAATGAACTCCGATCAGAGCGAAAGTGCGACATGAAGTGGTAAATACTACAGATTCAATCGAGAAGGGGATAGATCCATCTATAGTCCCTTAAGAGAGCCACCTATGCACATAGAAACTATTCCCTAGGCTACACCACTGTCAAATCAGCGTAAGGGAAAGAACTCTCCTACCCCTCCACCATTACCGGAAGACGATATGGCCACACACATGAAGCTACCCACCTTTAAGGGTGTGAAGGATGAGGACATGCACTGATTTTGGTTCGTAGCGGAATCAGTATGGACTATGCAGAATGTTGCTAGAAATGCTGTAAAAAGGGCACAGCTATCCCTAGCTTTTGATGGAAGGGCCTTGGATTGGTTCATGGGATATGTTGGCTAGCATGCGGATCCATCAATACAATAAATTAAGGATGCCTAGCAGTTTCGAAAGCCTAAGTCATATGCTCAACTTGTGATAGAATTGAAAGATTTTAAATAGGGACCTACATAGTCTGTATGGGAGGCTGATCAGTGGCTGAAGAAAGTTATTAGGGATGGATAATTCAAGTATGAGGATAGATAGCGCAAGAAATGGTTCATTACCATGCTATTACCACACCTGCGTGGGCCTATGGGTCAGTAGACGATTAATATGCAAGAAAAAGCCCTAGAATTTTCCATGAAGTTAGAAGCTGCACCAAGGCACGATACCCAGTTTGGGGTGTAGCAGATCTTGGGCCAGTGTGAATCAATGCACCTAGAAATCTAGAATTTGCGAAAGGAGCGGGGAAAAGAAGCTAGCCCAGACATTTGGTGCATAAGGTGCAGGGTATCGGGCCACATCAAGGATCAATGCCCTCTATTGTTAGACTACATGCAAGTTTGGGGGCCTAACCCATTGTGCCCCAAAGAGATTTGGGGACCAAGCACCCCCACATTATGGTGCACCAACTGCCGAGTAGCCGGATTACATGATACCAACCACTGCCCTTGACTTGGTGCTTATGTCCCAGAATTGAAGCAACAGTGGTGCAGATTCTGCCCATCTGTAGGACATGATGAGCATAACTGCTGGACATATAATTTAATGATAGATAGAGGAGGCTCCCCTGCAAGAGGCTGAGGGGGGGAGGGGAATAGGTGGAAGCAGAGGTTGGGGAAGAGGACAGTTGATTTGTTATAATTGTGGGGAGGTGGGACACTTCGCAAGGGACTGTCTGAACCCTGCACGCCAATCTTACAGATATTGCAGGCAACTAGATCATGTGATCGAATACTTTCATGTACAAATAGCAAAGATGCAGGATAAACAGCAAACACCGACGTAGAATGTACAAAGGGTTAAGGCGAAACAGCGCGACGAAGGACCTAGTATTAACATAATTATGCATAGTGGCATGGCCACTGGAAGAGCTATAGCCGAACCCCTTATCAGAAAATCCGCTGACAAAAAGGAGAGCTTGGACTTACGAAAGGAGAATGAAACCTTTGTTGAAGCTAGAAAGTACTTTGCAAAAAATGAGGCATCTACCTCAAAGGCCCCAATGGATCTAAAAGCAAATGAAGAAGTTAATTCGTTCCTGTAGGCATGTATGAAGTTGCTACATGACCAGAAAGTAGTAGAGAACCTTCAAGCATTGATAGACAGCTGCACATAAAAGGTTGACCCTCCAACAGAAGTTAAAGACGTCCATAAACTTTATAGGCATAAGAAACGTACTCGTCTGGAAATGCGGTAACTGCACAGATTGGTGATTATGAAATGGATCAGGTCATCCTAAATTTAGGATCCGATGCAAATGTCTTGCCCAAACAGACTTGGCAGAGGATTTGCGCATGGCTAACCAATAGAATATCGTACCGTTAGGAAAGTTCTCAAATATTATGGTAGATATCGCGAGATTTAGGGTTTTTGTGGATTTTTGGGTGATCCAAATTGTAGAGGATGTGGACCCTTACCCTACGCTCCTGGGACTGGACTGGGCTATAGACATGGGAGGTATTATCAACTTGAAGAAAAGAAGCATGGCTTTTTAGAATGAGGGCATGCGATTAATAGTCCCTCTAGACCCGGCAGAGGGTGAGTGGTATACAAAACTAGTGCGTGAAGATGACACGTTGATCATATCTACAAACTGACTGCTCGGGATGAGGATTGGATTAACCCTATGGCTAATGGTGTGCTCTACAGGGATAAGGACAACGAATGTCTCTCTTACTCTGATAGAGAGATCAAAAATTGGTAGAACCAGTTGCATGACGTATCCGCACTATGGTGCCTTAAGACCACAAAGAGTCGTTGGTGTATCTCCTTAGAGGTAAGAGAGCTACCCTATTTTGATGATTTTGGTAGTATTAGGGATTTTCTTGGAGAATTCAAAGCAGAAATCCCAAGGGAATGGAGAATGTGGGCGCTTAACCTAGCTGTGCGTGCGACCCCTGTGCGGTGGTGGGAAACTCATAAGGGGACTTTACAGGATTAGGAGGAATGTCGCGGAATGATGATCCTATGATTTGAACCCCCAGTCAATCTACCCATGGAGATTTTCCTTAGATGCGGAGACCCATGCAAGCACTTGTATGTATGGATGGAGGTATGGTGCGAAAGGACTTGGGACGAATGGGTCCACATGTTTATCCATGCTTGGGATCAATCCCTGCCATGTGGTATTTGGATACAGAGCTACATCAGTGCACTCGCCACTGGGACACCATGAGGGAAGATTTTTTGGGGACGTTCGGGTTGATGGGTAGAACTAAGAAATTAGACGAAGCCTTGCAAGACATAGATGCTCTAGTCTTTGATGAATCATGCCCTTGCGTAGAGTGTGGGGAAACAGCTTGGGATGCACATATTCAGGATATTGCCTACTGTCAGAATCTATCAGTGGAGGAGTGTGACGAGGACCCACGATATATCACTATCCTGGAGTCCGAGGGCGAACACACAGTTGCTGGAACCCCATTGCAAGAAGTAGACACAACTAAGCCTCTCAACTTAAGGGAAGTCAACATTGGAATGAATGAACAACCCAAGATGGCTAGAATTGGGGATTACCAGGATGATGATATTGTTGGAAAAATCGTAGAACTTCTCATTGAATATCAGGATATGTTTTCCACAAAATTTTCAGAGCTCAAAGGTATTTTAGGGGAGCTGGGTGTCATGCGAATCACCTTGAAACCAGATGTGCGTCCTGTAAAATAGCAGCCTTACCAATTGAACCCCAAATATAAGTATAAATTCAGAGAAGAAATCAATAAAATGATAGCCACAGGTATCATCAAACCGGTAGAACAGTCAGATTGGGTAAGCCCTATGGTGGTCCAAGAAAAGAAGACTAAAGGGGAAATAAGAATCTGCGTAGACCTTCACAAGTTGAATGATGATTGTGTACATGATCCCTTCCCTACACCATTATCTGATGAAATTCTTGACAGTGTGGGAGGTTAGGAAGCATACGCGTTCATTGATGGGTTTTCGGGCTACCATCATATCAGAATCGCACCTAAAGATTGCAGCAAAATTAACTTGCAACCAAACGGGGATCCTTCCAGTACACCATCATGCCCTTTGGGCTGAATAATGCCCCTGCCATATTTTCATGGGTGGTGGTAGCAGTGTTCAAATAATTCATTCAAAAGTTTCTGAAAGTATACTTTAATGATTAGACAGTGTTTGGATTGGTAAAGAAGCACATGCCAAACCTACACATGATGTTGGATGCCTACTGAAAGCACCAAATTTCCCTAAAGATTAAGAAGTGCATATTCTGTGTACAGTTTAGGATCTTGTTAGGACACGTGGTCTGTCGGCAAGGATTGATGGTTGACCCAGCCAAGGTTGCAATTATCATCAATTTAGCAGTCCCAACAACTGAGAAGCAGTTGCGCTCCATCCTCGGGCACACTTCCTACTATAGGAAGTTTATTCAAGGGTAAGCACTGATCACGACACCAACGGAGAAGCTGTTAAAGAAGGACGCATATTTTTTTTTGGGACACGAAGTGTTAGAAGATTTTTGAGCTGCTCAAGGAAAATATGGTCTCTACGCTTATCCTCATATTTACTGACTGGGCGAAGGTTTTTCATGTCCATGTGGATGCCTCAAGGATTTCCCTAGGAGTTGTCCTTACACAGCCCGGGGAAGGGGACATTGACCACCCAGTTGCATTTACTAGTAGAAACATTTCTAGTGTAGAACGTAATTACTCTACTATTGAACATGAGGGACTACCAATGGTGTATGCCCTGTAAAAATACCAGCACTATCTACTGGGAGGGCACTTCAAGATGTTCACGGATCATTCAGCATTGAAGTACCTAGTCAATAAGCCTGTGTTGGGGTGGAATATTTGTCGATGGTTACTGTTGTTTCAGGAATATGATTTTGAAATAATTGTAAAGCCCGGGAAACTAAATGTTGGACCAGACCACTTGTCCCGAATCAAGAGTGGTGAAAAGCCAACTAACCTAGAAGAAGGATTGTTTGATGCACATTTATTCGCTATTAAGGTGGTTGACAAGCACTTTGTAGATATTATTCATTTCTTAACTACAAGGATGGCACCTATAGACTACTCGATACAACAAATAAAAGAATTGGTAACCCGCGCAGCTAACTTTACCATCATTGTGGGCCAATTATACAAGCTGGGAGCTAATGAGGTGTTGCGAAGGTATGTTCTGGAGCATGAAAGACAAGCCATTTTAGCAGAAGCCCGTGTAGGAGTAGCAGGAGGTCACTATGCAGGAAAAGAAACTACACAGAAGGTATTAAGAGTTGGGTTGTGGTGGCCCACACTGTATAGAGACTCCCACGCATATTGTAAAGACTGTGATGCATGCCAACGGACAGGAAGACCTTTGCACAGAGATGAGATGCCCTTACAACCACAGATGGCCCTACAGGCATTTGAAAAATGGGCTATAGACTTTATCAAATCCATCAACCTGCTATGTAAGAAAACAGGTGCCCGATACATCCTCACCACAACTGATTATGTAACCAAATGGGCGGAAGCGCAAGCTGTGAAGGATTTCACTGCAGATACGACTATGCACTTTATTTTTTAGCAATATTTTAACCAGGTTCCACTATCCAAAGATATTGATGAGCGATAGAGGTATGCACTTCATTAATGAAACTATTCAAGCTTTGACTGAGAAATTCTGGATCCACCATGTGAAGAGTACCCTGTATCACCCGCAAGCAAATGGAACGGTGAAAGCTTTTAATAAAATTTTGGAACAAGCACCTACCAAGTTCTATAATGTTGATCGCAGAAATTAGGACATGTGCTTCTCATCAGTACTCTGGACCTACCAGACCACATGCAAGAAATTTACTGGGAAAATGCCTTTTCAGATGGTTTATGGGAAGGAGGCCATTATGCCCATGGAGTACATCGTCCCTAGTCTATGCATCATGGCTTTTACAAACATGGTGGAGCCCGAAATCATGGAGGAAGGCTTAGTGCAGCTTGTCACCTTGGAAGAGGATCAGTTCATTGCTAACTTTCATCAGCAAGTTCAGAAGGCCCAGGAAAAATCCTGGCATGATAGGCATATCTGACAAAAGTCATTTAAGGAAGATGATCTAGTACTACTATATGACAGCCAGTTTTCACGCCACCCAAGGAAATTCTGACAACATTGGTTGGGATCTTATGTGGTAACAAAATTATGGATGGCGGTTCGATTAGATTGGCTATGCTACACGGAGACCCTCTACTAGGGTACGTTAATGGCAGCTGTCTAAAACCGTACAGGGCCAACTCAGCACATACCAAATGACTATATGGCCAGAGTAACTGTATAAGGATGGTTGCGTGCACGCAAGAAGAAGAACGAAAGCAGGACCGGTGTGCGCGCAGGGGTCGTCCACAGATAAGGAGGGACAAAAGGGTGCATTGGGCACGTAGGGGTAGTACGCAGCTACGAAAACTAGCTATTGGAATAGTAAAACTGGGTAAAAATCCAATTTTACTGTTGAAGGGAGCGAGAAGTTGGCAATTAATGCGGTGATTTTGGAGGATTTTTTACCGTTTCCTTGATGGTAAGTTCCAGCTAAGTTTCATCCGACCATTGTTACCCCTCCAAAGCTATAAAAAGAGGAGTGCAGATCGGAATTGGGTTCTTTTCTTCCCGAAATTATTGTGCCTTGCGATTTCTGGTAAACATTGTACTTTTTTCATGTTTGGGCGCGCTACACCCTCTGATAGCAATAACCCTGAGTTTGTCTTCCGATCGAGAATGACTGTGACCAACCCCATTGAATCATTGCAGGTTGTGGCCTCTACTGAGATGGAATCCGATGAAGTATTGGAAGTAACTCCTGAAGTTGAAGAGGTCATGTCCACGCTAACCAAGGGGAAGAAGGCGAGAAAGGAGAAGAAAAAGGAAAAAGGCCAAGAGTAGGAGTAGGGAAGAACTGAAAAATGGGTTGCGGTGAAGCCGCGCACGTCCCCTCGGAATTTGAAATCCCCTCGAAGGGTACCTAAGGAATGCTTGCCTAACCCTTCGAAGCGTCCTCTCAATGCTCAGGAAGAAGCTCTGCTGGCAGCCCCGTTGACTTGACTACCACCCTATGTCCGACCAAGAAGACCCTTGGTGCGCACGCCCGATAATCTTGATGTTGTTCACTCCTATCTATAGATGTCACTGGTTCTGGATGAAGTTCCCATAATTAGAGACATGTTTGGAAATATCCCCTCTGTTAAGTTCGATGATCACGACCTCGCCAACATTGAGGCCTTCCCAGAATTGGCACCTGAGTTATATCTCGAGAGGGTACTGGATGATAATGTACTAAAGGTAGTACCAATGCCGTGGGTGTGCGGGTTAGCCAGTTCGGGGTTATTGAACTTACTGCGGATACCCCATTTTGGTTGATACAATATCACCAACCTATATGTGTGGCAGCTGCTAGCACTGGTCCATGATGGAAGCTTGTGGAACCAAGAACACATTCCCATTGACACTACCCTAATTCACCGCATTATTGGTCTCCCCATGCAAGGGCCAAACCCTATGGAGTTCATCAGCAAGAAGCACGAGC
Source organism: Pinus albicaulis (assembly GCA_034641835.2). NCBI lineage: Eukaryota > Viridiplantae > Streptophyta > Pinopsida > Pinales > Pinaceae > Pinus > Pinus albicaulis. The sequence goes on from CM076582.1 coordinate 323,621,069, forward strand.
AGTAGATCGCCGACAAAGTGCAGAAGGACTATCACATAAAACGGAACAAAAGGGGATTCCTGGTGGAAACCATCGCTGACCCTGGAGTGCGCATGGGTACCCTACTGCTGGCCTAAAAAATTATGTGTAAGAGCCAGGCAACGCTTGTCCTTGCCTATGTAATTCAACTTGCTAGCCGCTGCGAAAAGGGGGTCTGTTTTAACTGGTCAAAGTTCCTTTGCACTAAATTTTGGAAAATGTGCACAAAGTGTAGGACCACGGGAAGGCGTTTTGTTACTCTTGGTTTCTGCTACTAATTTCCTTGGTAGCATGGGAAGCCCCTAAAGGATCAGTCCTCCCTGAGCTCGAACCGGATATGTGCGAAGGGGTGCGATACGCAAACCTCTGGGATTCGAAGGATGCAAAGCGTATTGAAGAAAACAAGGTATTTTGGGTGATGTTTGATAGCGCACTAGAAATAGCAATTCATTCCTGGTTATGCCTGTCTCTGACGATGTATGAAAAGTATAAGAGCATCGTGGCATTTCAAGTTACGATGCACAACGTATAGATTCGGGGCCACAAGGATCTAGCTTGGATTTCGCTCCCCTACATGGTTGTCGATGAGGAAATTGATCGGCTCATAGCCACTCGGTTGCCGCAATGGAAATTGGGATTCAAGTTGGATGGACCTGTCACTACAGATACCGCTGGTATAAGCACAACTCCAAAGGAAACACCCTGCCTGATACTTCCAAGGAATCGGAAGGGCGCGTCCCAGAAGGCACCATTAGGATGGAGGTTCCACTAGATACGACCTAGGGCGTGGAGTAGGAGTCGTAGCAGGATATGGAAACTGAAGGACTGGATGGACAGGGCGCAGGGTCCCTATGTGGCACAAAATGGACAACTTAGCCCCCAAGGGTTGGCGAATGAAACACCGATCTACGAGGCCCAGTAGAGAGATCGAGGTTACTCTGACCAAGGAAGATTTGGAGCACATTGCGGATGCGGTCACTATCACTTCAGAGGATAGGTGGGTTGCCCTGGAAGAGCAATAGAAGGTCGCAGTCGCAGCATTACATTCTGAGCTACACGCGCTCCAGTTGAAATTCAATACCCTGCAAACGAGCGTGGTTCAAGCGAGGAAGCCTCATGCGAACCAACCCACCACTAGCACCGAATTGATCTCCACAACCGAGAGTTAGCTCTGCCTTCTGCTAGGTGCATCACTTACTCTGAGTATGCACAACTTGTGCAAGCAAGTCTATGCTTGTGTGGAAGTCCATCTTGACCTGGCCTGGCTTCAGGGAGAGCCGCTGCATGCTCTCCATACGTCCATCTTCAAGGAGATCCAACAGAGAGATAGTTGGGCGCAGCAGCATTTGAGTGAGGCAGAGTAGACCATCGCAACTAAGACTACCAAGGCTTCTCAGGCATAGGCCGCATGCATCCTTACCACCGCGTAGCAGACAGAGTTGGAACGTCTGATCATCATACTTTGCGAAGATGTGCGAGAGGACATTAGGGCCTCTTCCACCCCACAGGCCAAGATTAAAGGACTAGTTGCAGCTCTGAAAGCCTCTCGAATTAAAATGTAGAATGTTAAAGCAGAGATGGAACAATATATTGTTGCGCTGCAGGCTAAGTTGCAGACGGATACCCCTCTAGAGATGCACACCTAGAGAGTTGTGTTAGTTGCAGAAGCTAAAAATACCATTACAATGCATATTTCCTAGGGTGCCGAATTATTTGAGATAGCTATGTAGTTATGGTCTACGGTGTAAAGCAACCCTCTTTTGCGCGATTTTACCCAAGAGATACACTAGAAGGAAGAATAATTAGAGCAAATAGAGGCTACGATGCCCACTCTGATTCCATCCCAACACCTAGCACATCTGCGAGCCATCCATGCACTCAGGGATGAACTTGAGGGGCTCCGCTGTAAAAAGAAGGTCCTCAGTGACCACCTTAAGCTTTGGGTAGATGAAGCCCTCAAGTTGTCCCAGGATTTGGATGTAGCGATCAAGCAGCTGAATCAGACCTTGGAGAGTGTTACCACCGCCACAGAAGGCCCAACTTCGCAAAAGTTGGTGGAAATTGCATAGAACGCTGCTGCGTAGAGTGAAGGTGTATTTCCCCCTCTGGTCGTCACCATCAAGTAGCTCCAGCAAAAGATGTAGACCTCGCGGTGTAATATTCCAAAAATTTAGCCTTCAACTAAATGGAATATTTTATCACTAGGTAGGTGAATAAGTGGGTAGGGAGGCCCATAAATCTCCTTAGAAGGAATAATAACACTCCTAACCTGAAAGGAGGAAGAATAAGCAGCTATATTAAGCACCTTTGGGTTTGAATTGGAGGGGATACATGTTGAATAGATCAACTTTGACCAAATCAATAGCGTTGTCATGGAGGAGTGGAATTTATGATGAGACAACGCAGTTTTATTGGAGGACAACTTGCATGAAATTAGTGGAATTTATGGATGGGACCCAATGTGAGAAGGCTCACACACTATATATGGAGGGGATGGTAGCCATTTGTATTCATGTTTTAGATTATTATTTTGATGTTGGTCTGTTTAGACTTTGCATCCTTTAGCTGTTTAGCAGGGTTTGTTGTGCTTTTAGCACAAGGGTGTTCCTGATTAGGAATCCCTACCTCATCCTCAAGGAAGGATAGGTTCATTAGACTGCATTTCCTCATTCTATCATTATGTCCAAGCTACCTCCTTCAGCTACAACGCATTTTCTGTTTAGAGTTGGGTTGTGTTGCAGGGTGCAGCAAAGGAGGATCACATAGAGCCAATTCTGGGCTTTTTTTTCATTGGAGAGGTAGCCTATCCATTGGAGGATCGGAAAGGAGGTCCCTTGGCATATTTATTTATTTTTTGCATCAGGCCAACCATCTACCATCCCTCATAGCGTAGTTTCAGTCCAGATCTGCATTATTTTTGGTGGCAGTTGCTGAGAGGGTTCATTGAGCTCATCAGGAGGGTCCATTTCTGAATAGAGGGATCATCCTTTTATTGAGAAATACCATTGGAGGAGGACATTATCATTTCATATTTTTCATAGCCTCATTCTATTCAGTTCTAGATTTCAATGACATATCAACCCTAGGGTTATTTGTCACATTGTATATTTTTTGGTATTTCTAGAAATCTTTTCTAGGTTGGCTAGAAATCATGTATTAGAGCCCATATCTTCCTTTCTGGGAATTTATTTTGTATGTATCAGCCATATTCCATCAATTTATGTTTACAGCAACCACTACATTGATATAGACAGCGTTGTCACTGCTTTCCCACATTCTATACAGTAGCAGCAACTCATGTGCTTACTGATATGATCATTGAGGCTTGTTCTTATTGCTTTAGTGGCTTGACCCTCAAGATATTTTTGTATATTGTTGCTGATATCTGAATAAAATGATGTCTTCATATTGATCGCTCTTATGATATGTTCATAGTTTCTTTGTTTTACATTATTATGTTGTGTATTGCTGCTATTCAATTTTGGAATATTACAGTGGTATCGAAGCATAATCTTGGCTCAGCCTATGCATTCAAGACATTATTTCATTAGGAGGAGAAGCTTCTCATAGAAAGGAGAATTTTTATAGAAGAAACAAAGGCATGACTCCATTATTTGGATAAATGAAGGAAGAAAGGCTCTCCCAACTTTTTCAAACTATGAAAAATATCAAGAAAGATATCAAGGAGATGAAAAGGGAGAGGTGTAGAAAATTTCCAAGAGGGTTTGAAAGTGAAGCATTAATCCACACATGTAGATGATGGGTGTGAGCATTCATCCACACATGTAGATGATGGGTGTGAGCATTCATCCACACATGCAGATCCACAGAGCAGTTTATTTCCCACATTCACTACAAGAGAAATGGAGGAAGAAGACGTACCAAAGGAGGAGACCTTGAGTGACTGTCTTCAGGAGTATGAGTCTCAATCTTGGAGATTCAAAGAGCACTTGGAATTCCAAGGGTTTTGTCATCTCAAGGAAGACATAATATCCAACAACCATAACAAAAGCAAGAGGTAGAATCTTTCTGCCTAACTTTGATGGATCATCAAAGTGCACAACCAAGGCTTGGGTGAAGGAGCTAGATTCCTATTTTCAGCTACACCAAGTCTCAAAAAGGGAGGCCATTAGAGTAGCAGTGCTGCACCTTGAATGTATGGTCCATGATTGGTGGTTTTATAGTTATGCTTCATTTCATCATGCAAGTGTAAATACTTATGCAGGGTTCACTAAGAAGATAGTGAAAAGATTTGATATTAAACATTGTGAAACATCTTTTGTTGAACCCAAAAATTCAAAACCTTTGCATGACTTTGAGGGATCTATTTTACCAACTCCACTCCATATTTCTATTGAAGGGGATAAAAACATGCATAATACCTTGCCAAGGGCAAGATCCCCACTTCTTGAAGAGCCCTCTTATATAGATGAAGACATGGAGATTCCTCCTTCAAGGGAAGATCAAGATCTAGGGGCTCTCATTGATGATGAGGCATTCTCAAATATTGATGAAGAGGATGAGAAAAGAAGAGCTAACATCGTTGTACCATCAAAAGAAGATCCATCACCACATGGAGGTGGAAAGGGAGCCATTGCTTCCATTAGAGGAGACCTTGTGTCTTTGCAAGGATTTCCAAATGATCTAACCTATGGGGACCAAAGCACAATCCAAAAGCAACATGTATCAGTTTTTGTGGATTGTGAGACTTGGCAGATGGAAGGATAAGAATAAAAGAAGGATCAGCATTGAGTGATAATGAGCATTCACCCATATCTATTTGAGGAAATTTCTGCACAGAAGAAGGAGACTGTATTTCGCAGTGAAAGGAGGGGCAAATCAGTCCACTCATATATACAGTCTTTTTTAGATCTTGATGTCTCACTTCATGGGGGAATTCCACCTCGGAGGCCACCAAATCTAGATTTGGTGAGAGACATCTTACCATTTGGTTCACCACTCTTAGATCCTAGAGGGTTGAATACCTTGGAGGGGTCTAGTATATCGCAAAGAGTCTGGGATAGACTCAAGGAGGAGGGATACACTCTCCCATTTTCAGCATTACCCTCTCTCACTACATATTCTGCGCTGACAGAAGTTGCTGCAGTGATGGAGGATGGCACCACCATGGTGTAAGGAAGCCGCTCCATGGATTTGGAGAAACAGAGGGTACTTCCCTTGAGAAAGGAATTCTCCATATATTGGAGTAGATGGAGGCCACTCATGCTTACATTGGCCAAGATCAGGAGGTTCTTTTTGGATGGTAGCTTCTCATGGGAGGCCAACTTCCAAAGGCCACCACTTCTACTTGAGCATGAGTAGTTGCATGATGGGCATGGCAGCACTTTGGAGGATGACTTTGGCATGAGGGATGTCACAGGAAAAGACAACAACATGTGGGGAGCTTCACATTTCATATCTTCAGCGATGTCTCGTAGGAGGATTGATCCATATTGGAGGTCTCAACTTTTGGTAGAGTACTCCAAGGATCTTAGTGCTTGCATGATTCTTGATGACCCGGAGGGAGATGATAGATACATGGTGGATGATGGGGTCATCTATTCTTATGGCAGATTATTCTTCATTAGAGCTTCTGAGCTCAAGGAGAAGATGTTACATGCAGCACATGTGGACTTTCTTTCCATGCACTTTGATGCATATCATTCCTTGATGGAGGGGTTCACTTGGGAGGGCATCCAACAGGATGTATATCAGCATATGGAGAGATGCATAGCCTGAATGATGATGGAGAGGTTGTCACAACCACTTCCCTACTCATTGAGACTGAGGGAGAACTTTCAGTTGAGCCATTTCAGCTCAATGGCCAAAGTACATAGTAGAGGATGTACATTTATGCATTATGATTTGTACTCCTTTACTTTTTGTGAGTAGCATATTGTACCAAGGAGGATCATTCCTTATTGTATATTTTATTGTGATGTACTTGAGGCCATTTGCAGCATTGATGTTGGCCATTCTATTGGTGGTTTGTGGGAGATGCCACATGATTCTTGGTGTGCACCATTGGCACCAAATTTTACTTTTATGATCTCATCTTGTAGGATGATTGTCGAAGAAAAAATGTGGCTGAAAATACACTTGTTATAATTTTTTTTGAGGCAGGCAGGGGATTCACTACGCTGGTTCCACATGTGGGACTATGTTCCACCTCCCGGTTGTCATATGGCAACTTGTTTTTATTTGTTTTTTCTTCCATATATTGATGATGTTCTTATTGTTATGGGAAGCTTTGTTGGGAGGATGACACAAGATTTGGAGGTGCCCATTGGAATTATGATTCTCCATACTTCATATGTGGGATGTTTTAGGAGAAACAATGGGCAAGCCATGATTACCACACTACATATCTTGTCTTCATATAGGAGGAGCCATTTGGAGAACTTGAGTTATTGGGGAAGGCACTTCATGGATGTTTTGATTGGTGGGGTAACTTGGGAAATTCTTGGAGACCATAATATTTCAACCCAAGATCAGCAGCATCCCCATACATATCATAAATGGAGAGAGAAACAACATGGGTGGAAAAATCTAATCTCTCCATACAGCCCCAATACATTGCATGAACCAGGGGTTGAGTATTTCTTTGATGAGCGACCTAGGATGGATCATTTCATTTGGATGATAGCATGGTTATGGGAGTCTCATATTGTGATGGAGATCCACAATTTTCATAATCTCACTTACCTTCAGGAGGCCATTGGACAGCAAGAAGGTTTCCATTTACACCTTCCACTTTCTCATGGTGTGAGCCATTTGGTTTTGCATACTTGGGAGGAGCCATTGGGGGGGAGATTTATTGCAGATTATTTTGAGCAGTGGTGGGGAATATTTGATGAGGAGGATACAAGAGCAGGGAGAGAGAATTTTTCCATATCCTTGCAGTTGCTTGAGGACAAGAAATATTTTGGAGGGGAGGACTGCAATATTCAAAAAATTTAGCCTTTAGCTAAATGGAATATTATAGTTTGTTTTATCGCTAGGTAGGTGAATAATGGGTAAGGATTCCCATAAATCTCCTTAGAAGGAATAATAACACTCCTAATGTGAAATGAGGAAGAATAAGCAGCTGGATTAAGCACCTTTGGGTGTGAATTGGAGGGGATACATGTTGAATAGGTCAACTTTGACCAAATCAACAACGTTGTCGTGGAGGAGTGGCATTTATAATGAGACTACGCAATTTTACTGGAGGAAAACTTGCATGAGCTTAGTGGCATTTATGGATGGGACCCAATGTGAGAAGGCTCACACACTATATATGGAGGGGATGGCAGCCATTGTTATTTATGTTTAGATTATTATTTTAATATTGGTTTGTTTATACTTTGCATCCTTTAGCTATTTAGCAGGGTATGCTGTGCTTTTAGCACAAGGGTGTTCCTGATCAAGAATCCCTACCTCATCCTCAAGGAAGGAGAGTTTTATTGGACTACATTTCATCATTCTGTCATTTTGACCAAGCTACCTCCTTCAGCTACAGTGCAGTTTCTGTTTAGAGCTGGGTTGTGTTGCAGGGTGCAGCAAAGGAGGATCACATAGAGCAAATTCTAGGCTTGTTTTTCAGTGGAGAGGTAGCCTATCCATTGGAGGATCAGCAAGGAGGTCCCCTGGGAATATTTATATATTTTTGGCATCATTCCAACCATCTACTATCCCTCACAGCGTAGTTTCATTCCAGATCTGCGTTATTTTTAGTGGCAGTTGCTGAGAGGGTTCATTGAGCTCATCAAGAACGTCTATTTCTGAATAGAGGGATCAGCCTTCTATTTAGAAATACCATTGGAGGAGGACATTATCATTTCAAATATATCATAGCCTCATTAAATTCAGTTCCATATTGCAGTGACATATCAACCCTAGGGTTATTTGTCACATTGTATACTTTTTGGTATTTATAGCAATCTTTTCTAGGTTGGCTAGAAATCATTTATTAGAGCCCATATCTTCCTTTCTGGGAAATTCTTTTGTATCTATCTGTTAGGAATCTGTAATTTTAGTAGATTGGTGAGACTAAAACTACAGAAACAACATCGTTTCAACCAACTTTGGGATTCTAGGATCTAGCCCTCCAGAATTCGGAGAGGGATCTCTCCAATAAGTGCAAAGATGGATTTGTCTTTGAATTTTTGGGTAATGATATTAGGCTAGTTATGAAGGCCAAGGGTTTCTTTTTTTTTTTTGGATGGTTGAGCATGAATACTATTTGAGGTGGAAAGTCCTAAGTGCAAATATTTTCAAAGGTGAGAAGTTGCAATTGAATAGAACAGCTAGGCTAGACAGATAGATATAACGCTGGTTTTTAGTCCATTGGGCTATGGAGTCATAACAGGGCTTTAATTGAACAACAAAATCAAGAGTGATCCAAGGGGCAAGTCATCTACATCACAATATTATTGAGATTATAATGATGGAATGGGAACAATAAAGTGTTGGAGAGGGGGAAACTGATAATAATTTCACAAAGGATTTATAGTCAGTCCAAACAAGAAAGCCTCTTAAGTAACTATTTAAAACCAACCAAGTGCAGGGCTAACCCTTGACTTCTTGGGCAAGTTTGTATTAAAGCAGCTTAATTGACAAACAATCAAGTAATCCACATAATTACCTTCAGAAAGTATGAAAACATATAAGGGAAACAAAATGTAACCTAAGATCAGATAAGGTGCTTTTAAACCTAGTCTGCTTTCAGTCAACACCAAGGGAAACCTTCAGAATCTGCCTTTAGAGAATAGAAGTTAGAAACAGGGCAAACCATTACTTTTCTAGTCTAACTTTAATAAGAAAACAATGAAAATAACTTTCAAGAACAATGTTTAAAGCAAACAGTAAGACGAGGGAAATCCAGCATTCCTAACTTCTTAAACTATATTAAATCATTCTTAAATAAACAAATTGGAGGAAAACATTGAGATAAAGCTTTTCAGTCAGAGGAGGTTACTGATGTACAGTAGGTCCTAACTCTATAAATGTTGTTCTTTATCAGAGAATAGTGAACAATATGACATACATAGAAGGAAAACAATAACAAAGAAAGGGGCATTTCACCAGTGATATAGACCAGGATCCCAAGAAACAGCTTGTTTATTGATGTCAAACCAGTTACAGTACTCAGGTCCAATGTTTCAGTTCAGCAATCATCTTCACTATCCAGCCTAACTAATCTAACACAAACAGAGCTTCAAGGGCTAGTGAACACTATTTACAGATAGAAGTCTCAAGCTCAATTACATTACAATGTTCAGCAACCTAATCAACCAACAGTTTCTCATCTTCTATAGAAGTATTTATAGAAGAATGAGGAGGTGAGATCTGATAAAAGATCTCTTAGGACAATTAATACAGATTCAAGACTTCTCGGCCTTTGAGGGGCTCGATGGAGAAGTTTACAAACATTCTGTCTGTATCAATTGTTTTATATTTATGAATTAAGCTCGGTGGGAGATTTTATTGACTTTGAGGCTCTATGTTACGTTGGAGTAACTCTGCAGATATTTTTTGCATTGAAGTTCCCTCCAGAAGTAACTCTTCGGCTGCATTGAGGAAAAATATCTAATTGTAAACAATAACTTCGGCCTCTGTTGAATGCTTTGAGGCACAGGTGGCACTCATGGTAGCTGGGAGGAATCAATTCGCCTCAAATATGGCGGTGGAGGCCTTTCTGTCTATTTAAACACTTATGATTTCCTTTAATTGTGTTTTAACTCTGGGAATTAGGCTTTTGATAATCATTCTTAGCCGTAATTCCCAAATCTGTCTTCTATCCTCTGTCCTGGTTCATTTTGATATTCGTCACTGATACTCTCTGACTGTGCCCGATTCATGGTTTTTCTGATATACAGGGCTGCGCAGGGTTATGTGGCATCAATGCTTTATGAATGATTGATGAAAACGTGGATTTAACACCTGTGAATGATTTCCCTCGGTGAATCAAAGGCAGGAGGATCGTCACCCTCTTCTTTCGAATTTTCTTCAAAATTGGCGAGAAAACCATTCAAACCCTGAAAAATACAAACAAATATTAAAAAATCCTGCATATATAGGTTTATTGCTGCGGAGGATGTGTGGGGGAAGTGTGGCCATTGGATGGAATCATCCAATGGTCAGGATTGATTGGGAGAAGTCATAGAGAAGGTGGAATAATTATTAAATCAGAGTCGTCGATCGCGTAGAGATCGATGGTCGGGAGTGGAAACGGGAAGTCAAAGTGGAAAACGTTGACTGGGCAATCGAAACAGGGTGATGAAATGTGGGTCATCGATCTGCAGATCAAATCGACGGTGGAGATCTATTGAATGTCGCGTCGTAGCCCGGTTAACTGTCGGGCATCTTCGGTGAGCGATAGTCGTCGGATAGCCCGCCCTAGCTCGGACGGTGTACATTGATATCGCGCCGGGTCCACGTCCGAACGTTAACACGCAATGGACGGTGGTTTTGTGAACAGTGCCCAGGCCACGCGTCAACCGGTGTATGGAATCGCTGGTGATTGGGAAAAAACCACCCTCGCCCAAAGGCGGTGCGATGAATACCGCACGGTTTTTGGACAGGTGAGTGGAATGCGGGGACCACCGGGGAGATGGACTCCGCACCATCCGATCATCAGATCAGATCGACGGTGCGGAACGACTGAAAATTGGACCGGCAGACAAAATCATAAAACAATATAAGGCCGACGGATTTTAATATATAACCAAAGGTTTTAAACTTTGGTCAAGAAATATTTTATTTGAAGCGAATAGGCGCCCGTCTGCGGGGCCACGGGTTATATGGGAGAACATATGACCAGGGTTTTAAAAGAGGAGGGGCTTAATCGTGATCGGAACTTTTGAACATAGCAAAAAGACTTGCGCACTTTGGATTTTCTCCGATGCGATAAGCGCCGAAAGTTTTAGTGCTTGCTCTTAGCACCATGGGCATACGGTGGGGGAGTGGTTGAGACCTGGCCTAAAGGGGTTTAAACCCTTAATACAAAAAATGGGTTTTTTTTCATGATTTTCAATGGTTTTTGGGGTTTCGATAAGTTTAAAGAGTGAGTCTTTAACTTTGTAAAAATGATTTTCATGAAGGGAAGAAGAGGAATCATGAAAACAAAGGAGATTTATGGAGAAAAAGGGGAGCAAATGAAGGTTAGTTTTGGCAAAAGGGGAAAAGGGAAATGGTGCTTGCAGCAGTATTCTGGCTTGGAAATCAGTAGGATTTCTGAGTTCTGAAGGGAAACAGAAGTGAATTTTTTGGACAGAGGAAAGGCATGAGGCCTTCAAGAGTCTTCAAGAGCCAACACTTTTTAGTAATAAAATTTGTTCCTTGAAGGCTCAAAAAGTCTTAGCCACCTTTTGCTATAACAAATATTATAGGTGGCTAACAGTGGCTCCACTTGGGGATGATGCCTTCTTGAAGGCATCATGAACTTCAGACTTGCATTCTCTGGGAAGCTGACCTATGCCACATCCATTATGTTCTCTGGGAGGCTGACCTGTGCCTGATCCATTGGGTTGCCCTTCCTTTGCTAGGATGGTCTTCTCTGAAAACATATTAGCGGCCATGAAAACAATGGACCTTCATCAATACAAACTTTCTACCTACCCAATCCTACTGATCTAGCATTTTTTCTTCATTAGAGTGCACTTGGATTGGAAAACTCTTTCCACAACATTTTATTCTTTTGAAAGCAGAAAATATAATTTATTTCTACTCCTTATTTCTCCATGGACTCAGATTAAACAGTTGAGCCCATATGATTCTCTACCTAATCTACTAATCTGTCAAGGATTAAACAGTCTAACAAATTTTTATTCTCTAATTTCTACAACAGAAATTTAAAAGCATTCAAGTCAGGATTAAACAGTCTAACTTGAAACTGGTCCATGGCATAAAAGACAAACTGCACATAGACATTTATTTTGCAGAAAATTTAAACAAAATGGAAGGCTTAAGATCTGAAAGTTTCTTATCATATTCTCTCTTTTATTACCTTCATACTGTTTCTGAGTTGTTTCTTCTGTTTTTCTGTCTGCATTCTGAGCCACTGTGTCCGTATTTACTTCTTCTACTCGAAAAATAAAACGTATATGAGTCATCTTTCTTTTGAAACTAGTTCAAATGAACATGTTTGAACCTTTAATTTCTATCCTAAACTATCTACTGATAAGCCAAGATTAAACAGTTTGGCAAATCGAATTCACTATCCTATCAGCAGAAAATTTAAAACTAATTAGTCAAGATTAGGCTGTTTGACTAACTAGAAGTGTGTTTTTGTAGGAGTGGCATTTAAGCTTGCACACTTTCATATTTGTTTCTCTTTTTGGTATGGGGCTATACCTTTCTTGTTTTGACAATCTGCCCTCTTTTCTTTCTTTTCTTTGTTTTTGTATTTTTGATTTTTTGATTTTTCTTCAAAGCAGAAATCAATAACTACCTACATGCTCAGAACCGAGATTTATTGACATTCCTATCTAACCTATTCTAAACATGGAGTATTTACATTTATCATATGATATAAAAATGCTAATGCAGCCAGCTAAGTAATGTCAAGAAGAAGTAGAAACTCTGGCAGCTTGTCAGAGGTATCCATAGAACATATTGAAGACTAACCTTCAATATCAAGGCTATCATAGAAGGTGACAACTTTTCATGTCTCTGGCTCTTGCAAAGGATCACTACTTGATAATTTGAGCCAGTCGGGACCTCCACACACTCTTCCATAGGATCAACAAAGAAAAGATGAATATTCTCTTCTTTATGGTCCTCCACAATTGGTAGGTTATCTACTTACAAGACATCAGCTTTGAGGACTATCTCTTCAGTATGTAGCTTGGAAGTATCGTCATATTTAACTTGCACAATAGCAAACAGTGAAATATTTTCTTTCTCTAAACATATGCTTGCTTCTAATATACATTCAGGTTCTTTGGATGACATTCTGACATTAATGAAGGGAGAAGTCTCTTCTTGGGAAGATGGTATATCCACAGCAGGATAATCTGGTATTTTTTTTCTCCCTCATCTTTTTCATTATCTGAACTAGAGGATTCATCATATTTGGCAGTGTTATCCTCTTGTAGCCCTGGTAAGCTCAGATTCAGTGGGCTGTACTCTATGAGGAGGTTATTATATTCTTGAGCAGGGGTATGTTCAATTTCTTCCTCTTTTTCAAGAGAAGGGTCCTTGGTTTCAACTTGCCAAAAAATTTCTTTCTTTCTTTCCTCCTCATCCTTTGAGTTGAAAGTATGTTGATTCCCAATCACATGGAAACTATTATTGATGATCTGAAATGAAACAAAGCAAAAATCCAATGAATCTTCACTCGCTTCTAGACTTTGAAAACTTTCATCATCAGTATCATAAATAGTCTGCACTAGCTCATTACTCTTCTGAAGGAGTTGATCTTCCTTGCATAAATCTGCTAATGATGATCCTACAAAATTAACTTTTGTTTGGGAAGCATCATCACTAGATAGATCAAAGTTAGGAGAATCACAAATATAAGTAATACTACCAATCAAACATACTGGGTTATCAACATGTCCTTCTTCATTTTGATCTACAAAATAACTTTCTACATCTGTACAACAAAGTTCTCTATGTAAATGGGCAAGAGTGTTTGTTTTGCAAAAAGTTTCAGAGACTGACTGTTTATAAATAGTCTGATCTATTTCCTTATCTGTCAAAGGGAAGGATGTTTCTACATTCCTTTGAAAAGGAGTACAACAGTTCTCTGTCTCTCGCAAAGACTGATTTTGAGGCTGGATGTCTTCTTGAGCCTCGGCTATAAGGGATGATGAATCAATATTTGAGTTTTCAGGGATATCTTGAGGAATGTTCTTTACTGCTTGGATCATCTCTTCCTCAACTAATTCATCTATGTTCTTAAAATTTTTCAATAGGAGATTAAACTCATGAATGGCTGTTAAAAGATCTTCAGGATGCATCTCTTCCAAAGCTTCCTCATTATCTATAATGTGTTGGGTGATGTTTTGTGATGGATCATAAATATAATGCGTCCAATGATAATGATGCTGTGTTTTCTTTATAGTTCTCATAAAACACATATTCAAGGTCTTTTAAAGAAAACAAACTACTAGATCTCAAGCATTCATACCAATCCCTAGCTTTTTCTTCTAATGTTAGCATGAAAATTTTCATTAGGCAATCTTCATGCCATTCAACCTTTAACCTCCATACATGTATGTGAAATTTGATAAGATGTAACAATGGGTTATCAAATTTTTCACCTTGGAAAATAGGTAGGTTGTCATCCCAATTCACCTAGGGCATCTTATGTGGAAACCCAGGGATATGATCTCTACTCATTGGGGCATATCTTCGTTGTATCCTTGGAATCATGTTTGTAAATTAAGAAAGAGGTCACTATATATGGTCAATCAGTTCAGGGTCTTCTACCAGTGGAGTCATTTCGACCTTTGGAAGTTTCAGAGTGTGGAGTCGCTGTGTGGAATTTTTAGCTCCTAAGGAGGTAAAATGTTTTAATGGTTCCACCACCATGTGTTTCGGGGTAGAGTCGCATCGTTTCTAAACCGAGATAGCTCTGCTGCGATCTGAAAATACAAGACAAATAATTTTATCTTAGGAGACTTCCTATGAATACCTTCTGGGTTATCAACTAGTTCAGGTGGATCAGGGTCAGGATAGGCTCTAGTGTGAATATTTCTAGGAGCCACTATGCTGTGTTATTAGACCCAAATAAACAAGAAAAATTCAACCAGGTATGACATTCTTTGAGAGGTTAACTAATCTGTTTACACAAATCTTAATCCTACAGTCTTATAACTGAGTTTGAATGATGTTATAATGATGAGGGTTCTTCCCAGTGGAGTCTTAAGGTCTGCTAAGGATTTGTGGATTCGCCAAGTGGAATTTTTTAGCTCCTAAGGAGGTAAAAGGTTTTATGGTTCACCACCATGTTTATTGGATACCAATCTAAAATATTTTTGATTTTTTCTGAGTTATTTTTCAGCTGTGTGGTTTCTAAGAATATCCTAACTCTGTTTCAAAACTTAGCTACGGTTATGAGACAAAGATTACCCACACTTGCATAAGCCAGCTGATTTTTCAAGGTTTAGATAAAGTCTTATGAGAATCCTAGGGTTTACCTAGTTTGTCATTGATTCAAACAAGTTTCACCATGATTACCATTTCTTGGTAGTGCTTGAAAAGGATGCTTTTAACTCTCAAAGTTTTATAAAAATGAAAAATATTATGGGTTTCGTTCCACAGCGGACTCGCCAGAAATGTTAGTTGCTGGTGGCTCAGCTGTCAAACAGAACAATTGTCATAAAACCAGGGGTAATCTAGAGTTTTTAAGGGGTTTTGGAACCTTTATTTAACTCAAACAATTCCCCAGTGGAGTCGCCAGAAATGTTAGTAATCTGTAATTTTAGCATATTAGTGAGACTAAAACTGCAGAAACAACATCGTTTCAACCAACTTTGGGATTCTAGGATCTAGCCCTCCTAAATCCGGAGAGGGATCTCTCCAATAAGTGCAAATATGGATTTGTATTTGAGGTTTGGGGTAATGATATTAGGCTAGTTATGAAGGCCAAGGGTTTGTTTTTTTTTTTTTTTATGGTTGAGCATGAATACTGCTTGAGGTGGAAAGTCCTAAGTGAAAAGAGTTTCAAAGGTGAGAAGTTGAAAGTGAATGGAAAAATTAGGCTAAAAATATAGATATAACACTGGTTTTTAGTCCATTGGGCTATGGAGTCATAACAGGGCTTTAATTGAACAACAACATCAACAGTGATCCAAGGGGAAAGTCATCTACATCACAAGATTATTGAGATTATAATGATGGAGTGGGAAAAATAGAGTGTTGGAGAGGTGGAAACTGATAATAATTTCACAAAGGATTTATGGTCAGTCCAAACAAGAAAAGCCTCTTAAGTAACTGTTTAAAACCAACCAAGTGCAGGGCTAACCATTGAATTCTTGGGCAGGTTTGTATTAAAGCAACTTAATTGACAAACAATCCAGTAATCCACATAATTACCTTCAGAAAGTATGAAAACATATAAGAGAAGACAGAGTGTAAACTTACGATCAGATAAAGTACTTTTAAACCTAGTCTCAATAACACTTTGGAAATCCTTTCAGACCATTTAAGTAACAGAAGGTATATGGAAAACCATCACTTTTCTAGTCTAACTTTAATAAGCAAATAAGGAAAATAACTTTCAAGAACAATGTTTAAAGAAAATAGTAGGACGAGGGAACTCCAGCATTCCTAACTGCTTAAATTGTATTAAATCATTCTTAAACAAACAAATTGGAGGAAAAAATTGAGATAAAGCTTTTCAGTCAGAGAAGGTTACTGATATACAGTAGGTCCTAACTTTATAAATGTTGTTCTTTATCAGAGAATAGTGAAAAATATGACATACATAGAAGGAAAACAATAACAAAGAAAGGGGCACTTCACCAGTGATATAGACCAGGATCCCAAGAAACAGCTTGTTTATTGATGTCAAACCAGTTACAGTACTCAGGTCCAATGTTTCAGTTCAACAATCATCTTCACTATCCAGCCTAACTAATCTAACACAAACAGAGCTTCAAGGGCCAGTGAACACTATTTACAGATAGAAGTCTCAAGCTCAATTACATTACAATGTTCAGCAACCTAATCAACCAACAGTTTCTCATCTTCTACAGAAGTATTTATAGAAGAATGAGGAGGTGAGATATGATAAAAGATCTCTTAGGACAATTAATACAGATTAAATGACTTCTTGGCCTTTGAGGGGCTCAATGGAGAAGTTTACAAACATTCTGGTCTGTATTAACTGTTTTACATTTATGAATTAAGCTCAGTGGGAGATTTTATTGACTTTAAGGATCTGTGTCATGTTTGGAGTAACTCTGCAGATATTTTTAGCATTTAAGTTCCTTGCAGAAGTAACTCCCTGGCCGCGTTGAGGCGAATATCTTCATTTGATCAATAACTTCGGCCTCTGTTTTGAATGCTTTGAGGCACAAGTGGCACTTATGGTGGCTGAGGAATCAATTCACCTCAATTGAGGCGGTGGAGGCCTGTCTGTCTGTTAAATACTTATGATGTTCCTTTAATTGTGTTTTAATCCTGGGACTTAGGCTTTTGATAATCATTCTTAGCCGTAATTCCCAAATCTGTCTTCTATCCTTTGTCTTGGTTCATTTGATCTTAAGTCATTGATACTCTCTCCTTGTGCTGATTCATGGTTTTTCCGATATACGAAATTTGCCTTGAGGTTATGTGGCATCGATGCTTTATGAATGATTGATGAAACGTGGATTTAACACTGTGGATGATTTCCCCAGGGTGAATCAACCGCGGGAGGATCGTCACCCTCTTCTTTCAAATTTTCTTCAAAAATGGCGAGAAAATCATTGAAACCCTGCAAAATACAAACAAATATTAAAAAATCTTGCATATATAGGTTTATTGCTGCGGAGGATACGTGGAGGAAATGTGGCCGTTGGATGGCATCATCCAACGGTCAGGATTGATCGGGAGAAATCATAGAGAGGCGGAAGAATTGCTTAAATCAGAGCCATCGATCGCGCGAGAGATTGACGGTCGGGAGTGGGACACAGGAAGTGAAGTGGAAGCAGTGGTAGGCCGATCGAAAATGGGCGATGAAATATGAACCGTCAATCTGCAGATCAAATCGACGGCGGAAATTAACTGGATGTTGCACCATAGCCCGGTTAACTGTCGGGCATCTTCGGTGAGCGATAGTCGTTGGATGGCCCGCCCCAGATCGGACGGTGTATAGTGATATCGCGCCGGGTCCATGTTTGAACGTTAACGCGTGATGGACTGCATTTTTTTGAATAGTGCCCAGGCCACGCGTCAACCGATGTATGGAATCACTGGTGATTGGGAAAAAACCGCCCTCGCCCAAAGGCGGTGCGATGAATACCGCGCGGTTTTTGGACAGGCGAGTGGAATGCAGGGACCACCGGGGAGATGGACTCCACACCATCCGATCATCAGATCAGATCGACGGTGTGGAACGACTGAAAATTGGACTGGAGAACAAAATCATAAAACAATATAAAGCCGACGGATTTTAATATATAACCAAAGGTTTTAAACTTTGGTCAGGAAATATTTTATTTGAAGCGAATAGGCGCCCGTCTGCGGGGCCACGGGTTATATGGGAGAACATATGACCAGGGTTTTAAAAGAGGAGGGGCTTAATCGCAATCGAAACTTTTGAACATAGCAAAAAGACTTGCGCGCTTTGTATTTTCTCCAATGCGAGAAGCGCCGAAAGGTTTAGCGCTTGCTCTTAGCACCATGGGCGTACGGTGGGGGAGTGGTTGAGACCTGGCCCAAAGGGGCTTAAACCCTTAATACAAAAAATGGGTTTTTTTTCATGATTTTCAATGGTTTTGGGGGTTTTGATAAGGTTAAAGAGTGAGTCTTTAAATTTGTAAAAATGATTTTCATGAAGGGAAGAAGAGGAATCATGAAAACAAAGGAGATTTATGGAGAAAAAGGGGAGAAAATGAAGGTTAGTTTTGGCAAAAGGGGAAAAGGGAAATGGTGCTTGCAGCAGTATTCTAGCTTGGAAATCAGTATGATTTCTGAGTTCTGAAGGGAAACAGCAGTGAAGTTTTTGGACAGAAGAAAGGCATGAGGCCTTCAAGAGTCTTCAAGAGCCAACACTTTTTAGTAATAAAATTTGTTCCTTGAAGGCTCAAAAAGTCTTAGCCACCTTTTTCTATAACAAATATTATAGGTGGCTAACACTATCATCCATATTCCATCAATGTATGTTTACAATAGCAGCTACACTAATATAGACAGCGTTGTCACTACTTTCCAGCATTCTATACAGTAGCAAAAATTCATGTGCTTATTGATATGGTCATGGGAGGCTTGTTCTTATTGGTTGAGTGGCTTGACCCTCAAGATAATTTTGTATATTTTTGTTGATATCTGAATAAACTGATGGCTACATATTGATCCCTCTTATGATATGTTCATAGTTGCTATGTTTTACATTATTATGTCTTGTATTTCTTTTATTTCCATTTTGGAATATGAGACGCGGACACTGTGACTCGGGATGAGTCACAAGATTGTGTTGGGGACCTGTTGGAATAGGGTCCCCTAGCTACGTTTTTTATATAAATTTTGTGGTAAATAGTCTAGCACAGGGGCTTTGGTGAAAAAATGACAAAAGGAGACAGCAAAGAATTGCAATGAGCACAACGTCACTACATTACTTTTATTGAAGGAGAGATATATATTTATACAAGTCATAAACAGTTATGGCAGAAAAAGAATTTGGAAACTGATTACTAACTAAATCTTGAACTAATTCTAAACTAACCGAACGATTAATTCTTTAATGCTCCCCCTTAATCCTAAGGGTTACATTGTTTTATTCCTAACTTTTGACATTGACATTCAAAATTAACTTTTTCTAGTGGTTTGGTGAAGATATCTGCTAACTTATCCTTGGAATCACAAAATTTGAGAACAATATCACCATTTTTTATGATTTCACGAATGAAGTGAAAAATAGTGTCGATATGTTTGCTCTTTTGATGAAGGACATTTCTCTTTGACAAGGAAATAGTGGAAGTGTTGTCACAAAGGATTGAGATAGGTTCATTTTCTGTATATCTGAAGTTCGAGAGAAGTCTCTTTAGCCACACTGCTTGACATGATGTTGAATTTTCTGCAACGTACTCAGCCTCTATTGAAGATAGCGCAATTATGGGTTGCCTTTTGGATGACCACTAGATCAAGTTTATGCCAAATAGAAAAGCATAGCCAGAAGTGCTTTTCCGATCATCAATACAACCTGCATAATCACTATCTGTATAACAAACAAGCTTACTATCTGTAGAGGCTACATACAATAAACCATATGTAGATGTACCTGCAATGTATCTTAACACCCTTTTTCCAGCTTTCCAATGACAGTCTTTAGGATATTCCATAAATTTGGAAATATAACTAGTTGGAAATACTATATCAGGTCTAGTAGTAGTAAGATACATAATAATACCAGCAAGTTTCTTATACAAAGTCGCATTAACAATAGTACCCACATCATCTTTACTTAACTTTGTACCAAATTCAATAGGAGTGTCCACTGGTTTACACCTATCCATCTTAAAGTTTTTCAAAATGTCAGTAGTATACTTCTGTTGACTCATAAACATACCATCGTGTGTTTGTTTCACTTCCATACCTAAGAAGTATCTCATTAATCCAAGATTTGTCATTTCAAATTAATTTTTCATTTCAACTTTAAATTCATCTAACTGCATGTTACCTATATAAATTATGTCGTCAACATAAAGACACAGTATCAAAATATTACCTTGATGATCATTCTTGATATACAAAGTGGGCTCATGGTCGCTCCTTTTGAAACCATTATTCAACAAGTAATGGTCTATTCGACTGTACCAAGCTCTTAGATCTTGCTTCAAGCCATACAATGCTTTCTTCAACCTGTACACCTTATGGTTTTGATTCTTTATTTCGAAACTAGGTGGCTGATCAACATACACTTCTTCATTCAAAACACCATTCAAAAAAGAAGACTTTACATCCATTTGGTAAATCGGCCACTTGTTTTGTGTTGTAATAGCTAATATAAACCGAATAGTATCAATTCTTTCTACAAGTGAAAATGTTTCACCATAATCTATGCCAGGTTGCTGTGAAAAACCTTTGGCAACTAATCTTGCTTTGTGCTTATCAATTTCTCCTCTCTCATTTAAATTTGTTTTAAAAACCCATTTGACACCTATAGGATTTTTATTATCAGATAGATCAACCAAATCCCAAGTTTTATTTCTTTCAATAACATTGATTTCATTATTCATTGCATCTACCCATTCTTTGTCTTTTATAGCCTCTTCAAAACAAGTAGGTTGAAATGAAAGAAATGAAAAATGTACAGTATCATCAATATTGTCTTGTGCATAAATATCACTTAAGTTTCTCATTTTAGGATTATCAGAATCAGACTCAAAAGATGATGAACTACTACTGCTGGATGAACTACTACTGGTTTTCTCTTGAACTTGTAATCTTTGAGTGATTATTGCAGGTGCTTGATGTCTGTCTAACAGAATAAAAGGATTATGACATGTATTGTTCTCCATTTCATTCCAAGACTTGTCTTCCAAAAATTTCACATCTCGACTTACGACAAACTTCTTAGTTATAGGATTAAACAATCTGTATGCCTTAGATTGATCACTATATCCTATAAAAATATAATTTTCGCTCCTATCATCAATTTTTTTTCTCAAATTTTCAGGAACATGAGCGAAATAAATACAACAAAATATGCAAAAGTGTGAAATAGTTACCTTTTGTCCACTCCATTCTTCTTCAGGTACAAAACCTTGAACACTGGAAGTTGGAGATCTATTCAAAATATATACCAAACATGTAACTGCTTCAACCCATAAATCTCTAGAAAAATTTCGTGTTTTGAGAAAACTTCGAGCCATATTCATAATTGTCTGATTCTTTCTTTCCACAACTCCATTATTTTGCGGAGTATAACTGGTTGTCATTTGTTTTTTAATACCATGTTGTTTGCAAAAATCGATGAATTAGTTAGATTCATACTCACCTTCTTTATCAGACCTCAAAACTTTAATAAACTTTCCACTATATTTTTCAGCCTCGGCTTTGAACTCCTTAAACTTGGAAAATGTTTCAGATTTGTATTTGATGAAATACATCCAAATTTTCCTGCTAAAATCATCAATAAATGCAAGAAAATAGAGACTGCTAGCAACTGATTTTTCTTGCATTGGACCGCACAAATTTTTATGAACAAACTCTAGTTTTTCTTTGGCTCTATTAGAGGCTGAAGAAAAACTATATCTCTTATGTTTACCCATTATACAACTTGTACATGAAGAGATATGATCAAACAAAACAATAAAACCTTTCACCATAGACTATCTTTGCAACAAACTTATACTTTTGAATGGTAAATGACTATATCGCAAATGCCAAATATCAGAGAAAGTTGGCGTTGAAACATTATGTGCATACAACTTCTCACTTTTCAATTGTAATTGATACAACCTATTCTTTTTCATAGGAATATTTGCAACAAGAGACTTATGTTTATAAGAAATCATGCAAGTAGTGTTGTGAAAGCTAACCTCATAACCATGTGCATCTAACTGACCAACACTCAACAAAATATGTTTGAAATTGGGTATATAATAAACATCCTAGATATTCTTCACAACATTTTGTTTTGTTAAGACAGGTACAACACCCTTTCCAGAAGCTTTAACCTGGCGATCATCACCCAAACCAATAGAAGAACTGAAAGATGTATCAGGATGAGAAAACAAATCACTATGACCAGTCATATGATTACTACATCCGCTATCTACCAACCAAACATCTTTATTAGGTACTTGCACAGTCACTTGACATGCCAAAAATAAAGCATCTGAAGTTTCACATTCAGTGTTTGTGACATTGGCTTTGTTTTTAATTAAAACATATTGTAATTTTTGACATTCAGAATTATAATGGCCATATTTTTTGCAATAGTGACATTGAATTTTTTATTTATCTATCCACCTACGACTATGATCAGTTTGAGATTGCTCTGAATGTGTTTGAATTACCTGTGATCTATCATCAGACTGATACTGTCCTCTACCTCTTCCTCTCCTGCCATGAAAATATTTGCCTCTACCTCTATCCATAGAAGCTTTAGATTTGAAAGCATGCTATAAAGTACTGACATCTAAATTAATTCTTTCTTCATGAGTCAACAACGAACTAGTTAATTCTTCCACGGATAATTTTTTTAATTCTCTCGACTCAAAAACAGTAAATATCATGTAAATTTTTTTAGGTAAACATCTAAGAACTTTTTCAACAATTATTTGGTCTTCAAGTCCTTCACCATTCATCCAAAGCTGGTTAAAAACACCCATAACTTTAGTCATGAACTGGTAAATTTCTTTTGATTCAGTCATTTTAAGTGTTTCAAATTGTGTTCTGAGAGTTTGTAATTTTACCATTTTTACTTTATCATTTCCTTGATAAGAAACCTTAATTACATCCCATATTGATTTAGGATTCTTAGCAGGAGTGATTTTAGTAAAAATAGAGTCATCTAAGGAATTTAAAATGCATGACTTTGCTCTACCTTCTTTATGTATAAGTTCATCAAATTTTTTTCTCTGAGCAGCACTCATTCCAACAATTGTATTTGCGTCAGGTTCTGTGAACGCCAATTCTACTTATTCCCAACAATATAAACCTTGTAAGCATGCTTGCATTTTAAGACTCCAAAAATCGTAATTATTCCCAGTAAATAATGGCAGAGGGATTGAAAACTGACCTTTTGAAGCCATGTTTAAAAACAGTCATAAATATGACACCTTTTTACAACAAAACTTGTATTGTCTTTAGCGGAAAACAAGAACCTCTACACTGCAAAAATTACATCTTAACTTTGACATATTTCTGGCTTGATTATTACAAAGAAAGCTTCTTTGAAGAATGCAGAAAACCAAACACCTTAACCAGAGAAATATGAATCTTTTTCGAGCAAATCAAAGATCAGGGATTATATATTTAATGAATTACCAAATTTTAGAGATCATGACCAAGACTCCTTTTCTCGAAAACAGCAACAATAGACTCCTTTTCTCAAATGCAACAAAAAAATCTCAAGCAACAAAATTCTGTGCAACAACAAAACTGGCTCTGCACACTTCGAATTTTCATCCTCTTCATGGAGGCAACAGCAAAAACTTCAGCGAATCCTCTTGACCCATGCAGCAGCAGTAAAAAATTCTCTTCACGAAGGCAGCAACAAAAAATTCAACGGATCCTCTTGACCCACGCAGCAACAAAAATAAAAAATTCACCGTATCAAAAATTTGGTGAAAGAAAGCAACACAAATTCCTCAGCAAAAATTCCTTAAACTCCTTTGGCTGCGGCTCAACTACAATTATTGCCAGCAATAGCAAACAGAAACTGGGCACCTACACAACTAATGCTACTAATGCTGCAACAGTTCGCCCAAGAAGAACCAATGCTTCGATACCATGACAAAATGACAAAGGGGGATAGCAAAGAATTGCAGAGAGCACAGTGGCACTGCATTACTTTTATTAAAGGAGAGATATATGTTTATACAAGTTAGAAATAGTTATGGCAGAAACTGAATCTGGAAACTGATTACTAACTAAATCTTGAACTAATTCTAAACTAATTGAACGATTAATTCTTTAACATCTGGGGTGGGTCAAAGCCCCCAATGTATTGTAATGGGTCAAAGGGTAGACCAAGAGTCCGCAAACCACGATTTGCGGACAATAGGATAACGCAGGCTATGATGATATAAATAGATGGATAGATTGAGTCTAGAAGAAGACTAAGTACGATTGATGGTAGTTGTGAACTATTAAGATCTGTTTTGGGTTGTATTGGGTAAGCAATCTTATTGGTTATGTGAGCGAAGATCCTCAGTCCTGTTGTGTGCGGACCCCACTCGCTGTGTGCACAGGTTGGGAGCTGGGTCTGTAATTAGGTTTTGAATGTTAATGAATGAGAAATCTGCTGAAGTACCTCTGTGTTATAAAAACTAGCTACGTTTGTGTCATTACAATGATTATGTCTGTGGTAATTATTGATGTGCACGTGGATGAAAATGTATTACTGAGATCTGATTAATAATAGTTGCTTTATTTATGTTTACCTGTTGCCTATGGATTTATGAGCTTCGCATTCTGCAAGATATACTATTAAAGGCTCTACGATAATACTTCTTCTATGCAATCCGATAGATCTTAACAAGGCTGCCTCAATTAACTCTCTTTCTCTCAAGGTGCAGAAACATGGTTCCAGCACCCTCCCATACTACTTCGGGTGAGACCTTGGCATGTGCAAGGAGGTCATTTCCAAAAGGGCTAGTAGTATAGGGGTTTGTTTGCAAACCTTAAATCCGAACCTAGGTCAGGACCCCTCAAGCCAACAGCTTAATACTTTCTCACAATTTTGAGCACTAGAATGCATAATCCTCATTGATTTAAAGAATTCTTAACTACATAATGATATACGCAGTGATATATTTTCGACGGTTAAATGCCAAATGTGAAGCCAAAAACATAGTTAAAGAGATAAGGAAAAAACAAAAATTGAAGAACTCTTCCAATGCTTGGAATAATCAATATCATATGGATGCAATAGATTTAAATCCATAATATCTGAGTTAAAACAACAAGATTTGATCAGGAAAAAAAACTTACTTACAGTTAGAGTTCCCAATTGGAAAATAATTTATTTCAACCACGTGGATTATCAAATTCAACACTTAATAACTTATAGACTTACCAAAAAACAAATTTAAACATCCAAATTCATCTTCGAGACCAAAGATAGAGAACCTTGAAGCCAAAAATTCATTAGAGCTTTAAACAACAGAAAACGTGAAAATGTTGACCAACATTGCAAAGAGAAAATGGCAATATTTACCTTAAAATGTTACCAAACCCTTGCGCTAATTAGAAAAATGTCTAGACCAGAGAGTATCTAATGAAAAAAAAATATTTTCAAAGATTGAGTTGTTATGTGCATATAAGAATCCAACACAACATCAGAGGAATTATATGCACAGTTATTTCTTTAAAATTCAGATGGGCCTTTCCCAAGACAAACTAAGTCTCTAGGATGGCCCTCCATCTGTTTTTCATGATAATGTGGTTATGGGATCTGGAAATTTATCTCTCTATCTAATTATTCCCAGGGTATGATGGCATGTGTAGCCTGAAATCATGGACCTGGCCCATCAAACTTTAACCCATTAGATACCACTTGCACCCACCCTATACTCACAACCTTCAAGAGAAATTGTCCAACTCGTATGTTACACACGAATCAAGGTTCAAATTGCATAGTGAAAACCTCTGAAATGCAGGGTGAATTCAACTGGGGACCTTATGCGAATCAAACTGCAAACCCCTAGGCCCTAAAATATAGGGAAAATTCAATATATCCTCGATTTTCTAGGAATGGTATAGGGAGAAATAGCCCCTAAAAAATCTCATTCCTGGAAATCGGGGCGATGGGAAGAAAATTCTACCTACAAACTAGGCAAATCGGGCTTGGAATGTTTGCTCGCCCTATTTTTTATGGGCTAAAATATAATAATTATTTATTTTTTAAATATTTTTTGGGCTAACTATTGAAAAGGGGTGTAATTTAAAATATTCACCCCTCCAAAATATGAAACCCCTTAAATTTCACCCATGGGCTAATATTCGACTGTAAAATTTTCTATAGTGTCGTACTCCAATTCACGCAAACACATCCTATCAAAGAAAAATTAACCTCTAGCCTAAAGGTTATCTAAATTCTCAAACAAGTCCTAGTTCTACTATTTTGGATGGTCTTCCAAGAGACTTGTTACTTGACAGAATCTTATCCCCGCAATAAGATTTGTCTAGAGAAAGGTGGGGTAGAGGACCAATTTTTTTCCCAGGCAGTCCTATAGGGTGTTTTCCTAACACTGGCCACTAAAGATACCTTAGTCCCATGAGGGCAGTTGTATCTTTAACTTCTTGGTGATGAGCCACGACACGAGATTCCCTGCCATGATTTGGGTAGCCTTAGGGAGAATCACTCACACTGTGACCTAGCTTAACCCCCTATAAATCGGGTTTTTGACGTGCTCCGATTTTTTACCGTGGGATGGTGAAGGATTTTAAGCTCCCTAAAGTGTCAACTTTCTATATCTCAATGTAAGAAATCAGTGGGTGTTATTGGGAGCCTATCCCACTAATCCTACACCTAACTACAAAGATTGTTTTTGCCCTGGTGCCCAATTGGGCTTAATATATGTGAGTTAAGTTATTGTTATGGTGGAGTGTTTCAAGTCTTGGCTTGGTGGTTGTAACCAAGCTCACATTGTCTTAGGGTGTTCGTGTTATACGGATGAATCCCTCTTGCAGACAAGAGCAATCTCCCTAGTATCCTAAGGATATCTAGAAACAAACAGACAGATGTAGACCATTTTATCTAGACTATTTTTTCTTACGAATTATTAATTAACTATGGAGAGATGCTCCTACTTGAACTCCAATGCTTATTCGATCTTCAATCTAGTCACTCCAGAAGACATCAAACCAGCATGTAAGATCTGCAATCAAAGACAAGCGAAAGGGATCAAAAGCATCTGCAAGATATGATAATTCAAAAGCATAAATCTATCTTAGTGATCAAGGAATCCAAGAATTAAACTATCCAAAAGATACATGAACAACTTAATGAGAAAATAGAATCCATTTGTATTAACTTTGAATAAAAGAAGAAACCTTACAACCGTGGCACCTTGTTGTTCATATCAGTTCTTCCAGGGTCCCGAAAAACCGTTTTCCTCAGTTTGACAAGACTCTAACTCTCTTTATCAGCATAAAGCTATGGCCATGAGTTTATAATCTCTCTCATGCCAACGATGCAGAATATGGAGAGTATGTTCACTCAATAATTCCTCTCAAAACTATTGAGTTCTAAGTACTCTCTCCAAAGCAAGAAGCAAGCCCTTAGTACAAAGTACAATCTACAATCTACCCTTGAGACTGAAGCTTGGCCTCAATTTATAGCAGAAGGGAGGTAGTTTTAGCTCCAAAAAGGAAGGGATAAAGCCCTACTCATCATGGGATTTTAGCTCCAAAAACCAAGGGATTACTCCATTCATGAAGGGATAATGGTTCATGAATGGAAGGGGCAAAGCTCGACCAGATAATGCTTCTAGAAGGCCCCATTTGGGAGAATATTCGACCAGCTAGGCTTCTAGAACTTACTTTTCTCTTTATTTCACCTTTTATGGGGGTCCGCAGTTTTAATGAACAGTACGTGTGGGATGTACCACAGTTTTTATAGCAATAAACTGTGGTACCACAGGGAATGACTAGGAAAAGTGCGGGAGTAGGCTTTTTAGGATTTTTAAGAGCTTCTTCCAGTTCCAAGACTTGATTTGGGGAACTTTATGTTTTTAGACTTCTAAGGAAGCAATAAATAGGTAATTGTGAACCTATATAGACACTCAATGTCATGGTGACAAATTTCATTGTAACAGATTGCCCCCTAAAGTGCGAAGTCTAAAGAGTTTTTGAAGAATTCTAAAGACTGAAGTGCTTTATCATCCTGAGGATCGGGCTGTCGGCACATCAGTAAAAACCTGAAAAAAAACCATTCAATGCAAGCATATATATATGTATGTCATCGCTAAGGTAGGAATTCCCATACTCAGATCAAAACTAACTACATGTTCTGATACATAAATGATTTTAGAATTACATGAAGTAGTAGACACAACATGGACACAACCATATGTTATGAGTAGTCTACTATATAATGAATAATAAAACTCCTCACAGCCTGGATGGTGGAAACTAAATCCAGGGTCTTGATTTCCGCTTCTCAAACTAGTATGATTCTATCCATGCGATTGATTGTGTTGAAGTCGAACATGGTAGAAACCACTTGATTACCAGTCAATGATGTGAACTGTTAACAAGTGTGAGAGAAACCACCAATAATGAAAATGGCTCTCAAATTACTCAGTAAAATCTATGAAATGTGAATTTGTGATCTGAAGTCGAACATTTCACAGAATCATTCAATCGAAGGTCAGTTATGCAACCTATCATCGAAGGCGAGAAACTTTCCATTAGGGCATGCATATCCCAAGGTACTGATAGGATTCTAGATAAACTTTCTAGATGATGAGTTGTCGTCGGTGGAAAGTGACCCATACCATTACGAAACCATTAGATAAAGTTTTAAAGAAATATATAGCAAGGACTGACTCAGGGATGGTCAACGTGAGTGGAGACAAATGTTTGCAATGAATAGTTTATTGAAACTGATCTCTTGAACACATAACGACACTGCAGATGGTTTGGTTACTATTGACCTAAAGCTAATACCCAGAAACCAGCTGAAGACTTTCAATGTGGTTTGATTAACAGTTTCGAAAAAGGATTTTCCAAACCCAGACATGAATGTGACAAAAGTGTCGCGTTCAAGAGTGGTATAAAACTTTTTAAAACAAAGTATGACAAGTGGATTCATTTTCTCTCTTTTCCCCCACCCTTTCTGGTAAGTACCTCCTTATTTTTGACAAGCTTGAGGAGGATAACATTTTCTTGTAATGTAAGCTCATCCTTCGGATGAGTCCAACTTAGTATTAAAATCGAACCCTAAGAAGGAGTGGTTTGTTCCTGTTTATAATTGATAGGTCCTTTACTGTTAAGTTTTAACGAGTCAAGTATAGGTGATACTTTGTGTTTTTTAGTTTTAGGGAGTTAGAAGAAAAACTTAAGAAAACTCAATGGGTGTACTTTTTCGTAAATTTAGTCTCTCAAGCCCAAAAAAGGATAAAATAATACAGGAGAGAACTCTATTGACCATGATTAGTCAACGTATACCTTTTTTGTAAATAGTCCATTTCAGTTTGGAAAAGGGGTAAAATTATACTGAAGGGATGACTGTTCATTTCCTTTAACGAGTTTGAATAGTCAAGTACTCAGCGATCTTTTCATGTTTAGAGAGTCTGAAAAGGGCTTAAAAGAGAACTCCAAGTTTTCTTTTTTTCATGATTTACAAGAGCCCGAAAAAGTGATAAAAGTATGCTCAATGGTTTCGCTTTTTTGTAAGTTTTAATGATTTTGAAAAAGTGATAAAAAGTGTACTCATATGGCCAACTTTCAATTTAATTTACGAGCAGGAAAATACGGAAAGAACTTAGCATTTTCATGTACATTTTACGAGCATGAAAATAATAGCAAAAGAAACTCGGGATTTTCATGAGTTTAACGAGTCTTGAAAATAATAACCAAAATGGACTCAGGATAGGTTTCATTTTTTATAAAAGCTTGAAACAGAGAAAAACTATGCTTCAGATAGGTTTGTTTCATTTTTACACAAGCTTGAAATAGAGAGAAAACTATGCTTGAAAGTGGTTTCATGTTTACACAAGCTTGAAACGTAGGAAAACTATGCTTGAAAGTAGTTTCATTTTTACACAAGCTTGAAACGTAGGAAAACTGTGCTTGAGAGTGGTTTCATTATTACACAAGCTTGAAACAGAGAAAATTTTGCTTGAGATAGGTTTGTCAATGCCCCCCAAGCGTAACTTTCTAGAGCATATGCCTCCAAAGATTCATTTCATTCAACTAAGTTAACTACTAGTTACTAATAGGTGGATGGAATGAAGGTTCATTTACGAGATCAGATGAAAAACTCGACTTGACACTTACGAGATCTAATCAAAGACTCGACTCAATTAGGAGAGGATTTGTTTCATTTTTTAATGAGCTTGACATAGAGAAAAGAACTATGCTCATGGAAACATGTTTCATTTTTTAACGAGATTGACATAAGAAAAGGAACTATGCTCAATATGAATTGATTCAATTTTTAACGAGGTTGGCACAGTAAAAGGAACTCTCCTCACACCTGATTCATTTTTAACGAGGTTGTAACAGTAAAAGAACCATCCTCATAAACTACTATCTCTAATCTATCAATCTACTCCCTACAATATACCTACATAACCCACTAAGTTATTTTTTAATGAGGTTGACACAGTAAAAGGAAATTTCCTTTTAACTCACTAATTCATTTTTTATAGAGGTTGACACAGTAAAAGGAATTCTCCTCTTAACTCACTGATTCATTTTTTAAGAGGTTGACACAGGAAAAGAACTATCCTCATACCAACTGATCATTTTTTAATGAGGCTGACACAATAAAAGGAACTATCCTCAAAGACATGTTTCATTTTTTCACGAGGTTGACACAGTAAAAGGAACTCTCCTCATGGTGACCTGTTTCATTTTTTAACGAGGTTGACATAGTAAAAGAACTATCCTCATAGTGACCTATTTCATTTTTTAACAAGGTTGACACAGTAAGAGAACTATCCTCATACGTGATTCATTCTTTAACAAGGTTGACTCAGTAAAAGAACTATCCTCATAGGGACTTGTTTAATTTTTTAACGAGGTTGACACAGTAAAAGAACTATACTCATAGGGACCTGTTTCATTTTTAATGAGGTTGACACAGTAAAAGAACTATCTTCATGAGAACCTGTTTCATTTTTTAACGATGTTGGCACAGGAAAAGAAATATCCTTAAAGACATGTTTCATTTTTTAACGAGGTTGAAACAGTAAAAGGAACTCTCCTCATGGTGACTTGTTTCATTTTTTAATAAGTTTGACGTAGTTAAAGGAATTCTCCTCATGAGGGTCTATTTCATTTTTTAACAAGGTTGACATAGGAATCAGGTATGAGGATATTTGTTATATGGACTAATCCCTCTTGCAGACAAGAGCGGACTCCCTAGTATCCTAAGGATATGTAGGAACAAATAGACAAATGTAGACCATTTTCTCTAGACTATTTACTTACGAATTATTAATTAACTATAGAAAGATGCTCCTACCTGAATTCCAACACTTTGCTTCATCTTCAATCCAGTCACTCCAGAAGTTATCGATCCAACACATAAGATCTGCAATCAAATGTAGGAAAACGAGATCAAAAGCATCTATGAGTTATAATAATTAAAAAGTATAAATCTATCTTAGTGATCAAGGAATCCAAGAATTAAATTATCGAAAGATACATGAACAACTTAATGAGAAAATAGAATCCATTTATATTAACTTTGAAAAAAAGAAGAAACCTTACAACTATGATGCATTGAAGTTTGTACATGTTCTTTCGAGGTCTTGAACAACCTTTTTCCTCAGTTTGAAAAGACTCCAACTCTCTTTATCGTCATAAAGCTACGACCATGAGTTTGTAATCTCTCTCATGTAAATGATGTAGAATATGAAGAGTATGTTCACTCAGTATTTCCTCTCAAAACTATGAGTTCTATGTACTATCTCCAAAGCAAGAAGCAAGAATTTAGTACAAAATAAAACCTATAATCTACCCTTGAGACTGAAGCTTGGCCTCAATTTATAGCAGAAGCAAGGTAGTTTCAACTCCAAAAAGGAAGGGATAATTCCCTCTCATCATGGGATTTTAGCTCCAAAAACAAAGGGATTACTCCATTCATGAAAGGATAACGGTTCATGAATGGAAGGGGTGAAGCTCAACCAGATAATGCTTCTAGAAGGCCCCAGCTGGGAGAATATTCGACCAGCTAGGCTTCTAGAACTTAATTTTCTCTTTTTTTACCTTTTACGGGGATCCACAATTTTAATGAGCTTTACATGTGGGATGTACCGCATTTTTTACAACAATCATCTATGGTACCGCAGGGAATGACTAGGAAAAGTGTGGGAGTAGGATTTTTAGTAATTTTAAGAGCTTCTTCCAGTTCCAATACTTGACTTGGTGAACTTTATGTTTTTAGACTTCTAAGGAAGAAATAAATAGGCAATGACGAACCCATATAGACAGCTCAATGTCATGGTGACAAATTTCAGTGTAACACTATTTCACATTCTAACTTCTCATTATGCTTCTCCTTTTCTATGAGTTCATTCTTTAGAGTATCTATGGCTACTTTTTTTTCTTCCAACCATTTTTTAAGTTGAGTAATTTCATCAAAGAAATCATTTTATTCTAAAGAATCCCTAAAGTTATCATTATATGCATTAATGTCTTTCTCAAATGCCATGATTAATTTAAGATGTTCATTAGATTCTCATTATTCACTATTTGAAAATCCATCACTATCCTCATGAGTATAATAAATTTTTCTATTGTCAAATCGTCTCCTATTACCTTTTGCAATATCCTTCCCCTTGTCATGATTATCTTTATTAGGACATTTAACAGCATAATGACCCACCCTACCATAAGAAAAAAATTTGAATGGAAGCTTACCTCTGAACCTTCCAGTGCCAAGCTGAATATTATTTACAAGGTTTACCTCATATTATTCTAATACATACCCCGATTCTTTTTGTTCTTCCATTTCCTTTCCTTTTGCACTTGCTTTAAATGCATCTTCTCTGACTTCTGAGGGACCTCCTTCTCTCATTTCAAAAGCAGCTAGGATCCCATGAATTTGAATAATAGTAAGAGTCTACATATCCTTCTTTTCTTCAATGGCTAACACTTTTGACTCGAATTTAGGAGCTAAAGATCTTAAAATTTTATCTAGTAAAGTTGTGTCTTTTGTTTCTTCACACAGAATTATCAGACAATTTTCAATCTCATCTAGATGCAGAAAGAAACTAGAAATACATTCATCATTATGCACTGGTTTCATATGTCTTCTTTGTTGTTGGATCTGTGGGAAATGCAGCTGGATATTGGTAACCTCTGGATATTGGTAACCTCTTTCAACAATTTCCCAAACATGTACTCCAAGAGACTTAAGATAGAATATTGTTCTTAACTTCTAGAAGATTATATTATTTTCATTAAAGAGTGGTGGTATGATAGATATTGTTACATATTGATTGCTCATGTTGGTATATCTTCCTTCAAACTATCAAGCTTCTTCTGAAGGACCTGCTCTATTACCAATTGTTGGGAAAAATTATGGCGGGGGTGAATCGATATTTAAAACTCGCACAAAATTTTACTTTTCTTTACTGAATTATGTACATGAATTTACTTAAGCCAACAAGCGTATGTACATGAATTTCATTAAAGAAACTAGTGTATGCATAGATAATTTGTAATTAAGATAAATATTCAGTAACTTTACTTAGACCAGTGCATTAATGATTCATTAGACATTTAATAAGAAGTAAACATGAGAAATAATAACATAATAAACCACCACACATAAGAAACACACATGAAAACCAGGATTTAAGGTGGAAACCCAATATGGGACAAAGCCACCATTTTTTTCATCTCTATCTTCAATATTTATTATATAGAAAAATTCTTACAATCTTGTACTGACACAGACTCATACCAACACGTAGGCACTGACCTGCAGAAGGCTACAAACTTCATTCGTTCTCAAATTGCTACTGGAATGGAGCTCCAACCCCCTCATTTGAAAGGGAGCTACAACCCCTTAATCTGATCATCAGCTCTTGTTGGCAGGAAGCTTCAACTTCCTCACTGATGTTTCCAACCCTTAGTACCACCATGGACCACGTTTCATAAGTTTTCACACTGGATCCAACAGATTTAACACATCAGAATTTGTAAATAAACTAAAGTCAACATTAACCCAATTCAAACATAACAATGAGATAATTGTAACAAGACCAGAAAACTAAACACATAATATTACATCATCACACATAATAAAATACAACCCTGACCATTTTTATGGAAAAATATGCACGCTACCATCGCTAAGGAAATGTGCATGCATACACAGTTTTATGTGGCACAACTTGCATATATATCTAAATATACCCAAATTTTGAGTTTTGACTCAGTCATAGAATTGACCAGAGATATTCTAAAATATTTTTTTAGCTTATAGAACCCTCATATAGTTAGTAACATCAATCAATTTTTAACAAACCAATCACTTATCTTTAATCACAATCAACTAGTAGCATAATCAATACTTAAACAACCCATATCTATATGAAGACATAATTTACAGACAAGATAAACATAGAAAATATGACCAGACATTTTCTTCATCATTCTTCAACAAAAACCCTAACTTGCATACGCTAC
The DNA here is from genome assembly GCA_034641835.2 of Pinus albicaulis. Taxonomy (NCBI): domain Eukaryota; kingdom Viridiplantae; phylum Streptophyta; class Pinopsida; order Pinales; family Pinaceae; genus Pinus; species Pinus albicaulis. The sequence continues at coordinate 323,655,767 of CM076582.1, forward strand.
TTCTAGTAGTTATTCGCGTATGTACATGCATATCCCGAAACCAACTTGCTTATAGATCTCAATACTTTTACTGAATATATACATGCCTATGCATAACCAAATTTGCATGTATATGCATCTTCCTCGTGAAAAACTCGCATATAGATTTGTAAATAATTTAGGACTGCGCAATTCTTCATAACTTCAAAATTACTCAAATCATACCCTGCACTGCAAAGAAGTGTGCCATACCACATATATAAACATCTCATAAACAAATCATGCAAATACATAGTCTGTTTAGTTATACAGATCTCAATCCATCATTGTATTCATTTGCACATAACTATTTCGGATCTATATGTTAACTATTTCCCATACAATGTAGATATACATTAGATTGAAGAGTTCATCAAAAACAAATTCATATGCACACCCTTTTCACTTTGATCTTCTCCTTATATATTTATATCCTTGCCCAATACTATGAGCCAAAACCATACACGTATCTATGGTATTCTTGGACGGGGTCAAATAACCATTACTATGCTCAATATTGTGTGATAATACCAAGTTCAAGACCCTTGGTATTATTAAATTATTGTGCCAACTCATACGCGACTTTCATTCTTTGTACTCATGTGTATATGAAACTTTGTCTTCACTAAGCCACGCACATATCTTCAATTATTTATCTTTATCCATATTTCCGTTATGATATGCAAGCCTTGTCCCAAGTTTCTATCATTCTGTTCCATCACTTTGTCACCTCTAAACTCGTCCAGTTGTCATATACTTGGTATTTTACAAGTGTGTTTCCATCAAGGAAAACACATGCATCATAATGCCAACATTTTCATCTTTTCATATCCATTATATGAAAAGGAAAGTTGAAATCATGAACCATTTAAATATTTAGCTCGAGATGTTGTAATAAACATCATACATTGTCTCCCTTGCTCTCTAATATTAATGCCTTTAATTAATATAACACAAAAATTAATATACATTGTCAATAATTCTTTGTGCTTACACTTAAATCAATGCACACTATTGATCTAATGACTTTAAAATTAATGTACCATCACACATCCAATTACCTCAAATCAGAAATCAACATATACATTGAAATCAATTAATCAAATGCGAGAAATCAAATTTGATTAGAAAACAACATCTGCACTGAAATCAATGCATCTAATGCAAGTAATAAAATAGGATTAGAGATCAACATATACACTCAAACGAATGCATCTAGTGCAAGTAAGAAAATAGTATTACAAACCAACATCTACAATGGAATCAATGCATCTAGTGCAAGCAATAAAATAGGATTAGAAATCACCATCTACACTAAAATAAATGCATTTAGTGGAAGAAATTAAATAGGATTAGAAATCATATATATTGAAATCAATGCATCTAGTGCAATAAAAAAAATTTAATTAGAAATCAACATCTACATTGAAATTAATGCATCTAATGCAAGCAATCAAATAGGATTAGAAATCACCATCTATACTGAAATCAATGAATTTAGTGCAGGAAATAAAATAGTTTTAGGAATCATCTACATTTAAATCAATGAATCTAGTGTTATTAGTCAAATATCGTTAGAAATCAACATCTACACTAAAATAAATGCATCTAGTGTAAGCAATAAAATTTGATTATAAATCATAATCTACACTGAAATAAATCCATCTAGTGCAAGAAATCATCTTCCCTCTCTTCCCCTCCATCTCTATCTATATCAACCTCCATATCTCATTTCACTCTTTATGTCACCCCCCCAAACACACATGCTCTCCCACTCCATATCGATAGATATCTTTGTCCCTCCCTCCATGTCTCCATCTATCTCTTATTTCTCTACACCTTCCATCTATATCTCTATCTATCTATCACACCCTCCTCGTCTCTCTCTCTCTCTCTCTCTCTTCCCCTTACCTCCCTCTCCCTCGCTCC
>CM076582.1:323660213-323985479 GCA_034641835.2 Pinus albicaulis
GGACTATTGTTCTCTTGGGTAGCAAGCCCTCAAATAATATCGGTCCTCTACTACTCTTATCCTGAATTCCCTATCTCACTCTCAAAGAGTATCGAATGCCAGATGATTACCCAATTTTCCATTTTGTCTTCCAGGTGAAGATTAGAATGATGTGTCTATACATTCTCTTCAAATGGCCTTACTAAGACTTACGACTCATATATGTAATAGAGAATCATATATGTCACTCCCTCTCAACACATGAAGGACATACTTCAAGTTTCTTCCAAGTAGGAAACTTACCACCAAGTTCCCTATCAACCAGGGTCCTGCAGCAGTAATCCAACTACTCATGAAGAATTCCTCCACTTGATGTCATGGATTTCAATATTGAGGAATCTTCAACTTTTGGCCTCATAGGGCACAGGTCATCCATCACTTTGAGTCACGAGTCATGTCCACTATCAGTAAGTGATTCACAAGTCTTTCTCACCTAGTCCGCCATTACGCCATGCTCCTTTCCTTAAAATCATCTCCAAGGATCATACATCCTTTCTCATGATTAGCAGCCCTGCGAAAATTCATCCAGATAAACATATAAATATGAAACTTTAAAATAAAATTTACCTTAGTGATGATCTTTCACCATGACATCTTCATGTAGGAATCATAATCCTTCATATAGATTGACATTTCTCCTAACGATATGTTTTTCCAAGGGTCTTCTTCTTTACCGAAATTTCGTCAGAGTCTACATATCTTCCCAGGAGATCTCCTAGTCGCATCTTCTTGGCCTCCAAATGATAACTGCCTCTTGAAATGGCTGCATTTCACGATCTCTTCCCCCCTGCACATTCTCCATTCCCAAGATCTTACAAATTTTCCAATTTCTTGTTTATGTTTTCTCATTTATGTACAACCACCTTATATTCCACGATGACATATTATGTTGATTTCATCTATCAGTGCACTGAGAGATCCTCTTGCATAGATCATACTTCTAAATATGGAAGTCTATTACGTGCAACAATATCACATGAATTCACAACATCCAATGTTATCATATAAATATATACGTACCTCATACCTTTATCATTTAATTCATCCTGTAAAAGTTTTACTAGAATGAAGAGCTTAATTCCCTTGACTTGTGCCATTCATATGTCATCACATCCCAGAATTATGTTTCCATGGTGATATTTGATCTTGATGAGTGTCTTCCATCCATTTTTTAATCAGAGAGGTTTTCCCCGGAGTTTCTACAGCAAGATCTCTTACAAATATTTTATCATGATGTTGTAATATACATTTCTTTCTATCATACTATTTTACAACCAACATAAATCACTTAAAGGAGAAGATGATCTCAATCATATTAGAGATCCCTTGCTTCATCTTTCTTGGATTTCTTTGCATCAAGTCCTTCCTTCACATCTGAGAGATGGGATTCTTCACTTTTATCTTGTCCTTGTCAGATTTAGGAGGATATATTTTATAATGCCCAAGTTCATTACATCCAAAGCATCGTACATTATCCATACTCCTCCTTTTATTCTGATGACCAAATTTTTTGAATCTTCCCTTCTTCCTTTATATGGTTGTAAAGGCATGATTCTCTTCACTTGGTCCTGTATTAGATTTGTATTTTAGTATTGGTTCCTCTATTTTACATAGAGACCATAAATCATGGAATGGGGTGGCTTCTTTCTTCCCATATAAACTAGAAGTGAAGTTTCCCCATTCCTCTAGTAGAGCATTCAGCACCATTGTAGTCATCTCAGTGTTAGACATTACCTCTCGCAGTTCCTACACTTGATCTCTTATTTCATAAATCCTCATAAAGTATGGAGTTATTCCCTCTTCCCTTAATAATTTAATTTTTTATAGTTATTGTCTCAGAGATATTTCTTCTCCTGCAGTACTCACAGAAAATAGCTCCACCAATTTATTATATATTTATTTTGCAGACTTTAGTTTTGATACATAAGGAATGAGTGAGTCCTTAATTGATTCTATGAGAATCCTCTCGGCTCTAATTTATCCCTTCATGTACTTGGCATCAGTTGGAGCATCTTCTTTATGAGGTTGGACTGTATAACCTTCGATATATTCCATAAATTTGTCTTCAATCAAACTCAAATCTGTCCTCTTCTTCGATGCACTAAAGTTTTTTGACCCAACTAGCTTGTTGCTTTCCTTACAATAAGTTATTTTGGAAGATTTAAGTAGGGTCATAGATACTTACTTGAGCAAAGTGGCTTGCATCTTCCTTAAAAATGTTTGAAGTCGAAGTGAATGGTTTACTTTAAGATAGGAATATTCAATGAAGGAGATCTTGGATCCTTGATAAATAATATCTTTAGAAGTGGCTATAGAGTTTCCCTTTCTAAACTGACTTGATCTTTCCAAACCAAACTTTTTGATATTTTATTCCTGGTGTGTCTCTTTTGTCAAGCATCCCTTGAGTTCAACACCTTAGCTTTGATACCATGTTGAGAATTTGGAGGGATGGAGATTAATATAAATTCTATTGCTCATAATTACTTGTGAACTTGCTTTAGTCAATTATGACTTTCTTTATTTAGTTTAGTTAGTTTTTCATCAAGTCAATTATCAAAATGCACCAGACACAAGATTAGGCTCCTAAAGGCAAGGAAAAACCTCTCCCTCTTGGAGAGGAAAACCCACAAGGAATTCTTCTTATAGATCTTCAAATGACAAGTACTATGACTCAGACTCAGACCCTAGACTTAGGAATGTCTCCAAGATCTTGTCACTGCCTTTTAAAATTTGATTTTTTCTCTATTCTACACTACAGAACGCTATCTCCAAGATTCTCTTATTGTATTGTAGTTAGGAAGGTTAATCACATATTTACCTTCCTTACTCTTGTTCTCCTTTAAGAAGGCCTTTTCTTTATTGTCACCTTTTTACCGTACTAAACCGTATCCTTCAATGTAAGTGTCCTTAAAATTTATATATACTTCACAATGTTGTAACATGAAACAACATTATTATATCTGCACCTTATTCCTGCTCTAGTATCCGAACTATAGGCTTAGATATCCACACTTCTTGAATCTTTGGAATCAATAGTGGTTGTACCTTAGGTATCCACACTTCCTATTTATATATCTTTTCTTCTTGAATCTCTGGAATCAACAGCAGTTGTACCTTATATATCCGCACTTCCTATTTATAGTATCACCATCATATATCTAATATATAGTCCAGATATTCTTCAAACTTTACGCAGAACAATATTTTCAAAATTCGTAGTGAAGCTCCCTAAGATTATCTGCAAAGTGTCACTATGTTGACCACACTGTATATGATGTATTGTGTTGAATGCATTGTATCTTTTATGCACTATATGATGTGTATTATTTGCACTGTATGTTGCAGATATCCCATACTTTTCTTCCTCTTAAATCCACATTGTTGTTCACAGAGATCAACATTGTCTCCTGTCCAAAATGACCACATGACCTGTGTATATATATAGGGCACGATCCTTTAAATAGGATGACCATAGAGTAAGTTTATTCCATTGTTGATGAGGCACTTATTCACTTCATTTAAAGCTTGTCTTTCATCGTTGTTTGAGGGTTTTTGTAAGCTTCTTCCACAAGGTCTTGGAGCATATATTCTAGATTAGATTCTTCATGTATGTGAAATTTAACTGAAACCTAATAGACAACAACAAGAAGTACATCGACTTAATAAAATTTTCTCATTGAGCCCATGAAGCAAGTACAACAAAAATATGTATTATTATTTTGACTTCTTCTTTTCATAACTACATAATTACATAATCAACATGAAGACCGACCTAGTTAAACTTTTGAACAAGATACACACTCTCTCCCCATATATGCCCCTCCAACTCCATCTCTTTATCCCTCCCTCTCTCCTTCTATCTCTCAAGTCCCCTATCTTTTCCTTTCTCTCTCTCCCTTTCTCTGTGAACTCCCTCTCTCTTCTCCCATATCACTCTCTATCCCCCCTACAATTCTCTCTATTCCCCCATCACTCTCTTCCTCTCTCTCCCCTTTCTCTTGTGCCTCCCTCTATCTCCCTCCCTTATCTCTCTCTCTCTCTCTCACTCTCTCTCTCTCACATTCAATCCTCACCCCACCCTCTATCTCTCTTTTCCCTCCAATTCCCTCTCTCCCCTTGTCACTCTATCTCTCTCTTCAACTATGTTACTATATCCCTCCCTTTCTCCTTCACTCTCTCTTGTCTCAATTTCTCCTTCTATGTCTCTTCATGTCACCCCTAGAAATACAAACTCTCTCCCCATCTCTCCCTTTCCACTCCCTCTCTCTCCACTTCTCACTCCTTATATCTTTCTTCTTCCCTCCCTCTCTCCCGCTCCAACTCCATCTCTCTATCCCTCCCTATATCCTCCTCTTGTCATCCTTCCTCTCTCTCCCTTTCTCTCCTACCTCCCTCTCTCTTCCCCCAAACTCCATCTCTCTATCCCTCCCTATATCCTCCTCCTCTCATCCTTCCTCTCTCTCCCTTTCTCTCCTACCTCCCTCTCTCTTCCACCTTATTTATCTCTCTCTCTCTCTCTCTCTCTACCCTAAAATAATCTCTATATGTCACTCCCTCTCTCCTCATGTGTCTCCCACGTCCATCTTCATGTCTCTCTCTCCCTCTCTCACCTTTATCTACTTCTTTGACTCCTCTCCCTTTCTCTCTCTTTAAGCATCCTCTCCCCTCTCCTTCAATTTATCTCCATCTGTCACTTTTCACTTTCCCTATTTCTCTGCCTCTATCATATGTATTTGTTCTTCCTTCCCATACCAATCTAGAGTTAATATGTATATCATGATATATTAATATATATTATAACCTAAAAAACTTAATATTGTGTTAATATGAAATTATTAAATTTAATAATATGATATCATAATATATTAATAATAATAATAATAATAATAATAATAATAATAATAATAATAATATTTTGATATTAATGTTAGGGTTAATAATAATTTTTTTTTGCATCATATTAATAATAACTTGGTCCATGGGTTTTGGCCTATAAGCTTGGTATATGTTAATTTGTAATACTATTTGATATATTTTTATTTATTTAACTTACCTCTTTATACCTCTTTTATATTTATTTATTTATCATACCTTTATTATAAATATGATATTTGGCCGAGAGGCGCATTCTACATCCTAGTATGACCCCGATGTGTAAGTATGTCGGAGGCCAAAACAAAAATGTCGGCTTGAACAATAGCTTACATAAACATATAAATGAACAACTAAAAATTTATTAAAAATAAATTTAAAGATATAAACTTAAAATCTGAAGAGTTTACAAACACTCAAAAAAGATATGGTAAATAAATAAAATATGGTAAATACGTAAAAATATAAATAAACCATAGGTATGGTAAATAAATATAAATATAAATAAACTAGAGGTATGGTAAATAAATAAAACCATTTTTTATATTTACTCAATAAACCACTTTATATTTACAAAGACTCAAAAAAAGGTTTTATTTAGGTGAAGCTTATGGGAAAAATTATTATTAATACCATGGGACAAATTATTAATAATACCATGGGAAAATAGCATGGGCCAAATAATATATTTATACAACAGGTATGGTAAATAAGTAAATATAAAATAGATATAAAGAGGTAAGGTAAATAAATAAAAATATATCAAATACGATTAGAAATCAAGATATAATTATATATGAATTATAAGGGTCAAATACCATGGACCAAATTATTATTAATACCATGCAAAAAAAAAACATTATCAACCCTAACATTAATATTAAAATATTAATATTATTAAATTTAATATGTTTAGATTTATAGAATATTAAATTTATTACATTGTAATATATATTAATATATCATGATATATGATAGAGGTGGAGAAATAGCGGGAGTGACAACGGAGATATGGAGATAAATTGAAGGAGAAGGTAGAAGAGGAATGAAGAGAGAGAGAGTGAGAAGAGTGAGAGAGTTAGAGAAGGGTAGCATCATTTCTCACCTTGACATGATTCATGATTGCTACATGGCTTTTTGGGCACCCATTCCTACAGACTTGGACAAATTCACTTAAAAACAGTGGAAAATCCTTCATACGCGACTATGCCCGTGTTTTTCCGCGTGTATACGCGAGTACAGCTAGACTTTTGCGCGTATGCCATTTTAATGATTAAAAAATATATAAAAATCCCTAATTTCGCGCTGGGTTGATGGTTACTCAGGTAGTTCAACCACCCCAGCCCGTGGCCAACTGTTTCCAACTGCTGAAACTACTTGGAGGGACTATAAAAATACCTCATATGTATGGCCTAAGGGGAGAGAGAATTATTATTATTATACTCTGTTGATTCCCTATCCAAGTCTGATTCCCCGTGCCTCCTGCACTTTCCCAGTTCATTTCAGGAAACCCTTGTTTCCTTGAGATACACATCCCTTTATATGTTATCTCGTATGCATTTATTTGGAAGGAGTCTTAGCGAGGCAAGGGCTGGACGGATCCGGACGACGGTCTGCGAAGGCCTTGGAAGGATCGGGTGATCTCTCCACTTACTTTTGTACGTACTATTTTTATAATACAGAAGTATCATGTTGTTCCCGAAATAAACGTGTTAGTGTATGCTTTAATGTATGAAGAATATTTGTTATACATGCATTCATGATGATTTATTTAATGTTTTATATGAATATCACTAACATATAGAGTAGAAATATACTGTACAACTTGTCCTTTGTGCTGGTTTCTTCTTGTATTTCAGGTGAAGGAGGAAGGACGGTTGCAGGGAGTTTGAACTCCACATGGATCTACTTCAAACGTAGGACCAACGGGTAAACCTCTCATTCTGCTCTATTTCGTTTTTATGAATGTGCATGATCGTGTGAGTCTCTGTTAAGTAGTACGCCCCTGCTCTGTGGAGGTTGAATCCCAACCAACCTCTAGGGTGTTAAATCCCCGAAACAGGTATACAGTAGGTCCTAACCCTGTTCAAACTGTTCTTTACAGGATAAAATGAAACAAATGAAAACATAAATAAAATACAAGTTACAATGAGAATAACATCACCGTCAACATAGACCAGGATCCCATAAATAAGCTTGTATTGATGCTCCAAACCAGTTACAATCTTCAGGTCCAGTGTTTCAATTCATCTCTCTTCACAACCTAACTTATCTGTTGCAAGCAGAGCTCCAAGAGCTAGTGAATCACTATTTACAATTAGAAGTCTCCAGCTCAATTACATTACCATGCTTCAGTAATTACATTAGCAACCAACCCCTCACTCATCTTCTACTGAAGTATTTATAGAAGGATGAGGAGGTGAGATATGATAAAAGATCTCAAATATAATTAATATAGAGTTAATGTTTTCTTGGCCCTTGGGGGGCTCAATGAAGAAACTGTACAGGCGTTTCACTGCATTAATTGATTTACACTCATGTTTTAAGCTCAGTGGGAGCTTTTTTTGACCTTTGAGGCTCTATGTGATGCTAGGCTTACTCTGCAAATATTCTTTGCATTGAAGTTTCTGGCAGAAATAACTTCTTCGGCTGCGTTGAGGCAAAATATCTAATCCTGATCAATAAATTCGGCTCCTGATTGAATACTTTGAGGCACAGGTGGCGCCGTGGTGGCTAGAGGGATCAATTTGCCTTAATTTGTGGCGGTGAAGGGTTTTTCTATCGATAAAACACTTTAGGTTTTCTGTAAACTATGTTTTATTTGGGGATTAGACTTTTGATAACAGTCTTAGTTGTAATCCCTGTGAAAACTGTCTCTAATCCTTTGTTCTGATAATTTCTTGGTCTTCAGCGCTTATACTCTTTTTCTACGCTTAATCCATGTTTTCTTGCTGTTGTGCAGGGCTGCGCAGGGTTTATAAGGAATCAATGCCTGAGAAAACGTCGATGAAACGTGCATTTCAACCCTGTGGGTGATTTTCTTTGGTAAATCAAGAGCAAGAGAGTCATCACCCTCTCCTTTCGAATTTTCTTCGTTCATAGTGAAAACCTTCGAAAACCCACAAAATACAAACAAAACGTTATAAAATCCTACTTTTATGGGTTTTACTTCATTGGAAGGCGCGGAGGAGGCGTGGCCGTTGGATGACATCATCCAATGGTTCAGATTTATTGAGAGTGATTGTGGAATGAGTGAAAAAAGGATTAAATCCGAGTCGTCGATCATGCGGAGATCGATGGTCGAGATTGAATGTGGTGGTCCAAAGAAAAGGATGAATCTAAACCGTCGATCACGCGGAGATTGACGGTCGGGAGTGGGCAATGCAAAGTCAGCAGGGGGAATCATTGACCAGGAAACGGAATCGGGCGATGCAATATGAGTCGTCGATCTACAGATCTGATCTATGGTGGAGATTTATTTGCCGCTGTTCGATGGCTTGTTTATCGCGTGCGCACCTTTACTAACCATTGAGCAACTTGGGCAAGCGCTCACCATTGGATCAGTGGGCCCAGATCCGACGGTCCACAGCAAATTCGCTGGGCGTCCTGGTCCGATAATTAACGCGCGAAGGATGACTTTAATATGCGGTGGATGGCGGTTTCCAAATAGTACACGGGACGCGTGTCACACAGCGTATGGAATCGCTGGCCAACGGAAGAAAACAACTTTGGGCCCGAAGGCGGTGCGAAGGATACCGCCGGTTTTGGGCAAACAACGCACGGGCGGGGGGGACCATGGGAAGACGCGCTCTGTACCGTCCGATCTGCGGAGCAGATCGACGATGGAGATTTCTCCATAGTTTATATAGGCGGAAAACCTTTGAAAATAAATTAAAACCAAAAAAACACAATTTACAAAGGTTTTTAATGTTTTTGGGCGAAGAAAAATTATCGGAAAGGATAAGCGCCTGACAGGTTTAGCAGTTGGTTTAGGTGCTCGGGCACATGGATGAAAAAGATTTTAGAGGCTTAGCCCGAGGGGGCTGAAGTCTGATGCATAGAAAATATGCGTTTTCTATGGTTTTTTGAATGATTTTTTAAGGAAATGAAGGTTTCGGTAAGGTTAAAAAGTGGGTTTTTAACCTTATAAAATGAATTTTGATGAGGGGAAATAGCAGAAATGAAAAAATGAGAGATTTTCCTGGGGAATGGAGGGATAGAAGAGGAGGTTAGTTTTGAGGAGAAGGAAGGGGAACAAGGGTTTGCAACAGTATGGGATCAGGACAGAGGCATGAGGCCTTCAAGAGTCTTCAAGAGCCAACAGTTTTTTATAGGGAAAATTTGTTCCTTGAAGGCTCAAAACAAATTTAGCCACCTTTGGTATAATCAAATTTACAGGTGGCTAACAGACCCCTCAAGCCAACAATTATACACAATAACATTGATCTTCATTATTTTGGTCGGAATACATCTATCATGTGTACTAGAGAACCGAAAAATGTTGTTGCAGAAAGAACAAGGAATGACATATTATAGAGTTGCGGCAACCAACTCTGATACTAAATATATGTTTTATCTTGTCTCATATGCAGATATTTTTGTGGATTTTGGTTTGAGGTGTTATTACTTGTATACATGTAGATTTGTATCTCATTAAATAGGCTATAGGCAGAAAATAAAGAAATGCATTAACCTCATAGTCACATATTCAAATTGGTAATGTTAACATGAAAGAAAGAGAGTTATTTTATAACTACTGGGTAGCCTTTACTAAGGAAATATATTATTCATTTGTGGTGATGTTAATTATTTTTAGAGAAAAAAATGCATTTTATACCTGAGGAACTGACTGGTTGCATATCCAATAGGAAGGCATGCTTGAACATTATGGACTTACGTAAGTGAAAAAAGTTGGTGTTTTGTTAGAGATGGAACTAAACACCATTGAAAATTATTTAGTTCAAGATGAAACTCCTATTGTGTGAGCTTTTGGGATCATTCTGACTAACAACTCTATTGCTAGTCAGTCCAAGGTTCATCCTTCTTGTGATGAACCGATCAAGAAAAGAAGTTTGAGTGGGACAGTAACTATTCCAGATGAAAATGGACACCATGTAAACTCAAATCATAATAAAGTTATTATTTTTGTTACTATTTTGGATTAACATTGAAGAATTTGGTACTCTAGGTTAGCTTTTGTCTTAAGGAAATGCTAACATGAATTACATTGGATGATTAATAGCCTGATAATTAATCTTCCATGGAGGGAATATCTAGAAGGATGGCCGAAGGTAATGGATATCTTCCAAGATATTCTCAGAATTCTATAATACCAGCATGGTTGGCTTAGCCTTTGCAATATATGCAGGATTTCAATCTCATATTGATGGGCCTAGACCTCCATTGCAAGGTTTTCATGGAATTCCAATGTAAATATTTTAGCTTGGCTCTCCATGTTATCAAATTTATCCTAGAAATCCTTTCTAGCCACAGTGCATTGGATATCCTTGATTTGGTTCATCTTAAAGGGAAGAATCAAGTGGTTTGTCTAATTTGTCACGGTTGAAACAAAATGCTGCAGGAGAAACAGAGGTGGGAAGTAATGAATCTTTCTCAAGATCTCAATCTCAAATACAAAAAGGTAGTCATTTTGATATGGAGAATAAATCTATGGTTGAACATTAAAAAATATGTGTGTTTCCCCACATAAAAAATTTTGTCAGGAAGAAGGATTAAGAACAGACGCTCAAGAAATAAACACTCGGGCATGGTAGTGATTCGCAACATCAAATGTGTTACTTCAAAGGAATATAATGGAATATTTGGAGAAGATGTTTCAAACAAATCAAACTCCGAGAGTGATATTCATTTAGGGGATGACCTTAAGTAGAAACTTGGTGATATGATTGGTATTGCTGAGAAAAACCAAAACCACATCGACAGATTGTCAAAGAGAAAATGATTTCACAATAAGAAAGGTGGGGAACAAGAGCTTAGCACCGAAAATGAAGGTGTAAATGATTAGAATTCAAGATGGAATTTTTCCAAAAGTGTTTACTGAGAAATGATGAATCATCTGAAAGAAAATATACGATTGAAAACAATGATTCCTTCCATACAGTAACATAGGATGATAGAAAAAAGTATGCAACCATTAGTAATGTCAACAATGTTTTTGGAGGAAATATAGGCTCATTGAACAGGTAAACAAAAACACATTATTTTCTTGAGCTATTAATGGGCACTAAAGATCACACCACGAGAGAGGATATTTATTTGAAAGTGATATTTGAATTAGAAGCCATTGGTAGAAAATTTATGCCAGAAATCAAGAAGACTTTAACAAATGAGAAGTTGTTGTTCGCTAATTCTACCATGTTTGAATAATATTTTTCTCTCACTTATCAAAGAGAGAAATTCTCCTTTTACAAGGGCATGGCAGCAAATGAATCATTTATTGTGTCGAAACAACATACTGAAATGGGATTATCTAATACACTTTCACAATGGGTTACAATGGTTGATGATGAGAACACAATTACTGAGAACAGTGATCAAATGCATATAGAAAAATATAATGGGCGATGTTTATTTGATTATTCTTTCATATTCCCAACCTGAACTATAGTCCATGAACATGCCAATAGAGAATGGATGACTGACATAAAATGGACTCTAGGTTACATCAATTGATAAGGTCAAACATCCTTCCTATAATGTACCAAAAAAAATATGAAACTTCTATTCTTTTGCATCTTTCTTAATTGTTTATGATTATGGAGAGAAACTTTAAAAGAGACTCCATAACTCAAGCATGGAATCTCGTGATTGATAATGATCCCCAACTTTTATTCAACAATGTGGATAAAATGTATCTTTGCTAGGGCCCTATAATACTAGTGTATCCCCTTATTGTTATTGTTAATGTAGACCCCTTATTATTATTGTTGTGCCCATGTAGCCCCCATATTTTTAGTATTGTGCCCCATAGAAGCCTACTATTGCTATTTTTTTGCCCTTACATTTTTATTGTTATGTCGTCTAGGATTATATTATGACCCCTTGGACTCCTATATATAGAAAGGAAGTTTTGTCATTTGTATCATCCAACAATTTTTCATTTATGTAATGTAAAGTAGGTTATCCCCTCAAAGAGGTTGATTTCTAAGTCGTTGATCTATATTTTCTTCTATTTTTTTAGTTGGTTTCATAACATTTGGTGTTAGAGCTTTGGATTCTAGGGTTTTGCTGTTGTAAATAGGTCATATTGGAATTTTTGATATAAATTTTTTTATATGAAGGTCAGAAGCTGAAAAAAAAACCCGTTTGAACCGAAATCCTAAGGAACATTGTGTAAAAAATTATGATCTTGTTTTGCTATGTTTTTAGATATATGATCTGAGGAAGTTAGGGTTTTTACAAGCTCTAAAATTTCATCTCAAATAAGTGGCCGAGGAAAAATTTTCATAAATTTTGTTTCAGAAATAAAATTGGAATTATGTAACAAGTGGTCGAAATTTCATAGACTGTAGTTCCTTGTGTATCAATTTCAGATTCAAAGGTAGAAACAGTGACACGTGGCATTACATACAAGTTTTCTCTAATGAACTAGTCCATAATTAGGTCATTGTGGGAGATCGTGCATAAATTTATCTTGAAGAATCAAAATTAGTTCTGACCTGTGGCAATGAAAATAAGACTCAGAGAGCTACTACAGGATTGAAGATAAAATATTGGGGATTCTAAATTATATAGATACATCAATTTCAATATCGAACTCCTCAAAATAAAGAAAAAGGTGTGTAGTTTTTTTAAACTTGCATAAGTCTTGTTTGAAAAATTAGTTTGAGTGATTCTAAGGGAATTTTGAAGCATAGATATCAGTATTGGGTTATAAAAATCCCCCCATAAACAATTTCACACTCATTAAGCCCTCATAAGGCTCTACTATGACTCATGAAGAGGAAGAAGTGCAACATGATATATCAAAATTACGAGACCAAGTGAAATAAATTTCTCTCTCGCAAAGAGTAACAAAAAATGAAATGGAAGCTAAGATGGGTAGTTTGAAGAAAGAAGTGGAAGCTAAGATGGATGGTTTGAATAATGGCGTGGAAGCTAAGATTGATGGTATAAAAGAAGACATGGAAAGTTTGAAGGAAATTTTGACAAAGCTGATACAAGAAAGGATTCCCAATGACGAAACGGTAGTAGATGAAACACATGATGAGAAAAAAAGAAATGTTAATAATCATTTCATAGACTCTAATTTTGGATTTAAGACCCACAATATTCCAAATATCGATATGAGGAAGTTTGGTGGCAAGGATCTGGTAACATGGATACTACGGATGGAGAAATATTTTGATCTCCATAATGTGCAAAACAAAAAAAAGTTACGCATTGAAACTTTATATTTAGAACAAAATACATTTGTATGGTATCGATGGATTTTCTATCATAAAAAAAAATTCACTTGGTCAATTTTTATGAAGGAAATGATAGCACATTATGAGGATACAAAGAGAAACAACTTATTTAGCCAATTGATAAATCTCAAACAAAAGGGTTCGATGGTGGAGCACATTGAGGACTTCCATAATTGAGTATAAGCTTAACTGATACTCTGGAGGAATGCATTATTGATGTATTCATAGGGACTTTAAAGGATAACATCCAAAATGAGGTTCACCTTTGGGAACCTAATTCATTGTAGAAATCATTCAGGTTGGCAAGAAAAATTGAAAGAAAAATTATGGTGATAAGGAAGCCTACCACTCACAACTATAAATATGGAAGTGTCGCTACTCCCAAACTCCCACAACCTACAAGGTTGACGCCACAACAATTGGAAGAAAAATATAAAAAGGTAATTTCTATAGTTGTGATAGAAAATACACTAAAGGTCATAAGTGTGTTGAGAAGAAATTATTTTACATAGATTGTGAAGAGGAGGAAGAAAAGGAACAAGAAACATCAAAAGAAGAGGATATACACCAGGAACCAACCCTAGAGGAAGAAGAAATGAATCAGACCATATCCTGTAATGCATTGGCAGGAATTACCACTCCTCAAACTCTCAAGATAGAACGACATATCAAGAGAAAAAATGTAATAGTTCTGATTGAATTAGGTATTACCCATAATTTAAGGTAGCCAAGGAATTGAATTGTTTCTTATACCCAACACTAGAGTGTCAAGTGATGGTTGCAAATGGAGGAACTATAAATTTCTCTGGAAAGTGCCATAATATCAAACTAACCATGGGGTAATATGTATTGAATATTCCAATGCTCTCCATCCCAATGGGTGGTGTTGATGTTTTACTAGGAGTACAATGGTTACAATCTTTGGGGACAATAGCTTTTAATTTCAATAACTTTTCTGATTTTTTTTTCAGAAGGAAAGGAAGTTGAATTACGGGGTATCACAGGGAAGCCAGGAAATATAATCAGCTCTAATTTCATGAAAATTCTTCTGAATAAAGAAAAACGGGGCGTAATTTCCCAATTATTCTCACTGCAGGTTCAAACATCAAAATCATCTATTTCTCTAGATATCCAAAAAGTTGTGGACAATCATTGCAAGGTATTTTAGACTCCCAAGGGACTCCCACCTATTCGTGATCATGATCATGCTATTCATTTGATTCCAGGAATTGTTCTTCCAAACATTAGGCCTTACATATATCCTTATGCTCAAAAGAGTGAGATTGAACATATGGATGTAGAAATGCTAGAGGTTGGTATAATTCAACCTATTCAAATTTATTTCTCTTCTCTAGTAGTATTGGTGCACAAGAAGGATGGATCATGGAGTATGTGTCCAGATTATAGGGATATAAACAAGATTACTATTAAAGATAAATTTCCCATCCCTGTCATCAATTAGTTATTGGATGAATTACATGGAGAAATTTACTTCACCAAGCTGGATCTTCATTTTGGATATCATCAAATTAGAATGAAGACTGAATACATTTTGAAAACAACATTCAAAACTCGTGAGGGTCATTATGTATTTTCAGCCATTCCTTTTGGCCTTACTAATGTACCTTCTACATTTCAAGGTTTGATGAATTCCATTTTCAAAACCTTCCTTAGAAAATTTATGTTAGTATTTTTTAATGATATACTAATCTACAGCAAGTCTTGGAAGGATCATGTTCAACGTGTTGACATGGTGCTGAAACTATTGGCGGAGAAACAATTATATGCAAAAACCTCCAAATGTTTCATTGGATTACCATACGTGCAATATTTTGGTCATACTGTATCTGATGAGGGTGTTAAGGTAGACCATAACAAAATTAAATCCATTAAGGAATGGAAAATCCCTACAACCTTAAAGAATATTTGATCATACTTGGGGTTAATATGGTATTATCACATGTTTGTTAAGAATTATGGGAGAATATCGAAACCTTTAACATCATTACTGAAGAAAGATGCATTTTCTATTGAATTCCAACAAGAAATTGCAGCACACACACTAGTGTGGGACCAATAGGTCTTAACAACACACACATTGGTGTGGGCCAAATTAATTAATTAATATGGTGCAGTGTCTAATACTATCAGTTGTGTGATTAGTAGGTTGCTTGCATGCAACGAGACATCCATTGGATTTCCCATGATCCTTGCGCAGTTTAGGAAGGCCAAAATTCCTAAATAATAGGGATTTCATTCATTAGGAATTGTGCAAGAAAGGTAGGTTGTTTAGAGGCTGAGAATTGGCTAAGTTTTGGTTAGTTTTGTCTAGGGCAGTGTGAGATAGTTAGCAGAGTGCAGGAGACTCTTGTGAGAATATTGCATTGTAATTGTTTCATGATTCCATGGTTAATATACAATAGAAGATAAAGGGGATTTGAGCAACAAGCTTTCCCCAGGAAATTATCTATTTTTTGGTTTGATTTTATTCTTTATTTGCTTAATGTGATTGGTGATTGTGTTTAATTTCCGCAATTGATTTGTATAAGGATTCAATATCTAGCTTTAGTACATTGTTAGATTGGATTTAATCCATTGATATGCACATGTTTGTATAATTTATACATGGTATCAGAGCACAAGAAATCACTATAGTGGAGTATAATATGAGTTTGTGACTGAATATAATTCGAATTTGCAGAACACATTATTGGTGCTATAAATGATTCAGGATCGAAATGGCTTTCAATGGCTTGAGATTGGAGTATTCACTCGAAGGCAGCTCTAACTATATTTCTTGGAAATATAGTATGGAGGCAATACTGGAGGATAATGGGTTGAAAGAATTCATTGGCAATGATGTTCCCAAACCTATTGTAATAGATTCTGCAAATATTGATGCCTGGAAAAATAAGATTGCAAAGGCAAGGAGGATATTATTGGAGGGAGTACAAGACCACTTTGTCTCAAGTCTCCATGGAAAAGCGACACCATATGCAATGCAGAAATCTTTGACAGATATATTTCAGAGCAACAGTGATCATAGAAAATTGGCACTGAAGGATAAACTCAGGAAGATCAAAATGGAGAAAGGAAACACCATGCCAAAATATTTAACAAATTTTTTCCAATATAGGGATGAGATTGGGAGCGTTGGAATTACTATCGTTGATGATGACTTGTTGAGCCTAGCTGTTCTAGGACTTCCCAGAGTTGGCATAGTTATTAGGACTTTGTCAATGGAATGGAAAAGCTTCTAGATTGGGAACGACTTTGGTCGAATTTGGTGGAAGAATAATTCAGGTGAAATACTAGGGATGGTTCTTCATCTAAGCATGATGATGAAGAAGATTGTTCTTTGGCTGCCAAGGCGAATAAGGGGAAAGGAAATAAATTCTATTCCAAATCCGAGTCCGGTAAAGATGGAAATAACATGACATGTCGAGAGTGAAGTGTTTTTACTATCACAAGCATGGACATTATGCCACTAATTCTCCACAAAAGAAGAAGAACAATAAGGCTTCAGGATCTGCAGCTGGTGAGGCTTTGGCATCACAATTTAAGCTTGACATCTCACTCATTGCATGCATGGTGTTAAGTGCAATGGGATCGTTGTGGTACTTGGATAGTGGTGCATCCTTTCACATGATGGGAGACAAATAACTTTTCAGTAGCTTGGAGGAGAAGGACCTCCAGATGCATATTGAAATGGGTGATGACGGATGGTACAGTGCTACTGGGATTGGTACAATTACCTTCCAAATATTTTCAGGTAAACCATTTCAATTAAAATATGTAATACATGTACCAAGCTTGAAGAAAAATTTAGTCTCGGTTGTAATGTTGGAGGATAGAGGCTATGATGTTGTTTTCAGTGAAGGAAAAACTTTCCTACGAAAAAAAACAACAAGACAAGACAAGAAGATTGGGATTCGAGTTAAGAATCTCTATAAACTTGATGTAGATGGTTTCACATCATTGATGGGTAAGTCGAACAAAGTGGTGAGTTGATATTAGGGTGAGTTATGGCACAGGAGATTGGGCCATCTTCACCACAGAGCCTTGAAGGTTATGCAACATATTTATACGGGTCTTCCCAAGGGTACTCTTGCGTAGTGAGACACATTCAAGGGATGTACTATGGGGAAGTATTCAAAGGCTACTTTTCATGAGAAGGAGAACCGAGCTTCGGAAATCCATGAGAGAGTTCACTCATATGTGTGTGGACCATTTTCTACTGCTTTGACAGCAAAGAATAAGTACTATGTAATATTTTTTTATGACTTTTCTCGAAAGTGCAAGATCTACTTCATACAGAAGAAAGATCAGACATCCTCAAAGTTTCTTGAATTAAAAGCACTAGTGGAGAAAGACTCGGGGAAGCATGTGAAGGCTCTTAGGAGGGAAAATGGTGGTGAGTACATATCCAATGAATTCAAGGCCTTCTGAAGCAAAGAATTAATTTGAAGAGAGCTGATTGTGCCTCATAACCCACAACAGAATGGGGCCGCAGAAAGAAATAACATAACAATTGTGGGTGCAGTACGAGCGATTTTGTATGATCAGGGCCTACTATTGCATCTATGGGTGAAGGCATGCAACATAGCAGTATTTATCCAAAACCATTGTCCTCATCAAATACTTGGCATGAGTACACCAAAAGAGGCTTTTACTGGTAAGAAACCTTATGTTTCACATTTTAAGATTTTTGGCTCATTTGTTTATGTGCATGTGACCAAAGATCCAGGAAGAATCTAGAACCAGCAGCTGAGATTGGGATTTTTTTGGGGTACACTAAGATTCCCCACAACTATCGGGTGCATTTTCCAAACAACAGAATGACTGTTGTGCGATGGGATATAAAATTTGATGAGGAGAAATCCATGCGATTGTCCCTTGAGAGGGAAATGGATTTTCATGTAGAGGAGGAACTCTTGGTTCCAAATAATGAACCTCAAGATGTGGAGTAGCCACATGCAGAGGATCATGGAGTGGCAGAAAACACTAATGCAGAACCATCCACTTGAAATGCTAAAAGGTGCACCACGGAAGCTGATAGATTGAAACTTGATGCAGCAAATAATGTAGGTTACCCTAATTCACTGTGCAGACAAAGACAGACTCCAGACAGGTTTACTGGATACATGGATCTTATGAGTAAGTGTATTATGACAGAAGCATCTTCCTTTGAGGAAGCAATGTAGAAACGAATTTGGTTTTATACAATGGTAGAGGAGTATGACTCCATCGTCAAGAACAGTGAATGGGAGATTGTCCCAAGACCGGTTGAAAAATTAGTGGTTGGATCTAGATGGATATGTAAGGTCAAGAAAGCTTCTTATGGGAGTGTGTAGAATTAAAAGGCCATATTTGTGGCCCGGAGATTCTCAGAAGCTGATGGGATTGACTATGATGAGATTTTCACACTAGTTGCGAGGTACTCTTCCATTAGATCTATCCTTTCACTCTCAGCGCAGATGGGTTGGTGCATTTGTCATATTGATGTGAAAACTGTGTTTCTCAATGCAGTCATTTGAGGAGGAAGTGTACATAGAGAAACCAGAAGGTTTCAAGATCTTTGACAATGAGACACATGTGTGTCGACTCAAGAGAGCATTGTATGGGCTGAAGAAAGCACCTCGTGCTTGGTACACTCAGATTGATAACTATTTCTCCGATTTGGGCTTCACCAAAAGTGAAGTGGAAGCAAACCTATACTAGATTGTGGTTGATGGTAAGCTCTTGATTATTTTAGTTTATGTGGATGATCTAATTTTGATATGTGATGAGCAGTGGATACACTCATGCAAGGAGGATCTTCCAAGGGAGTTCAAAATGAAGTACATGGGACTCCTTCACTATTTCCTTGGCTTGGAAATATGGTAGTGGGATGGTGAAATTTTTGTTTCTCAAGGAAACTATGTCAAAGAGATACTGGGTAGGTTTCACATGGAAAGTTGTAAACCCATGGACACTCTGGAAATTTGTAAACCCATGGACACTCCTCTTCCAGGAAATTGGAGGAAAGAGGATGTTACTTCTGGAGAAGTAGTGGATGCTATTGTCTACATGAAGCTAGTAGGTTCACTGATATACTTGGTGAACACCAGTCCAGACATTTTTTACGCAGTTAACCAGTTGAGTCAAGACATTGTTAGGCCAACCAAGCTCTTTTCGAAGGCGGGGAAGCATGTCTTGAGATATCTCAGGGGCACTACAGAGTATGGATTATGGTACAAACAAACAGAGGGAGTGAAGCTTCAAGGCTTCACGGATGCAGATTGGGCAGGCATTCCATCAGAAAGAAAGAGCACATTAGGAGGGATCTTCATCATAGGATCGACAACAGTTTCTTGGTACAACCGGAAGTAATGATCTGTGGCACTCATTTTAGCCGAGGCAGAGTACATGGCAATAATTCAAGCTGCATGTGAGGCCATCTTAATGATAAATATCCTGGTTGGTTTGTTTGTTTCTCAGATGGATCTGACAGTGATACATTTTGATAACCAGAGTTGCATTAAAATCTCGGTTAATCCGATGTTTCATGACAGGTCCAAGCACAAATACATCTGGTACCACCATCTAATATATTGTCTTTAGAAGCACATAATGTTACTTCAATACATTCCCACAAAATATCAGGATGCAGATATTCTGACGAAGACGCTCACCAAAGGAGAAAATTTGAATACCATAGAGGCAGGATCAAGGTGGCAGATAATCTCTTTCTTGTTGAGAGGGAGTGTTGAAGTCCAACAATAAATTGCAGCACACACATTAGTGTGGGACCAATAGGTCCTAGCAGCACACACACTTGTGTGGGCCAAATTAATTAATTAATTTGGTGCAGTGTATAATTTAATTTTCCCTTAATTAAATTGGACAGTAAAATGTAATCTTATCTCATGATCACTTGTAACAGTTAACTGAGTGTGATAAACTTAGTTAGCTCATGTATTTCGAGTTGAGGGTGGTTGGTGAGGCATGCAGAGTATTCTATTAGTTATGGAGTTCGAATTACAGTTGGTGCATTAGTTTAATGCATGTGTAATCAGCTAACTCAGTTAGGTGAGTTAGAGTCAGTTGAACTAGTTGTAACTATTTGTTGCACTAGTGAGAGATCAAGTGAATTAAATATTATTTGATTCACAATTAGTGATCTTCCATGCAACTGATGATTTACTATTAATAGTTTCATGCATGTTAGTTCCATTGGAGACCCAGTTTAGACAAAGGTAAAAGGGAGGTTAACTATCAGTTTTGTGATTAGTAGGTTGCTTGCATGCAACCAGACATCCATTGGAGTGCCCATGATCCTTGCGCAGTTTAAGAAGGCCAAAATTCCTCTAGAATATGGATTTCATTCATCATTAATTGCGGAGGCAAGGCAGGCTATTTAGAGGCTAAGAATTGGCTAAGTGTTGGTTAGTTTTGTCCAGGACAGTGTGAGACAGTTAGAAAAGTGCAAGAGACTCTTGTGAGAAGAGTGCATTGTAATTGTTTCATGAT
This sequence comes from Pinus albicaulis, assembly GCA_034641835.2. Lineage (NCBI taxonomy): Eukaryota > Viridiplantae > Streptophyta > Pinopsida > Pinales > Pinaceae > Pinus > Pinus albicaulis. The sequence continues at coordinate 323,681,066 of CM076582.1, forward strand.
TCCATGGTTAATATACAACAGAAGATAGAGTGGTTTTGAGCAACAAGATTTCCCCAGGAAATTATATGTGTTGTGGTTTGATTTTATTCTTTCTTTTCTTCATGTGATTGGTGATTGTGTTTAATTTCCGCAATTGATTGTAGAATGATTCATTATCTAGCTTTAGTACATTGTTAGATTGGATTGAATCCATTGATATACACATGTTTTTATAATTTCTGCATTTTCATGGAATATAGAAGTAACTAAGGCCTTTGAACATCTTAAAGATACAATGTGCCAATCACTAGTATTAGATATGCTAGACTTCGCAAAAACCTTTATCGTGGATTGTGAAGCCTCAGGAAATGGACTTGGTGTGATTTTAATGTAATAAGGAATACCCAATGCTTTTGAAATTCTTCCAATGAAAGGAAAGCATTTACTTAACCTATTTATGAGAAGGAAATTTTGTAAATGCTACATGCACTAAAGCAATGGTGACCTTACCTAATGGGAAGACACTTCAAGGTAAAAATAGATCATGATAGTCTTAAATACTTTTTGGAACAAATATTATCTTCAGAAGAGTAGAAAAAATCAGTCACAAAGATGTTGGGTTATGACTTTGAAATCATCTACAAAAAAGGGAAGAAAAATGTTGTTGTAGATGCACTCTCAAGAAAGGATGAGGATGTGGAAGCATTTCTTTGTGTCAATTCTATTATCCAACCTGAGTAGATAACCAAAGCAAGGGATGAATGGAAGAATCCCAGTACACTAATTCAAAATTTTTGGACACTCATTCAAAATTTGCAGCAAGATCCCAACACATCTGAAACATTTAGCTGGAAAAATGATTCATTATGGTACAAAGATCACTTATATATTTGTAAGAATTCCCAACTCAAACAAAATATTGTTTTGGAATTGCACACCTCTCCCTTAGGAGGGCACTTAGGATTCATTAGATAAATTTTGAGGTCTAAAATGGGCCTTCTAAGAAAAAATTACAACCAAAATAAACTTTATAATAACCAATAGGATTCAAGATTGTTGCACAATTTTATAAACTTTATAATAACCAATAGGATTCAAGATTGTTACACAATTTTTTGGTCATCTAACCTGTTACTATTAGATGGACTAAAGTACACCATGTAAGACCAATTTTACCAAAGTAAAAGTTCTTTCATTATGAAAAATAACTTAATAATCCATAATTTATTAAGTTTTTTCTGGTCTAAACAGGAAACCCCATGAGGAATAATTGAATAAATCCTTATTTGTTTGATTTTCCTCAAGGGATAATTAATTAAACCACTATTTAATCAATATTCCTAGTCATGTTTAATCCAAATCAGGAAAATTAATTATATAAATCATTACTTATCTTATTATTTTATGGGAATCATTATTTAAAACATTATTTAAATAATATTCCTTCTTAAATTTGACTAAATCATTTATAAATAATTGAATAAATCACTATTTATTTAATTATTACTCAACCACATTCTTAAAATAATAAATAATTCATTTATTTATTTATTATTTATAAATAAAGGGATTTGACCAAATTCAAATTCTTTTTTCCTCCAACAAAAATAATAAAATATTCCTTAAAAGTTGGATCTACATTTGGTTAATAATATTTTAATTATGCACCAATATATAAACTAACTCAATATTTTGTAATAAATAAAAGGGTTTTTCCATTCATTCACTACCTTTTTTTGCCTAGAGATCACTCTGGATCTATACTTTTGGTCTGACTTTGATCCTCCGTCATTGTCATATTTTCCTATTTTTTTCTTGTGAGCTCCCTTTTGAGTTCCAGTTTGTCTGGGTTTTCTACACCATCAAGAGAGAGAGATCTTAGATCTGAAGCATTGAGGACATACAAGAACCCATCCCATTGAGGGGGACTAGTGACATCTTTCTATGTTCCCTTCCCAGGTGTCATAATACAAAAAATTCTTTAAAAATTCTTGTCTTATTCATCGAATTCATGGAGAAAATCTTTCTTATTATTTGTTTTTTAATGTCTTTAACTGCATAGATCTAGATTTTTATAGCATTTATTCTGATCACTAGCTTCATATCTAAGGAAATTTACATCCATCTTTGATGTTAGGGCTGATTTTTATGCATAGCTAAAGTGAGCTTTTTTTCGTATGCTTGCAATTAGAATTCACACTAACAACTGGTGACTCCACAAGGGTTTATAATTATGACCGTTGTTGTTTTCCAGATCCCTACATGACCAGCTTCTTCAACCCCTAGGGTTTTTCTTCAGCTTCTTATTTTTTATTTCTTGATGTTTTTTTTAACCTTTAAAACCCTAAAAAGGTAAAAATTCTAACTTCCATGTGTTTCTGGGCCTATTGTGCAGGTAACAGGTATCAGCCACAATAGAGATAGCAACTTTTTTTGAAATATGCTATCGAAACAGTCGAAATTACAGGTCACACCTTTTGGGCCAAAACCTGCAACCTCAGCTCTCAGGTAGTGGAAAACAGCTAGAACACTATGACCTCGGCGAAAAATAGGTCAGAAACTGCGACCTGTACCTTTTGCGAGAATTTTCTGTGATTTTTTTGGGTTTGTCTGGGCCACTATTTAGGACTTTCTGACCTCCCTCTCCACCCATCTTGGACCTGTACTTGCTTATTATTACTCGTCGAAGTAGGAACCAAGACCCTTAGGGCTTCAGTACGCTTCAACCTTTTTAGGAGGAGTTTAGTTGAAGCAGGTGTTCTAAGATTTCAGTGTTTTCAGCCATTTTTTCATATTTGAACCTGCAGTTTCAAATCCATTTCAGATAGGTTATTAATCCATCCAAAACACCTATTTTCTGTTTTTTTTTGTCCTCTTTTAGGGTTCCCTCTATTTCCCTTCAGGTTATAGCCTTTCAACACCTTTTTTGTAGCATTTTTCCCTCCAGTTTTTTGTTTTTTTCTACACCTATTTCCAACAGATCTGACCTTTAGATCCCTATTCCTCCTGACTTTAGATCCATTGGCCATTCTATGTGTTTTGACTAGATTTCGCCCACCCATAGAATAGTTTTTGGGAAGCCCTCCTCCTTGGGTTTAAACTGATGCATCTTTAGATGTTTATTTTACTGTCGCATTTTGTTTGCTTTACTGTCATTTTCAGATTTACTATACAGTTATACAACATCTTTTTTATTTTTTCCCTACACACGTATGGGCTTAATTAAAATTAACACACTTATCACATACATGCACACCCGAAGTGAAGAGTACCAGGTTTACACCGCCAGGCCAAGACTTAAACATTGTAATCAATTGATCCTGCACCTCCTTGACCTTGTTTCAACATTGTAATCAATTGGTCCTACACCTCCTTACCCTTGTTTTCCTCTCTTCCTTTTTGTGTTCCGTGTCTCTTTACCATCATTGCGCCCCCAAGTCATTTATCTTGGAGACTTCAAAGCCTTCATCCTCAGTTTCCGTTAGGAAGACTTACCCCACCGCGTAGGGTTCGTCTTCGTCCTCCACCAAGTCCCTATTATGACTCTGCTTATGGTTCATCAAGTTCCCCTTATAGTTCTATCTCCGGCTCTCCTACACCTTTCACCTTCACCATGTCTGGTTCAGGACCTAACGCTGGTGGAAACCCAAGCCCTAATGTTGGGAATGCTACTAGTGGTGCCATAACATGAACTATCCTGGCTGCTCCCTTGCTCCCTTATATGGTAGGCCTAAGCCTTCCTAATTTTAGCTAGTTGATTAATGACCCCATACACCATGATCCTGGTTGGCCTGCTATGCTAACCAAGCTCCCTTCAGACATCCCCAATTTTGAAGGAATTTTTGGAGAGGAACCTACCAACCATGTTCGTTCTTTCCACATATGGTGTTCGTCTAATTCCATCACTGATGACTCTATCCGTCTTTGGTTATTCCAGTGTACACTTACTAGAGAAGCTTCCAAGTGGTATGTTGACTAGGCCTCCTCCTCTCAAACTACTTTTGCGACCCTTGCCAAGGATTTTTTTTTCTTACTTCCAGCTTCCCCTTCGCTATGACACCTATACTGAACTCTTGACCTCTTTCCATCAATATTCTGCTACCCGCCTATCTAACCATGTTCAAGAATGGCGGAGAAGAAAGAGCCTATGTCAAGCCCCTACCTTCGAAGAGTGTGTCTACATGGAATAGTTTCTCAGATCCCTTTTTCCTACTATTGGAAAATATGTCGCATCCCACTTCCCTTAGACTGAGGAAGCTACCCTCCAGATTGCATTGAAATATGACCTAATCTACGCATAATCCAGTTATGTTTATACCGTCTTACCTGATCTCCCTAGACCCGATGGTGCCAATGCACCAGAGACATCCCATGCCGCTGACGGTATCGTTGGATCCCTTTCTCATCCATACACTCATCCCCCCATGGGTTATGGTTTCCCTCAGGGAGGGGCCAGCTCCTCCAGCACTTTCCCCCCTCCCGACAGCATGTATCCAGGATACGACATGCCTCCTCCTTTTTCCCAACTTGTTTACCCCAATTTTTCCCAACCTCCTTAATATCTGTATCCCCATCCTAGTGCTCTAGCTCCTCCAACACTAGCACCTCAACCTCCCTTTCCTTCTCAAGCTCCACAACAGCAACCACCCCCCTCCCCCCCTCAAGGGTAGGTGTATTCATAGCAGATTGTGACTAATCCTCCTACTTCCAAAAAGAAGAGGAAAGGCCATCAAAACCAATCTTCCCCAGGTAATCCAAGAAACAATCTCCAAGGGAATACATCTAACACTACAACACAACAACAGGGCACTCAGCACAAGTAGGACAATCCTATTCGCACAAATAAGCCTTGTTCTTGTTTTGGTGTCTATGGTCACTATACCCATTATTGTCCTCTTTTACCTCAGATGTTTCATATGTGGGAAGCTCAAGCAGCATCCTGAGGACAAAAAGCCTCCCCTTCGGTTCCTCCTAATGCTGCACCCATCCAACTGACTATGTTTACCAATTCTTTCCCCCAACAAGGATATGTGGCTGCCCAACCCCCTAAAATTCAGACGACCACTCAACCTCCTCCATCTGGTACCTCTGATTACCAGATCCTCATGTTGAACTCTGACCAACCCAATACCGCTGACCTCAACCTTCAGACTCGGTCCCATCAGTACAACAAGCCCCCCGTTATGAATTCCACCAAGCCCCCTTCTTTAGGTCCCACAGAGCCTCTTTCGACACCCAATGGTCCTTTACAGATCCCTCAGCCTAAGGCAGAGGTTCATACCAAGATCCCCAAGGGACCATTACACCGAAACACTACTTCTAAAAAATTTTCCAACTCCTACAGTATAGTAAATGACTTGGTGCAATCCCCTGCCGCCATGTCAACGCTAGAAGTCCTCCATTCATGCCCTTCACAATGAAAAGATCTACTAACTTCCATGGGTGTTTTGGATCCATCATATGATCGTTCGATATTCTTCGACATTGACAAGTCATAGCATCCCCCCCTTCTTGCATTCGTCGCCTTCCAAATCCCTGTCAAGATACGAAAGGCCAATGTCTCCCGTTGTATCATTAACAAGGGGGAATCCACTTGTTTGATGTCTGCTTCTATTTGGAAGCAAATCGGATCTCCTCAGTTATCCCCTTCCACTATCACCCTCCACACGTGGGATGACCACTCTTCCCAATCCCTTGGCATGTTCCGCAATTGTCCTATTACTCTTGCAGGAAAAATTGTTTGTGTTTATGTTGAAGTCATTAATGCCCCCTTAGACTACAACATTCTATTGGGTTCTAGATACACTTATGCGATGTCTGCTATCCCATCTAAGGTTCATCGTAAGATGTGATTTCCTCACAATAGAAATATTGTCACCATCGATCAGTTGACATATTACGAACCGAAGTCTCAGACCTCTCCTGAGTCCATCATCTCTTCGGTGGCCAATAAACAAATAGTCGAACCTCCGACCAATTTCTCACCTAGATTCTATAAATATTCCTCTTTTCTTGGTCCATTCCCTGGCCTCCCTCCTCTCATCTCTAACCCTATCTCATCGAATGTTTTCATGATGCAATCGTCTCAGTCCGACCTCAAGCAGACTGGTTCGACTAGACAACAACCTCGCCCTCCACAACCTGCTCCTAGTCCTTTGACTCGGCCTTTAGGACCCCCTCCTCAAGTCTCATCATCCATATCTATCATCCATGATCCTATCTACCTTCCTGGAACAATTCCCTCTGGTCTTAACCATCTCGGAGCTGTCCTGCCTAGCCATTACCGCTCCGGTCAGATATCGTTTCTTGATCACCCTCCTAGAGAATTTTCAGTACCTTCTATGGCAACCTTGTCTCTTCCTAACATGACCCTAGGGATCCTAGTCTGGTACATTGATTCCCTAGCCACTATCCCGCCTGGTCAGCCCAAATCTTATACAGCTTTGACCCCGGTCCAACCGGTCGCCATGACCCCTCCCTTTGCTTTTCTACCTTAGCCACCTCAATAGGAACCTACTCCTATTGTGAAAGCCTCAAGTGAGGGGGAAAATTCCGCAAGAAGGCACCTAAGAAAAAGGCCTCCCATACAACCCCTGCTCCTCCTCAACCTCCAAAGCGTGCCCCTCTGTGTGCTTTGTGTGATTTTCTCGGTCATGCCACCCATAACTGTCTTGAATTTCCTCATATCAAGCCCATGGTCAATGTCGTGTTTCCTGAGTCTAATGTCCCTGAAGCCTCTGCTACTTTACCGACTACAGCCAAGAACCCCAAGACTGTACACCCAAACCACCCATATCCTTTGTGTGATATCCATGGCCATTATACCCACCTCTTTCCCCACCTCAAAGACTACCGCACCTCCCTGGAAGTAGTCCACCAGTACGAGATTTACCACCACGAGTTCACCTCCACTTTACTTGCACATTATGCTATAGGTGAGCCAGAGGACACATCCACTCCCATTGAAATTCCCCCTCCTGATGTCGAGATGACGGAGCCTTCGACCACCATCCCCTATCATGGATCATCCATGAGATCCATGGTGGAAGACCCCTCCGGGGCTTCCCCTTCTGTTTCATCTGACCTCCCTTCAGTGATCACCCTGGGCTCAACATCAGTGGATCCTTCATCTACTTGTTATTATGTCACCCCCCGTGACGATGCGCATCTGAACCTCTCTTCTCATGGTGATGAGTCAGGTATATTTTCCGCGTCATGTGGTTATCCTTCCACCAGTCACCTGATCTTCTATTGTAATGACGACATCATGGAAGCCTTTTCCATCCCTACACTAGTACATTTGGGGGAAATTCCGACACTTGGTTCTGACGCTTTTGACCAAATGTCAGAAATTTCCCCAAATTTTTTCAATCCCGGCCGAAACCGTCGCTATACCGACATTTATAGAAAAGTGTCACAATACCGACACTTAGAAAAAGTGTCGCAATTGCGACGTTTGGAGGAAGACGTCGCAATTGCAACACTATGCCCCAAAGCGTCGTTATTGCGACGGCTGCCTCCAAACGTCGCAAGTGCGACATAATGTCTAAGTGTCGCAATTGCGACGTTTGGAGGCATCCGTCGCAATAGCGATGCTTTGTCCGCCGTCGATATAACGAAACTTATATGCGCGCTACATAAAAATACGAAAATTATATGCGTGCTACATAAAAATGATTTTATTAAAAATGCGAAACTTATATCCGTCGCAATAGCTACATTAACGTCTGATATCACGCGCGCATTCGCCCTCCGCTCTTGCAGAACAACATTCTCCCTTAGCATTCACCCTTAGCTCTTGCAGAACAGCATTTTCCCTCAGAATTCACCCTCAGCTCTTGCAGAACAGCATTCGCCCTCATCATTCGACCTCAGCTCTTGCAGAACAGCATTCGCCCTCAGCATTCGCGCTGAGCTCTTGCAGAACAGAATTCACCCTGCATTCGCCCTCAGCATTCTCCCTCAGCTCTTGCAGAACAACATTCGCCCTCAGCTCTTGCAGAACAACATTTTCCCTCAGCATTCGCCCTCAACTCTTGCATAATAACATTATCCCTCAGCATTCGCCCTCAGCTCTTGCAGAACAGCATTTTCCCTCGGCATTCGCCCTGAGCTCTTGCAGAATAGCATTCGCCCTCAGCATTCGCCCTGAGCTCTTGCAGAACATCATTTTCCCTGAGCTCTTGCAGAACAACATTCGCCCTACATTCGCCCTCAGCGTTCGCCCTCAACTCTTGCAGAACAACATTCACCCTGCATTCACCTCAGTGTTTGCCCTCAGCTCTTGCAGAATAGCATTCCCCCTTAGCTCTTGCAAAATGGTAAGTTCTTACTACAGGCCCTTCCTCCTATAGTAGGGTTGACTCTATTTGGGTTTTTTTGGTCAATTCCATTGGATTGTGTTAGGCTGTAGGGTTCTCTCTAGATGTCAAGAATCAATATTCAATACCCTCTATTATCTTCATCACCCAGTACAAGATTTAAATTTTAACCAAAGAAACGCTTATTAATATGGCAGCCATTATTTCTCCCTGCTTTAAAAACCCTACATTTAAATGAAAACAAGCATTGCATTTCAACTACAAAAATCTATTAGTGTTCAAATGTACATGTGTGCATCACTTGTGTAGGTTATTCCTTTTCCACTTTCACATTATCCAAGAATGTGTGCAGTATAGTTCATATTTTTTGTGATTTATATTATCTTGAAAAAGGAAAGGTAAATTATTTCCCATGGAAAAAGAAGGTTTTCCCTTTTTACTATTGGAAATGGTACAACAAAGTTCCATTTCTACCCGAAACTCCTCTGAAACAAGAACCAAATAAAGGCCATGTCCTCAATGGACATCATTTGGCTTTGAAAATGGCCATTGCACCGTGTTGTTTCTTATATTACATCACGATAGTTTCTAAGGTCATTTCTTGTTTCTTGAGATGAAAAACAACCAAAGAAATTGTGAAGATCCTTTCAAGAAATAAATGACCATTTCTCAATCATATCTCAACTATTTTTTATTTTATTCAGTGGTTGCTTACTTTGAGAGAAATTTGACACTTTTATAAAGAATATAACATAAAAACACAAAATGGGAAGGAATTGATGAGGTAGATGACCTTTAGTTGTTGTCAATTAAGAATTGATAATACACGATGCATGTTTTGTACTACAAACTATATTCCTTCCTAGAGTTAGGACACAGAGTATTGAATCAAAGTTGTAGTTTCTAACTTCTTGTATTGGTTCATCAATCTTGAAATTCAGACATTGCATGTCTTCATTGCTTCATGTTTGAATAATTTGCATCATATCGTACAATAGGAAATTAGGAATTATGATTATTATTACTTTATGGATCTGTTAAGTTACTTTTAAGATTGCATGGTTTAGTGTGAAATTATTCTAGTGTGCCCCTAGGCCCAGGTGAAGGAATGCCAAGGACTGAGAACCCTAGTTTTTAAATGGTATTGTTTCTTATACCCAAAAACCCCTCAACATCACTTCTTATTAGTTCTTAACAATAGTGTTGTAAACAATTTAAGAATTGATATAGCAAAATCTCGCACTTCTCAAGATAAAGTCCTAAAGCTAAAGTGTGATACCATGTGTAATTCAATAGCCCCATTGTCACCTCACCAACCTCTTTTCACTTCGGGCTAGCTCTCCTCCAACTCAAGAGGGGTTCTCCCTAGTAGATGTTAGGGATCTAATGGCCCAACCAAACCAAGTCAAGAGCCCCCTAACTCTCTATGTTTACTACTATCAATCAAAATATTGAACAATAGGGTCGGACATGCATCCGAAGATAAAATTGCTAGGGTATTTTTGGGTAATTTCAAAGGGAAAGTCCCCAAACACATATAATCAAGGAATTATAACGTGATTTCAAACATTAAATATCAACAAAATCGTTTAAAGGATATTGAAAGGAAAAAGGTGATGGAAGATAGAAAGTGCCTTACTTAAATGCTCTAAGGAGTTTTCAATAGTTGCTCCAAAAGCTTCACTTCAAGGCCCTTCAAGATCATCTCCAACAATGCTATACCATCAGCTTCAACAATGTTGCTCCAAAAATGTCCTCAAGGTCTTCACAACAAATTTACTAGAAGTTTCTCCAACAATATATTCAATAAGGTCTTCATTGTCAACTCGTCTCTTGTTTGGGTGCCTTAATGTGCAATGACATGTTTCCAGGACTGAATTCAATGCAAGGCATATTTCAAACTCTAACTTTGTCTTCCGGTGTCTTATTAGAAATTATTTCAGTTTTCATTTTGTGTTTTCAAGTTAGATATTGTTTTCAAATTTTTACATTTATAATTTTATTGCAATGTGGTAGACTGATCAAGGCAGTACAGGAACAACCCCGAGACAGGATGATCGCGGAAAGAGGCCAGCGAAAGAACATGTAAAGTGCCAGCATTGCTTTATCTTCAGGTATTTTAGTTATTTACATAATTGAATGTGTTCTTGTTGCGAAAAAAGGCACGAGATGCAAGGTCGGAATTTAATTCTTTGATAGACGCGCCTCAAACACCTGAAACAGAAGAGAGGATAAAACAACTTATGAGCCAGCTAGAAACATATCAGGTAATAATAAAAATTCAAAAGGATATTTTTTTGTTCTGCATGAGATGAATTGTGATAGTTTGATTTTTAATTTTTACATTGACTAAACTAAAAAAAAGTTCTTTTGTATGTAGCATTTTCTGGCACTTGCTGAACCCGATGTTGGTGGTAGTGGGACACAAGGGCAAGAGATTGACCAGCAACCCTCTTGTACACCTTCTACTCCTTTAGGTGCCAGCCAAGAAACACACCCTGCCTAAGCAGACACCTAGCCAACCACTGAACATGTTGGCAATGATGAGGCTGATATGGCCAACTACATTATTGTGTTTCCTGGAGCTACACGTGTCAGCTCCACAGGGACCATTAATGGCACATTGTTGGTGAACGATGAGGGTGTCCCTATAAAGCACGTACAACTCCAAGGTAAATTTTAATATTTTAACTATTTCATGTACTTTATCTAAAAAATATTTATCATGATTTTTATTTTTAAATTAATGATAATATATTTTTTTTCTGTGTAGGAAACAATGAGTTCTACAGGTTTTCGAAGAGCCATGCGTTGGTAATTTTTGGCCCAACCATACGCACAGGGTGGAATTCCCAGAATTCCAACCTGAAAAAAGAACTTCTAGATTATCTAGAAGCCCTTTTTGGGGTTGGTACATTTGACAGAACAGCGGTGGCTCGAGTAGCCGGCAAATATTTGAAATATACCAGGGACACCTATAGGACGCAATTGAAATTTAACCCTAGATACGAGCATCCTCTCACAATTACAGAGAGTGAGTGGAGAGCACTCATCCATGACGGAAAAGAGAAAAGGGCAAAGAAAGAAGGAAAAATGCCAACTGGACCCGCAAGGTAAATTACAACTTTAATTCAATAGCTTTAATTTTCTCTATGTCTAAAATAAAAGTGTGCTATGTCATATCTGACTTCAATCTTTTGATGCTAGGTTGCCTGACACCTCAAAGGCAACCAAAGCTAGGATTGAAAAAAGGGCCATCACAAGCTAGGCCAGGGCGGCTACTTGAAATTGGCCGCAAGAATTGTAATTAAGTAGCTAAACATCTTATAATTAATTGTATCGCCTTCCAACGTTTTTGTAATCCTATCAAATATGATTAAAAACACACAATCATATGTAATGTAGGGTGATGACTTCGGAACAGAAACTACAAAGGAAGATAAAAATATCGCTTTCCATTTCGGCTATCAAGCCGTAGTTGAACGTCGCAGAAGCTTGGGGCAGGTCCCAAGATCTAGAATGCCTGATAAGGTAAAAAATTAACCTTTCAATATGTTTGTTTTCGTCCATAAATTTAATGTCTAACAACTTTGTTTAAATCAGGGGAGCAGCACTACCGACAAGGCAAATAACCCAGTTTTAGAGCCAGATGTAGATGATCCTCACGTGCAACCTGATCATTGTAGTGGGGACTAGGCCGACAATGCTACTATCAGTGAGGGCCGTGACGGTAATTAATTTCCACTTATAATTTTTTCTAATTATACCTTGATGGTTGTCATTATAACATTTTTTGTTTAAATGACAGAGAATGTTTCCCTTGAGGATCTTACCACCAGAGAGGAAGATAAGGCAACAGTCCCAACGGCGACAACTGGCGCACCAGGTAAATAATCTCATTGCAATTTTTTTTATTAATATTACCGAACTAGTTCAATGATATTTAAAAACTGACAATTAAAATTTAATATTATCTGTTTTTGTAGGCGATGCCCCATCACTGGATGAGACCAAACATCGTGACTACGCAACTAGGTCAGCGGCGACAACTGGTGCACCAGGTAAATAATCTCATTGCAATTTTTTTTATTAATATTACCAAACTAGTTCAATGATATTTAAAAGCTGACAATTAAAATTTAATATTATTTGTTTTTGTAGGCGATGCCCCGTCACTGGATGAGACCAGACATCGTGACTACGCAACTAGGTCAGCGGCGACAACTGGTGCACCAGGTAAATAATATCATTGCAATTTTTTTATTAATATTACCGAACTAGTTCAATGATATTTAAAAACTGACAATTAAAATTTAATATTATCTGTTTTTGTAGGCGATGCCCCATCACAGGATGAGACCAAACATCATGACTACGCAACTAGGTCAGAAGTGCTGGGCAAAAGGCACGAAATAGGAGCAGAGCACAATGATATTGATGATGTAATTAGGAGCTTTAGAAATAGGAAGAGGAAAAAGAAAATTTGATAACGTAAAATATTGTATTATTATAAGACAAACGTTACCATACTTGGAATGTTTTTTGCGTTATATAAAAAACTCATTTATCATACTATTTTTATGTCAAGCATTAATTGCAATGTTTCCTTGCGTACTTTTTGTTGAATTGTTTTTTATTAGTTATTGAATATTTTTTTTTATGCTCATGAAAGTAAAAAATGAATTATAGATTGGGTATTGGGGAATTAAGAGTGATGTGAGGGCGGGGGGGAGGGGCCATAAGAGCTTCCACCTTCACGTGGTTGGCCCTGTTTAGTAGAGAATAATTTATTGGAGCGATTTAATCTTGGAGCAAACCTCCCTTGATCCAGCGTAGCAACAAAAAAGTCACTGTTGACTTAGTTGCCACTCTTTCAGATCGTGGGAGGCTTGTTCCAAGTTCATGCGACTCCAATAAATTGTTCTTGAAACGAAGAGGAGCTTATTCAGGTATGTTTTGACATTTTCAACATATGTTCTAACATTACCATAAGAATGCATCTTAGAGTAAAAAATACTACATCAATTACTTGTATTTATTGTATAGATAATGATGGATTTTGATTGACTTGGCAGTGCAGGTACAAATCCTCTTGCATCATGAGCAATATAACTTGTCAACCAGGGTCATGTCCAGGATATTTTGCTTGTGCGCTTGACCAGGTTCGTAATGTCACATTTTGTAAGTTCCTTTACAGTTCATAATTCAATATTAAGCTTGTTCATGATTATTATCTAGGTTTTTGTATGTGTTTTTTCATCTATTTGATTGTAAGCAACTCTGCATGTTTCCTGTTGTTCACTATGATTTCTCCCATTACCACTCCCAGGATGAATCCGACTTTATTGTTACATAGGTTACTTTATTGTTACTATGATTTCTCCATTTACGATTTCATAGGTTACATCATGTAAAGTTGTCAATCTCGTGTTGGTGATGAGCTTTAGTTCTCCAGATTTGGGGCTTTTCTGATATTTTCTCCCTCATGTCATTCCTGCATCACCTCGTTGTTTGAGCATGCCAATTGTCTACCACTTGTACCAATTGGCACATGTCAATCTCTGAGTGGTGCCACATTTCACCTATTTTCATTGAGAGTTTAGGGTTTCTCTAACATAGCTTCAGAAATCCGATTCAGTGCCTGCTTGAATATTGTCACATAATACTCATGGTTTGGATTGATGAGCATGTTTTGAATGGTTGTTTGATTCATAAGAACCACCCATATAGTCATCTTGAGATATTTCAGAAGGTTTCTCGGGTTTCCTTTTTCACCGTTTCTAGTGGGTGGGATGGTGTGGGGTGATCCATCAATACTGGTGCTCTTGTAGTAGGGAATTTGTTTTTTGGGATATAAAGGAGCATTTGATGTAGATATCCCATTGGATGCATTCATAGATGGGCACGAGAGGTCAAGAATTTAAATTAAAAATATGCAACCTCTAGCATGGAAACCTGAAGGCCGCGAGAGACATTGGTTAAAGATTGTTTTGTGCTGGCCTTAATATAGTCGTGATTTATTTCTATTATCTTAATGAAAATATATAGTCCGGTCTCATTAAAATGAGGATTGTGGAGGTATTTCTCTTTGGTTTTTTCTCTCTTAATTCTCCAAAAGTTTCCAAAAGTTGCGATAGTTGTTTAGTTTGCATGTTACAACTTAAAAGTGGTTTTTAGCAATGGGAGTCATGTTTCTTAAGGTTCATACTAATATGAAGATCTTGTAATTCTATATTCAAGATAAGAGAAATGGCCTCTGCTTTGGGCAGTATGACAACAATTGCCACATCTACCTCATTGGGTAACAATGGAAAGGGGAAGAAGTTGGGTGCAATGTTTGATAATTATGGCAGACAATTGTCTTCTCTTTCAGTTTTTTCACCCATTTCCTTTAATCGCTGAAGCAGAAGAGGGACTCTGAGATTACGCGACAGAGAGAAGGTAGTTAATACAAGAGCTATGGAAAAGGAGTTGTACTTCAACAAGGATGGCTCAGTGACAAAAAAATTGCAGGTCGGAGAAAAAATTGTGTTTAAAGGAAGGTCACCTACACGTGAAACTTCACTGTGGTGGATCTTTCCTTGTCCACTTATATTCGATTTTAATGTGTTATTTTAATTTTTCATGGAGGGTTGTTTTGGCATATGGTCTGGAATTCAATTTCACACTTACTAAAAGCATTGTCAATTTGTCTTGCAGGCGGTGTGAACAAACTTGTTGATCTTGTTAGAGTCACCCTTGGGGCGAAGGGAAAAATGTTGTCTTGGAGAGCAAGCATGGTTCTCCGAAAATAGTGAATGATGGTGTGACAGTAGCTAAGGAGGTAATTTGTAGATGTGTGCTCTGGTTTTCTTTTTAACATTGCATTAGCTCCCCATCTTAAATGTCTTAGATTTAGTAGGCATAATTTGAAAACTCAAAGGTGAAAGGAAACATATTTTTTACCCAGTGGTCTACTTGGCCTATGGACTAGCCACATTAGAGTAATGCATAAATATTTTCACAACAATAAAAGGAAAGGGTTATGGCTGAGTCAAATTTTATTGTTATTGACAGTGTAATGAAATGTATCTCAATGCTATGGTTTTGGCATTCTTATTGGTTGAATTAGAGGACCCAGTTGAAAATATTGGGCCCAAGTTGGTAAGGAAAGTTGCGGCAAAGACAAATTATTTAGCTAGGGATGGAACCACAACATCTGTTGTTCTTGCACATGTTGGACTATTGAAAAATTCCAGAACAATGAATGGAGAATAAATCTCCCTTCCTCTAACACAGAGAAAATAAAAATTTCTTTGACAGGAGACAGAGTTTCAATACTTTGAAAACAAACTTCTATTCCCTTCAATAACTCAAAAAAAAACTATTACACTACTTCCTCACAAAGAGGGATTACAAAATTATGATTGCTACAAAACGCAGTGCATAAAACCAACTCACTGTCTGTTCAAAACAAACATACTCTGTCTCTAAAACACTCTGCTGTGTTTTTCACTTTCGCACTGCTATGCATACACACTTAAAAAGTTACACTCAGTCTTTCACTTTTTACACACTGTTGTGTAATAAAAAATTTACGTACTGTCTATAAAAAAAACTACCAAGCTTTTTTGTCCTTTTTTATTTTTATATGCCGTAACATATAAAACATATTATAATAAACCCTCTTTTTAAAAAAATAAAATTAAAACTAAATTCTATGGCCCACCTTTCATTTCTCATATGATATATATATAACATATGTTTAAAACATATGTATATATTACATAAAATTAAACTATCAAAACATTAAAGAACCCTTTCCGTCGGACTTCAAAAGTCTGAATAGATTGAATTTCAAACCAAATTCGCGTTCCAAAATGGGATGCTGACGTCTACCTAATTTTAACTTGAATTCTCAATCCAATGTGCCCTATAAAAAATTCAGGTCCGGTTTTCAGGTTTTCAGATTCCCTTCAATTTCATGCGATCCAATATTAATGCTCCATGTGTCCTCCTTTTGAATTTACAAAACTGTCGGGTAAATTTCTGTTTGTTTAATTTCTGGTTGGTGAATTGCGTTAATGCTGGCTGTTGTGTTTAAATACAATCCTGTACAGAAATATGGCTGTGGCCGTCTACAAAAAAAACTTGCAGGAATTTTAAATGCCGAATTAAATTTCTGGATGGCATGCAAGCAACCTCCAAAAAAAAATGTTGTTGCTGCATCCGTCCTTCTGCTGCAGCAGTTGAAGTTAAAATTCAACAGCACAAGGTTTAATAAGTGAGGGTGTAAAGGTAACTTTTTGTCGATAGTACTGGATTAAGATCATCTATTCATTTTTGTAGGGTCTTATGGTGTTTGGTTTTTTAGTTTGGGTTGGGCTTATTGAGTCTAAGATAGTTTTTGAGTGAAAAAATTGCTATCAGGTATTAAAAAAATTTGGTTCTTTTGTCAAAATTTATGAGCTTGTTAGGAAATACAAAACTGACAATGGTTGTATCTTAAATTTGTGGAAAATAATTTTGAAATGAAACCTTTTTGTTTAGGTTGTTGCAGCAGGTGCAAACCCCATTCAAATTACTAGGGGCATTGACAAGACAATAAAGGCCCTTGTTTCGGAACTCAAAATTTTGTCAAAGGAGGTAAACGCTTTCCTTTTGAGTAGGTTGGTTTTCCTTTTTGCTGATGGTTTGGTGTATCTAATTGAATTATTTTCCTAAGGTATTTTTGGTTGCAAACTCCTTTGCATTTTTCATACAGTATTGGCCTTGTGGAATACATTTGATTGTGTGGTCTTGTTAGATCTACAACATTTGTAGTTGTTTAGTCTTATGGCCGAGGTGTACTTTTATTATGGAAATAGTTGATGCAATATTGTCATTTAATCCTTACTGCAGGGTAGCATGTTGAGAAGTTTCTTGTGAAACATTTGGTATTCAAAATGACACTTGATCCTATACAGCATCATGCACTTGACTTCAAAATTCATATTCAAAGTGTGCCAGACAATTCTTGCAAAATTTCAAATATTTATGTTTTTTTAAACCATTATCTTTTTCATGTATTGGATGCTAAAAATGAGAAAAATACTTTGGTATGAAACCAACTGGTGAATAATTTCTAGCAAAACAACCTCTTCCAAGACATGATTTAGAATTAGAACATTTGTACTTATGAAGCATAGAAATATATCATTGATGCATTGTCAATGTTTGGCTAGGGTTATTTTTGGAGAAAATAACTCCCTATTCCTAGAATAGTGATCTTCAATACAAGTAAATGCCAGAGAAGAGAGATCATCGTGTGACATAAACCTATTAACAAAAGTGAACAGGGAATGATTATTAATTATGGCATACTAAGTTGTCAGTGATTTTTACTATTTGTCTTTAACATGTAAAAATGTTAAATTCCAAACTTACATCATCATGGTTTGGCATCTTGAGCTTGACTAATTGTCCACCATGCTCATAATTTCATTGTTGTCTTCATATCTATAAACAACATTTCAAATAATAATAATAAATTTCTATAAGAAAAATCCAGACCTCCATGCTGCTGGTCCTTGTGAGACAAAGTCAAAATTGCATTACACAATCTGACACATAAGAATCTCCTATATCCCAGTGGTATGTATCCAAATACTTATAATAGTGTCTTCAATACTTATGTTGACATTGCCAATGAGATATTTAAGCAATGAAAGATGGAGCCTTCTTCATTGTTGTATATGTAGCAGTCTTTTATTAATATAAATATTGATGGTTTTGTCTTTCTGAAAATGAAATGTAAAAATAATTTATTGTGGTCAATTGAAAAGTGTTTTTTTTAAATTTTTTCATTATGGAAAGGAGACATAGATATATGCCCTTCTAATTGAAATTCGGACCTGCCCTTCAAATTTGATCATTGTGTGGGACCTTAACAAACAATAAAACTATTCCGCCGCGCGTTATATAAAACATATAACAAAACCTTTGTAAAAACTTCAAATGAACCCTTTAGCCGTGGGTATTTCATCATGAATTGATCATTTTACCATGTACCTTCTTCTAGAGGAATATTATTCCACTTGATTAGGTACTTCATAATGGTTATATGTCAAAGAGATACAGAATGTTTATCTATAACTTTTTGTGGTTCAAGAATCAACTTTCATTCTTCATCTAATTTTGGAAGTTCTATTTACATTGGCATACTTTTTCCCAAAACCTTTTTAGGCAAGATACATGAAAACCTTATGAATGCAAGAAGAAGGAAAATATAACTTCTATACCACTTGTGCAATCCTATGAATAATTATTTAGGGCCATAACATTTTTGAGCTAATTCTTTATTCTTCTTTTTCTTGAATGAAGATTGCTTATAATGCTATAATCTAAAAAATACCCAATTAGGCTCAAATTATCTTTCACTTCAATGTTGTTCCCCATGTTGTCTTATCATGTTTCATGTCATTTGAAGGTTTTCCATAATACTTTTCAAATTTTCTTTAGTATTTTCCATATGTGACTCTTTTTCCTATACTTTGGACTTATCTTGCAAAAAGTATGAGATACTAGGAGTTTGATATCCATAAAGGACCTTAAATGGGGAAATTTTAGTAGATGTGTGATAGGTAGTATCATATTACCATTATTCCTTGACGAACCCACTTCATCCATTAAGATTGCCTTTCTAAAGAGTAACATTGTAGATAACCTTAAAAACATTTGTTAACTATTTTTGTTTGACCATTTGATTGTGTTTGATATGTAGAACTCATGGCAGCTAGTGTTTCTCCACTCATATTAAATAATTATTTCCAAAATTTTCTTGTTACTATTACTTTAGGAAAAGCATGAAGACGATGAATTTCTTTCATGGAAACTTCTGCCACTTGGCTTGTTTTTTATGTACTTTGAGCTCTACAAAAAAAATCTACAAATTTGTCTATAGAAATGACCACAAAAATGTAATACTTACCTTTATATTTCAGTAACCCTGTAATAAAGTCTATTGATATATCTTCTAGTCTTTGAATATGTATGTGGAATGGTTGAAGTAACCCTAGAGATTTTACTATCTCTTTTTTATTTATTATGCAAACCTGACCTTCTCTTACAAAATTTTGAATATCTTTCTTCATTCCTTCCAAAAATATATTTTTTGATCCTTTGAGATGTTTTAAGGAACCCTTCGTCCTACCATCAGAGAGACATGGGACTCCCTTAATATTTGTTTATTTAAATATGCTTGCGTGCATAAAAATATTCTACATTTTCACCAAAGTATATCTCTCTTTCACTCCTAATGCTCCATAGAGTTCATCCCATCCTTTATAAATTTTAGTTTTTGTTTAGTACTATTGTCATTTTTCCATTATGGCAAGCTTCTTCTAGCCACCTAGGAATAGAAAATGTAATTGGATATAAATTTGAGGCCTTTTCTATTTTAGAAAGAGCATCATGTACTAAATTTTCCTTACCCTTTTTGCGGATTATCTCAAAGTTAAAACTTTGCATTTTTTCTCCTCATTTTTGTTAATCTTCTAATGAAAATCATGGCTTCAAAAAATACTTTATGCTATCATGGTATATCTTGACTTTAAATTACCTCCCAATGATATACTATCCCCATTTTTTATTGCATGTAATATTGCTTCCATTTATTTTTCATACGTAGATTTCACCAAATATTTTCTTTGAATTCCTTGCTTTTAAAAGCCAATGATAACCCTTATTGTGTTAATGTTACGTAAATTCCTTGTCCTAGTGCCTCACACTCTACTATGAATGTTTTACCAAAAGTAGGTGCAACATATGTTGGTGTAGAAGACATGGCATCCATTAAAAGAGAGAATGCCAAAGTAGCCTCATCATTCCATATAAATGATATTTTCTTCAAGAGATATGTGAGTGGACTTGAAATGCATGCATAATTCTTAACAAATTATCAATAATATCATGTAAGTCTAAAAAATCTTCTAAGAACCTTGATTTTATTAGGAATAGGTCATTTCGTAATAGCTTGCATCTTTTGAGGCTCCAACTTCACTCCTTCCTTTAAAATAATATGAACCAAATACTCGAATTCTTATTTCCCAAAAGCACATTTGGATATTTTTACATAAAAATGATTGTTCTCAATAATTTATATAACTTTTCCATGTGTTTAGTGTGGTATTCCCATGATTTATTATAAATATGTGTATTATCAAAGAAAACCAACACAAATTTTATAAGATGGGATCAAACAAAATTGTTCTTAAGTCGAGCCCGCCGGACTTCAAATGGCGATAAACCATAATTCAAACCAAATTCGAGTTCCAAAATAGCCTACTGACATTGGCCAATTTTGTGACGCAAAAACCAATTGAATTCCGCCCTAATCTTTTTCAGGTCCGAAGTTGGGCTGGCATACGGAGGGAGAGTTATGACGCGAATTTCTTATCAATTCGCCCTAATATTTTTCGGGTTCGGATTTCCACTGTGCGAGCGGCCCAAAAAAAGATCCGCTCCAATCAATTTCTGCCATGTGTCCTCAATCAAATGTTGCCCTGTTCCCGGATGCGGGTGCATTCGATGGCATTTAAGGCGATGGGACATGGATGTGGCGATTTAATATCAATCACATTAAGTTTTAACGTTGTTCAATTAAGTTCCAAGGTTTTCACATCTAATCGAATTAAGTTTTAACACTATTCAAGATCGAACCTCCACTCCTGTTAGCGATTCCGCATGCTCCAATATGATCCGGCCTTCGACTCTCATTAATGATCAGAGATTAATTATGACGGGTGTCCTTCGATTGCATTGCAGTCGGGTCGATAAAATGGCATTTCGCTATGGTTTTTCAGACAAGCCAGTTGTTGGGTTACACTGCCTGCTCACTGTGACGAGAAGGAGAAGTGGCCAGCTGAACTGTTGCTTAGACCTTGCTACATATCTGCATTTCTCTCGGTCTGGTCCTTGTCTGTCTTCCTCTGTTTCTTGGAATTCTGCTTCTCCGTCTCCTCTTGTGCCCACTACTGAGACTGCACCCGTGCCTCGCCTGCGTCAAAGGGTGCGTTGCTGCAGGGGGAGCACTAGAGGTTAACCCCTGCGCCTCAACCGAGTCGTCTTCCCAGTCCAGTGATTATCACGCAGGTCGCTATCTAGATACTAGAAGTGGGCGAGGTCGGGTTCTAGGATCTGGCCACCGTATGGGCTCCCCTGCTCCTCATTTCCCCACCACTTCACCTTCTCCCACAATGCGCACTGCGCTTTTTTCCTTTAATTTATATTTGAACCGCCCACGAATCACAACTTCAATTATTGTGGTTTTCCGTGAGGAGGCCCAAATGGAAGAACAATGCACCCGTCTGGTGGGTCTAAGCTCAGAAAAAGCCGGCCAACATTCGGGCCTTCAGGAGGGGAGCAGTGGCATGACTGTGGAGGTAGCACCTAGAGAACCTGGACCTTCCGAAGGATGGTGCGGAATCGTTGAGGAGAAGGAGGAGTAGTTTGGTTAATTTGTTTTTCTTGCTTCGCGGCCCACTTAATTGGGCTGCTTTTAGATTATATTACTGTGCTAGACCTCTGTAATATTTTTGAATTCTGTAAACGTTCAAGACTGGTTTCCCCATATGAGGGCAGTCTTCTTAATTTTCTGATTTTTTGATGACAAATTTGCCATGAGTCTGGGCAATGTTTTTAACTTCGGAGTAATTTTATTCCCATTGTTAATAGATTAACTTTACTTAGAAAAAAAAATGCTGCCCTGTTTCTATTTTAAACCTGTTTTTTGAAATACAGAGCCATGTTTATATGATTGTTTGTAGTCGAAGTGCTGCGGGGTGGTTTATTATATTAATTTTTCATGGTCGAATTATGTTCATAACAATTGGAAAAAAAAAAAGTTGCCATGTTTCTATTTTAAACCTGTTTTTTGAAATACAGAGCCATGTTTATATGGTCTATGTATTATACTCTTTCTCTGTATATCTACAAGAACCTTTTTGCTATGAACAGGGTGGATGCTGTAGCGGGCTACTAATGGAAACAAGCGAGCCTGAACCTTACATCTCGGATGCAACAAATGGTTACCAATTTTGGAATCAAGCGAGCCTGGGTTTCTGAAGATGGTTTTTATTTTCGAGAACAAGCGAGCCAGAACACACAATCGACCCTGGATTTATACATATTTTTGCTCTATCATGGATGCTTTTTGTGTGAGGCGTATATCAACATTACATGTCTCTGCACATTTCCTGTATCCGCTTTATGATACTATTTTATGTGTTGACAGGTTATCACTCTGCCTTCAAAACTAGCGATGCTAGTTTATTGATATGGTCTGATGGTATTTTTATATTTAGGACATATCACACTCCTCACATGATTAGCGTTTTTCTCTGTTCAAGGATTTTGGGTACTTTAATTTGTATTTGGAACAATGGACGTCGGTACTCTATCTGTTGCTTTACTATTCTACATAATGCTATTTCACTTTCTTATAGATGTCTCGGGCATATTTGGATGCTTTCTCAGATTGTCGATAATCTCCATGTGGACCGTTACTGGGTTTTATATCATGTCCCTGTATGTGACATGGGGTATTTTTCTATCATTGTCTGGGGTGGGACTTCCACTTTTCTGGATGGATATTTGGGTTCCAATCTTCAGATGTGAAAATGTAATGACTTCATGGACTATTTTACTTCATATAATATATTCAAAACAACGTTTTTTCTCTTGTGAAAAAAAAAAATGATTGTTTATAGTCGACGCGTTGCGGGGTGCTTTATTATATTAATATTTCACGGTCATTGGAATGCCCACAATTCATAACAAATATTGGAGATTATCGTCTGCTTTAAAGTTTCATTTTTTTTTTTAAATTGAACCTGTCGTTGGTATACCGACGCCTTGTAAGCATCGGAATTGCGACAAATTAAAAACATCGGAAGAGCAATAGTATAAAAACATCGGACGAGCGAAGTTCAAAACGTCAGACCACATTTCGTCGGAATTGCGACAGTTTACAAATGTCGGAAGAGCGATGTTCAAAATGTCAGACCACATTTCATCAATTGTGATGCTTTACAAACACTAGAGGCAACATCCAAAACGCTTCGGGACTAGGATCTTCTAATTGGCGGCTGCTACAAACGTTGAAGAGATGACGCTCTGAAACGCTGATCACATTTCGTTTCTTAATTCTGACAATACAAACGTCGAAGAGCAACGCTTCAAATGTTGGACCACATTTTTTCTATGTGATGCTTTACAAACGTTGAAGCGTGGACGGCTTGGGAATGTCGGAAGAGCTTATCGCTTGTTTGGAAGTGGACGGAAAAGTGTCGGTAAAAAGCACACCTTTTGGCGCGTCGACTTGTTAAGGGATGGAAACTACGTTTTTCCCATCCCCGAATCACGCTTTACTTACTTAGGCATGTGTTTAAATAAAGTAACCCAATTTGCCATCAGAAATTCCACCAAATTTTCTAGTGCTAACTTCATTTTTCTCGCCCACAAGAAAAATGCAACCAACTGTGTCTATCGTGACTTTCACGACTTGAGCACAAAATGCCCCCAAGGCTTTTCCCCCATACCATACACCTTTCAGTGTGAGGGAGGTGATATAAAATAGCTACACAAATATCAAAATATGTGTGGAACTATATATTTTATGGGTTCATATGATTCTTTATTCACAGCGGATTTCAATTTTACAGATTCACCAACATACATACGTGAAGCAACCAACAACGTTTTTTTTTAACAAACACACATAAACCCAAAACAAACCATATACGCATAAATTATTACTGACGGTCCCATAACACTCCCAACCAATCACCGTTGATTGCACTTCGCCACATTTACAATTTAAATTTAACGCTAAAAAATATTTTCTGTTATTTTCGATGTTGCGCGGTGTCGACGTGTGTCCTCTCCACTTCACATCACAACCAATTTAGTTTATTTTTTACAGACATAAATTTAGCTTATAAATGTTTTTATCTGTGAAGTCACTTCCCATGCACTGCAATCTTCACCGTTGGCCCTTTACTGGATCCGACGATCCAAGTTATATCATCACCAACTCACTTCGTATCGCAAGTGAAATAGTTTAACTTGCAAAACTCTTAACTGTAAACAATATTATTTGCAATGTGTGATTTCCTCTGATTGTGAAGTGATCTCTCACCATTGATCGATGTTGGATCTATGGTCCTTGCTACACCTCCAATCCGATTGATTTCCGACTGTGAAACTGATACATATGTGATTTAACAATGATTTAAAACAATAGTTTCAAACAGAGAGCCCGATTAATCACAAAACACTTGGAAATTTAATAATAATGAAGTTACAGAGCCAGGCCCTTGGTCGACTGGTTATTACAATTATTTCTACTCTTTTTTCTCTCTATCCTCTCGCAATCCTATTCCACACCTATTTCACTTATTTTTCACACTCTTCTGCCCTCTTTCACACCTATCTCATATATATATATATATATATATATATATATATATATATATATATATATATATATATATATATATATATATATATATATATATATATATATATATCTAAAGTGTTCCTTCTTGTCTCTAAATAGATTCTTGTTTGAACCACTCTTAAAAAACAAATTCTACCCTATTTTTAAGTTCTTATCCTACTTAGCTCAATCTCCTCGCAGGGAGATACCAATAGCTATTTGATTCCTAATTAATTTAGAAAAACCAAAAAGACTAACTTCTCTCATTTAAAACTAAGTAAAAGATTAATGACCAATGTTTATCCACCTCATGTTAGCCACAACATGTGAACATATAATCACATTTCTGGCTAAGTCTGGATGCTCCTGCTTCAAATTCCCGGGGAAGAAAAGATTGATCTATCAATTCTTTAGGATCTGTACTAAACTTCTGTAACTTTGTTGTTTTCATCCAACTATAATCTTCCACTAGGTTTCCTTTCCATTTGACTAAATATTGATAGTAGGTTTTTCCTCCGGTCTTCTTTGCTGCTTTTTTCTCCAAAATGGCTTCCACTTCTTTCCTTGCTATCTTTGGGATCTCTTCCTTCCAATTAAAAGTCTATTCTTCCTCTTCTCTAGATTCTTCTTGTAGTTCTTCCTATGTTCCTCTGTATAGGTATAAATCTAAAACATTAAAGATAGGTGATATTCCAATTCCTGCCGGTAATTCAATCTCATATGCATTTGAAGAAAATTTCCTCAAAATTATACATGGTCCTATGTTTTTCATTTTTAGTTTGTTATAAGTTCGACTGGAAACCTTTCCTTCCTTAGATAAAGCATGACTAAATCATCTACTTGAAACTCCCTTTCAGTCCTCTTCATATCAGCTCTTTGTTTA
Source organism: Pinus albicaulis (assembly GCA_034641835.2). Lineage (NCBI taxonomy): Eukaryota > Viridiplantae > Streptophyta > Pinopsida > Pinales > Pinaceae > Pinus > Pinus albicaulis. Next base: position 323,706,705 of record CM076582.1, read on the forward strand.
TACTTTTGGGTGTTGTTCTATAATATTTTCTTGACATCTTCCTGTAACTTTTGTATCTATTCTACAAATTCTTTAGCATTAGCACTCCTTGTATATTGTTTTCTCAAATATCTAAGTTCATACAAACCTCTTGGATGCATCCAAAAAACAATATGAAATGGACTCATTCCAGTACTCTGATTAGAAGTATAATTATAGGCGAATTCAACCTAAGAAAGGGCTAAGTCCCATTGCTTTGATTTTTGTAAACCAAACTCCTTAATATGTTTCCCAAGCTCTTGTTCACCACTTCAGTTTTTCCATCTGTCTAAGGATGATAGGCTAAATTGAAACTAAGTTTTGCACCCAAATTCTTCCATAGAGTCCTCCAGAAGTGTCCTACAAACTTGGTATCCCTGTCTGAAACAATACTCACGGGAAATCCATGCAATCTTATAACTTCAGAGAAAAACAAATTAGCAATGTGAGTTGCATCACTAGTTTTCTTACAAGCAATAAAATGTGCCATTTTAGAAAATATATCTACAACAACATAGATAAAATCATATCCTCTTTGAGTCTTCGGAAATCCTAAAAAAAAATCCATGCTAACAGCATCCCAAGGTCTATTGGGTATTGGCAATGGCTTATATAAACCTGTGTTTTGGATTCTTCCTTTGGCATGTTGACAAATCCTGCACTTCTCAACAAACTTTTTTATATCAGTTTGCATTTTTGGCCAATAATAAAAAACACTTACTTGAGAAAAAAAATTGTCCTGTCCAAAGTGTCCATACAGTCCTTCAATGTGTTTTTCCTTAATCAGATTCTCCCTCATGGAACACTTAGGTATACACAGCTTATTATTCTTGAACAACAATCCTCCTTGGATCAATTAATCTAACCACTGGCTTCTATTATGAATCAATGGATTATTAACAGCTGCATATATTTCTTTGAACTATATGTCTTCCTCATACATTTCAATCATGTCTCCAAACCCCAAAATGCAAATTTTCAATTCCTGCATAATCAGATTTACCCTACTCAGAGCATCAATAACTTTGTTTGACTTACCACTTTTATGTTTGATTACAAAGGTAAAAATCTGTAAAAACTCCACCCACTTTGCATGATTTTGGTTCAACTTTGGTTGATTGTTTATGACCTACAGTGCATGGTCATATTAATACAACAAAAACTCCTTGGGAAACAAGTAATGCCTTCATTTCTTCAAAGCCTGCACAATAGCATAAAACTCCTTATCATAGGATGAATCCTTATTCTTGGCCTCATTTAAATTTTCACAGAAATAAGTTATCGATCTCCGATATTGACTCAAGATAGCTCCAATTTCTATCCCACTGGCATCAGTCTCAACTTGGAATATTTTAGAAAAATTTGGCAAGGCCAAAACAGGTATTTCAGTGATCTTCTTCTTCAAAAACTTGAAATTATGATCTACTGCTTTTTTCCATTTAAATGGTTGGTTTCTCTCCTTTATTTTTTCAATTATTGGTGCACAGATCTGACTAAAACCTCTTATGAACTTCCTGTAAAAAATTGCAAGACCATGAAATCTCCTTACCTCAAATATACTTCTCAGAGTTGGCCAATCCAGTATTACATGAATATTTTATAGGTCCATCTTCAAGCCTTATTCTGAGACTATAAATCCCATGTAAATGAGCTCCTTCTGCATGAAACTACACTTCTTCAATTTTATGAGAAACTTCTCCTTTTTCAAAGTACTTAACACCAGCTTGACATGCTCCAAATGTTCCTCCTTACTCTGACTGAAAATCAAAATGTCATCAAGATAGACTATCACAAACTTTCCTACATACTCTTTCAAAAGCTCGTTCATTAGTCTCATAAATGTGCTTATTACATTAGTGAGCCCAAAAGGCATCACTAACCACTCATACCCTTGCACCACACCTATTCCACACCTATTTCACACCTATTTCACTTCTTTTTCACACTATGCCACCCTCTTTCACACTTATCTCATATATATATATATATATATATATATATATATATATATATATATATATATATATATATATATATATATATCTGAAGCGTTCCTTCTCGTCTCTAAACAGATTTCTGTTTGAACCACTCTTAACAAACAAATGCTACTGTATTTTTAATTTATTATCCTACTTGGATCAATCTCCTCGCAAGGAGAAACCAATTGCTATTTTATTCCTAATTAAATTAGCAAACCCAAATAGAATAAATTCTCTCATTTAAAACTAAGTAAAATATTAATGACCAATGTTTATCCACCTCATGTTAGCCACAACATGTGAACATATAATCACATTGTTGGCTAAGTCCAGATGCTCCTGCATCAGGAGGTAGGAGTTCTACCATAGCACTCCCTCTAGCAGTGCTTGTTTGATTTCTACATTGCGTTCAGGTTGTGAGCATTGTTCATCATCCTCTCATTTTTTGTGTTGTGGCACCTTTCAGATGGACCCCCTGTCCACACCATATATCGGTTATGCCGATGGTGCAAGTCGCTACTCCTAGAATCTAACCTCGACAGCCTGGGCCATTTTTACCCCCTTGCATTTTCTTATCCTCTTTAATGGTGTATGCATTGGTACTGCCACCAATAACTAGGTCGAATATGATGCAATGATAGTTTTATTAGCTGATGCCCTTTCCCCTCGCATCCTTTGTTGGACATATTGTCATTGATGGTAAAGGATCACAAAGGAGTAGCACCTGAACTATAATTAAGGCAAAGGAGCAGAGAAGAACCAACAATAATGCAAAGGAGAAGATCAGGAAACAATGCAGTAAGAAAGCATAAAAGAGAGGCAGAGGAGCAGTAGAGAGGCAAGGAGAAAAATTAGAATATCAACAAAGCCAGTAAAGGTAGCAGAGAAGTAGCAAAGGCGACAAAGGCAGCCAAGACAGAAAAGGCAACAAAGAAGCAGCAAAGGCAGCAAAGGCCGCAAAGGGAGCAAAGAGGAAACAAAGGAAGCAGAGGCAACAAAGACAGTAGAGAATTAGAAGTAGAGAATAGAAAAGTAGACGTAAATGTAAAAACTAGCCATCTGAAGGCTTGGCTCTGAAATTTCCATTTCCAATTTAACTCCAAGTGTTTTGTGTTTGATTGAGATATCTGTTTTAGAACAGTACTTCATTTCCAAACAAAATCTGAGTGTTTTTTGCTTTGATCGGGTTCCTTGTTTTGAATCAGTTGTTTTAAATCTCTGTTGAAACTGAACATTTCTATTTTATCACACAGCAAGAGGACTAATCGGATTTGCAGGCATAAGCGAGGCCATAGGACTTGTATATTGTGTTAACGCAGAACAAAACCAATTGGATTTTCAAACTCGACGAGGATCATAGATCCAACACTGATAAATGGTGATAAAGTACGTTGCAACCACAACGTTTTCGCACATCGCAAAAAATAGGAGTATCGGTTAAAAGTTATCACAAGTTAAGATTATTATTTTGCGATGCGAAGTGAATCAGTGGGGACATTGCGTGGACCATCGGATCTAGGACACGACAATTACAAAGATTGTAGTGGCCTGGAAGCAATATTTCGCATCACAACGTTTAGGGGATAGCATTAAGGTGACCACAAGGGAAGTTTAAATTTTTGCGATGCGAAGTGGAGGGCACGTGTTATCACTGTGCAATATCGCAGATCATCAGTAATTGAGGGTAACCACAAAGTAAATATTATAAAGTGCGAAGTGCGATCAGATGAGGACCGTTAGATCTGGGGGAAGATCAATGGTGAACGGTTAATAGAGAGCCCGCACATTGCAAATTTTAGCAGATAATGCTAAGGTATGTTAATTTGTTTGCGATGAGGTAAGGTTAGAAAGTTGCGATGTGGTGAAAGGGAGGAGCCATGTGTTGGCACTGTGCATTAGCACACTACATAGATTTTATTTTTTTGTGCTTAAGGTTCACACGGTAAGGCATGTTTGATGCGATGCGATGCGATTTCATATCGCACAAGACAAGGAATACGTTTAAGTGCTAAACATTAAAAGTTGCAGGCATGCGCGGTGCGATGTATTGTGATTTTTCAAGGGTTGTGGGACCCAATAACCCATGTTCTATGTCTATTGTGTGTGTTCTATTATAAATTTTACGTTTTTTGATTTCCTACGTGTGTATGTGGAGAAACTAGGATATTACTATCCACTGCATTAAAAGGGAGTTATGTGGGCCATGACCCACAGGTCTGTAAGGTCTGTGTAAAGAAGTTGGCCAAGATGAACAGTGTTGCAGCAGTGAGTCAAATGAAAAGACTGAACAAAACAAAGAAAGGCTAGGGTAAGTCAAAGGATCCAACCCCGTGAAGAACAGTGCAACAGCATGGATCGAGTCGGGAAAAAAGGGTAGTTATGCAGTATAGTTAAAACATAGTTGTAGAAACATAAAAGACAAGGAATAGCAAGCAGAAGAGGAAAAATGCACAAGAATTCTAGGAAGATTAAAGGGCTAAATTGGAATATTTTGATTGTAACTGTAAATGTATAAAATATTTTCTATTGTTTTTTATGCAAAGGCAAGTCTCCAAGGCAAAGAAAAACTCCATTTGATACTGTAATAATTTTACATATTGTTGTAACATTTGGAATATGCCGAGTGAAGAAATGAGTGGGTGAAAGGAAAGAGTCTTTTCTGTTCACTTCATATTCCCATAGATAATTCATACAGTCATGAATGTATCTGTATAAAATAGGTAATATCCATGTGCAGAAAAAGATGAAAATATAGAAAGAAATAGAGAGGATGTAGCAGATTTCAAGAGTGCAGAAGTGGTTAAAAAGCCACAGAATTGAAAAGAGAAGAAGAATGTAAGAGAGTTGCAGAATGTTAGATAGAGGAAGAATGAGAGAGAGCAGATAGAGATGTTATGAATATCCAGAGCTGATATGAAACAGATTTGAAGGCTGGAAGGGGAGCAATGAAGAAGGAGTAAAAAAAGGTTGATATCCAGGTAAATCAACATCTGATTTTATTGTAGAGTGAGGAAGTTGGTGCTTCCATGTCAAATTGTAGCTTGATATATTTCTAGTTGTAGCTAGTTGAGGTAGGAGCCTCCTGTGGGTTGTAGCCTATAGAAAAATACATGGGAGTTGGTGCTTCCGTTTCAAGTTGTAGCTTGATAGATGTCCAATTAGAGTTGGTTGAGGTAGGACCCTCGTGTGGGTTGTAGCCTACAGAAAACAGATGGGATCTGGATCTTCCTTGCAAGTTGTAGCTTGCATAATTTTGGGTAGTAGCTTCCTGTAGGTTGGAGCCTACAGAAAATTAGTGGTGAGAGGGAGTTGGAGCTTGCCTTTGCATCAAAACAATAATAAGATGTGGTTTTCTCCCTTACAGGTTTCCACTTATATATGTTTTCCATGTGAATGATGATTATGTATTTATATTTTGTATTTAATCTGCTTAATACTTGATGCTCACATATTAAGATTTTTTTTCATTATATAATAAGTTGATCATGAAATGAAGGTATAAATAAGTTTAAAGGAAAGTTTTAAAATTCCATTAATGTATTAAACTGGTTCACCCCCACCCCCCCCCCTCTCAGTTTAACTAATGGTTCATCAGTTGGTATCAGATCTAGCTCCTTCTGTATCAGTTTAACTACTGGAAGGAGATCCTAGGTTCCCAAAATGGCTAGCCTAGAAGGATGCTCAACAAGTAAAGCCCCATTGTTTACTGGCATGAACTATGCCTTCTGGAAAATAAGAATGAGGACATACATAATGTCTCTAGGAATAGAAGTTTGAGTTGTTATGGAAGAAGGATATGCTCCAAAGGATACTGAGAAGAGAAAGAAGCTAAGAAAAATTTCATAGCTAGTGCAAAAGCCATGAAATCACCCTTGAGTGGTCTATGTGAAACAGAATTTATCAATGTAATGCACAGTGAGACTGCCAAAGATATCTGGGATACTTTAGAAAATATCCATGAGGTAGATAAAAAGGTGAAGATGGCCAAACTGCAAGCTTATAGATCTCAGTTTAAAAATGTAAAAATGAATGAAGATGAAGATGTAGCCAGTTTCTTTTTAAAAGTTTCTAAAGTTGTGAATAACATGAAAGTGTTGGCAATATGATGTAATGTGTTTTCCTTGATGGAAACCTACTTGATGAAGTTGTCCTTGATGGAACCCTACTTGATAAGTTGCCTATGATAAGCAACCTATGTGTTAAATGTAATACTGATGTATCTACACATCAGTTCATATGTGACAGAGAAAAGAATTCCAGTGTGTGCCAGAGAGATGTTATTTTTAATATGTCACAATGTATACGTAGGTTTGTAAAGACCAAGTCGCATATGCACGCGGATAAGTACATCCCAAGTCGCGTATTCTCATTTGTGCTCCAAATTTATAATACGAGGGGGCTTTACCATGGTATTAGCCCACATTATTGAGCGTTGTATTATCTATTTGATTCCATCTAGGATTACCATCAGCAGTTGAGTGGTTTTGACTCATGGTATTGGTAAAAGCTAAATCTATTTAAGGAGAAGAAGATCATAGTGCAAGGGGTGCATGAATAAGGGTTGTTAATAAATGAAACATTCTCTAAGGAATATTTTCATGGATGAATTCTGCTTTTAATTGATAGATCTAAATATATGATGCACCCGTGGATATGATGATGGTTCAAGGTCTCTAGATCTGAAGATGATGAATATCTAGTTTGATCTACTGAAGAAATGATGAAGAACTAGCGCAAGTCTGCTGAAGAAAATGAATAAATTTGGGTAATTTTTATAGATCTGGCCTGTTCTGTAAAATATAAATTTACAGATCTATACGCTAGTTTATTTCAGTAAAAGCGCGTATATACACGGGTTCGCTTCATTAAAAGCGCGTATGGCAGTTTGGGTTTTCTGAAGAATACATGAAAGTATACGCAGATTGGTGTGCAGAAAAGCGCATATGTACGCGGCTTCAGTGAAGCAAAGTAGCGTATGCTATTTGAATTAATGACTGTTCAGGGTTGAGTTTGTATCTGCATATCTATTCTGAAGTCTGGGTTATTCCTAAAGTTCTGGTTACAGTGTTTTCACTGTTCTAATTAAAGTATTGGGCAAAGTTTATGATTAATGATAAAGGATTGTGTTGATGTTGTTTGATCCAGTATGAAAATTGATGAAACGTGGTCTGCAGTGGGTCTGAGGGTTGAAGCCTTCAGTATGGAAGTAGAAGCTTCCTCCCAATAGAAGCTGGTGTTATGTTCAGGGCGTTGAAGCTCCCTTCCAGGAGTGGTTGGTAAACAAGATTAGGGAGATGGAGCTCCCTTCCAGTAGCAACTGGTAAACGAGTGAAAGTTGTAGCCTTCTGCAGGTAGAATCCTGTGTACTGATATGAGTCTGCATCAGTACAATGTTGTGAAAAATTTTCCATATAATAAATATTGAAGACAGAGACGACAGCAACGGTGGTTTTCTCCCGAATTGGGTTTCCACCTTAAATACTGGTTTTCATGTGTGTTCCACTTGTGTGATATTTTATACTTATGTTACTGCACATATTTCCTATTTATCTAACCTGATATATAACTGGTAAATCTGTTTTAAAGTCTGCTTCTGAGATACTTTATAAACTAGAAATTTATATCAGTATACGCGAGTTTCTTTTAGCATATCCGTGTGTATATGCAAGTTCAGTTCATAAAAGCCGCGTATGCAATTCTGCAAAAGAAAAATTTAAAGTCAAGATATGAGCTCTAAATACTGATTCACCCCCCCCCCCCCTCTCTCAGTATTTTTCCCAACAATTGGTATCAGAGCAGGTCCTTTTGAAGAAGCTTAGCTGCTAGAAGGAAGATCATCCAAGATGAGAAATCAAGATGGGACAGCATCTATCAGGCCTCCACTCTTCAACGAAAACAATTTTATCTTCTGTAAAACACGGATAAGCTCCTATCTTCAGTCTCTTGGAGTAGATGTATGGGCTATTGTTGAAGGAGGTTATCAATATCCATCCTCAGTTCCAACAGATGCAACGACAAGAAAGAACTATGAAAAAAATGAAAAGGCAGTCAATGCACTATTGGGGAGTCTAACGGAATTAGAATTTGTCAAGCTCATGCATTTGAATACAACAAAGGAAATATGGGACAAAATCATTCTAAGCTATGAAGGTGATGCAAAGGTAAAAAGTGCTAAACTCCAAACTCTCAAAATTCAATATGAAAATCTAAGGATGCATAATGAGGAGAGCATTTCCAGATTCCTTTTACATCTAGATGATATTTTAAATCGTATGAGAAATTTGGGTGAAACCATAACTGATACTACTCTAGTTTAAAAAGTTTTAAGATCTCTAACTTTAAAATTTGAATCAAAAGTGTCTGTTATTGAAGAGAAGCAGGATCTTCAAAGTCTTACTATTTTTCAACTTCATGGCATTCTAACTGCATGTGAAATTAGAAAAGGAGGATCATCTGAAGTCAAAGAAACCATCTTTAGAGCTTCTACAAAAGGAAAAGAAGTACAAGAAACAGAAGGATCAGGGTATGTTTCAGAAGAAGATGAGGTAAATTTTGTAAAGAAGCTCCAACTTGGCACTGGAAGGTTCAGAGGTAAGCTTCATTTCAAATGTTTTTCTTGTGGAAGAGTTGGTCATTATGCTGCTAAGTGTTCTCATAAAGAAACACATGGAAAAGGAAAGGAAGTAGCAAGAAGAAATAAGAGTCGGTTTAACACTAGAAAAAGTTATTATACTCATGAAGATAGTGATGGGTTATCAGACCGTGAGGAAGAATATGATCAAGATCTTAGACTTCTCATGGCATTTGAAAAAGAGGCTAGCGAAGAAAAGGATACCTTTATGGATGCTCTAGAAGACAATGATTTTCTTGAAGAAATCAATCAGCTCAAAATACATTTGGAAGAGAAAAAAATATCCATAGAAACTCTAAAAAATCAGCTTGAAGAAAAGGAGAGACACAATGAGAAATTAGAATGTGAAGTAGTAAGTCTAAGAAAAAAATTTGAGAAAGTAAATACTTTGAATCTTAGATTTGCTAAAGGATTTGAAGCCTTACATGAAATTATCAAGGTACAACGTTCTCCTCTTATGAATATAGGTCTTGGATATGTCGAAGAATCTTCTCAGTCTTCAGCACCAAACTATCTAAAAGCAGCTACAGCCAGCCTACAACATTCTTCCACTTAACAAGGAAACAAAGAAACTTTACAGGTAAAGCATGATCATATCAATACAAAGAACACTATCAGGAATACCCTTCAGAGAAATATCAACCAACAGGTAATCACAAATAGAAGGTTCCATGATCACAGAAATTTCTTCTTCAATGGACAATGTTTCTCATGTCATAATTTTGGTCATAAAGCTGTTCAATGTGTTGCATACAAAACCATCATGACTAGAGAGGCAAGAAAGAAAAGAATTGATACTGGTATAAAGAAGAATACATATAACAATTTTTCTCCTCTTCAAAATGAAATTGAATGTGATTATTGCAATAACTTTGGTCATGAAGAATATGAATGCAGGAGAAAACTTCAGCCAAAAGAGAATATACCTTCAACTTCCAAAGTATGGAAAAAGAAGGAATTACAGGTTGAGAACTGTGGCATAGCTTTATTTGCAGAAGGAGAAGAAAATCAATGGTACATTGATAGTGGATGCTCAAAACACATGACAGGTGACCGAAATAAACTTCTTGCATACAATACTCTAGAAAGAGAAAAGAATGTTACTTTTGGAAATGGTAATCCTGTTGTTATTAAGGGAAAAGGTTCTGTTTTTTTAAAGGAAAAGGTGAAAGCTAATAATGTTATGTATGTGGATGGATTAAAGCATAACCTGTTAAGTGTAAGTCAAATGTGTGATCAAGGAACTGAAGTTGTTTTCAGCTCAAAAGAATGTGTGGTACGTGATCTTGATACAGGAAAAACAATTATGAAAGGAAATAGAACACCAAGCAACTTGTATGTATTGAAAAGTTGTAAAGAACAATGTTACTTGGGTAAATCTTCAGAAAATTGGTTATGGCATAGAAGATTGGGGCATTTGAGCTTCTCTCAAATCAACAAATCTAGCAGACTCAAAGTTGTTCGTGATCTTCCCAATATTACTCTGCTTGAGAGTACCATATGCAAATCTTTCCAATTCGGTAAGCAAACCAGAGTGCAATTTAATGCCAAAGAAGGATTAGCAAGTAAGTCTTTTGAACTTATTCATACTGATATATGTGGACCTATGAGAAAAAGGTCACCCCGTGGAGAACAATACTATATTCTGTTTATTGATGATTTCTCTAGAATGTGTTGGATTGAGTTACTAAAACACAAAGATGAAGCATTCGAAAAATTTCAGATCTTCAAAGCACTGGTTGAAAATGAATTAGATCTAAAAATCAAGTGTCATAGATCTGATCGAGGAGGTGAATATATATCAGATGAATTCTTTGATTTCTGTGAACAACATGGCATAAAAAGACAGTTTTTTGTCGCTGGTACGCCACAACAAAATGGCGTAGCAGAAAGAATGAATAGAAAAGTTCAACAAATGGCTCGGGCTATGCTTGATGATTCAGGAACACATGACACATTTTGGGGAGAAGTAGCACATATTGTTGTAAATATTCTTAACAAAGCACGTGTTCGTGTAAACAGTGATAAAACTCCATATGAGCTTTGGTATGGTAATCTTCCCACTGTAAAGCATTTTAAAGTTTTTGGAAGTAAATGTTTTATCAAGAAAAATGATGAAAAACTTGGAAAGTTTGAACCTAGGGCGGATGAAGGAATATTTCTTGGTTAATCTTCTAGAAATAAAGCATATAAATGCTACAATAAAATACTTCAGAAGATTTTTGAATGCATTGATGTTGTAATTGATGAATCTCTCTCAACTCCAAAAGGGGAAATACAAACAACAAATGAAGATGATGATGATGTATATCTTCGTGCATCAAATAGAGATAATATAGAAGGTGAACCCAATGAAGCAGTAGAAGAAGATCTATCTGAAAAGGCTTCATCTAGGTATGTTCAAAAGAATCATCCAGAATCTCAAATTTTGGGAGAAAAGGGATCAGGTGTCCAAACAAGAAGAACTCTTGTAGGGTCTACTAGCTATCTAGCATTTTTATCCACCATTGGACCACAGAATGTCAATCAAGGTAGAAAAGATGAATTTTGGATTCAAGCCATGAATGAAGAACTTGATCAAATTGAAAATAATCATACTTGGGCACTAGTTCCAAGACCTCATGATAAAAATGTTATTGGAACAAAATGGATATTCAAAAACAAGTTAAATGAAAATGGAGATGTTATTAGAAACAAGGCTAGACTTTTTTGTAAAGGGTATGTTCAACAAGAAGGTATAGACTTTGAAGAAACATTTTCTCATGTAGCTAGACTTGAAGCCATGAGAATGTTTCTTGCTTTTTCAAGTTTTCAACAAATCAAAGTTTATCAAATGGATGTTAAATATTCTTTCCTCAATGGAGATCTAGAAGAAGAAGTTTATATAGAACAGCCAGAAGGATTCATTTTTGGCAATGATGAAAAACTTTTTTGTAAACTTAAAAAGGCTTTATATGGTCTCAAACAAGCTCCAAGGGCATGGCATTATCGTCTTGAAAAATATCTTCATCAACAAGGATTTTCAAAGGGTTCTGTTGATACTAACTTATACACAAAAACTGAAAATGATAAACTATTGATTGTGGTTGTATATGTTGATGATATCATTTTGGAAGTAATGAAGAGTCCATGAGTCAGAAATTTGCTTCTGTTATGCAACAAGAATTTGAAATGTCTTTACTTGGGGAACTAACATTTTTTCTTGGCTTACAAGTGCAACAAGCAACCGATGGCATATTTTTATCTCAAGAAAAATATCTCAAGCAAATTTTGAAGAAGTATGGGATGGAAGACTGCAAACCTGTAAGTACACCAATGATAACTGGGTGTAACCTCAGTTCTCATGATGATTCTCCCGCAGTGAATCAACCAGAAAACAGATCCATGATTGGAAGTCTACTTTATCTAACCGGGACAAGACCAGATAATATGCATGTAGTTGGGATTGTTGGAAAATTCCAAGCTAATCCAAAAGAGTCTCACCTTCAGGATATCAAAAGAATATTCAAATATCTACAAGGAACTCAAGACTTTGAACTATGGTATCCAAAGAATGTTGATCTCACTCTTCATGCTTACACGGATGCAGATTGGGCTGGAAATGTTAATGATCGAAAGAGCACTAGTGGTGGTGCATTCTATATGGGGCCCCGATTAGTATCTTGGTTCAGCAAGAAGCAAAGCTCTATTGCCTTATCTACAACAAAAGTAGAATATGTGGTTGCCACATCATGTTTCACACAACTTCTTTGGATGATGCAGACCTTACAAGACATTCAAATCACATGTTCACCTCCCATCTCCATTATGTGTGATAATACAAGTGCCATCAGTATCTCAAAGAATCATGTTATGCATTCCAAGACCAAGCACATCGCTATCAAGTATCACTTCTTATGTGAATAGTTGCTTGAACAAAAGGTGAAATTGGAGTATGTTCCCTCCAAAGAACAAGTTGCTGATATATTTACTAAACCTCTTCCCAGGGAAGCCTTCGAATATCTCAGACAAAAGCTGGGAATTGTCTCTGCTGCTCAGAAGATCAGATCTGCTTAAATTCAGAATATTAAATTGGATACACGGATTTCATAAAGGATAGTCACGTATATACACAAGTTTATATACAGAAAGCCGCGTATGGGTTTTTGTTGGCATAATTTTCTCGGTCAGCATTTTCAAAATAGTTTCGTTGCTGTTGGGTATCTCTGGTGATGTTCCAGTTCTTACATTTATGTTTCATTCTCTAATATATTGTTGATAAAGATGCCTTGATGATTTGTTGTTGAAAGTGTTTAGGATTCACAAGCTAAGGGGGAGCACTTGTCCTGTGGGAAAGGATGTATTGTTGGCATTCTAAGTGTTCATTGTGGTCTGATCTCATGATTGGGATTGATTGGTCTTGTTTATAAAAATTCATTTGATGAAAAGGTCATGTTGAGACCTATGCTGTAAAATTGTTATATTCAGCCATGTAAGGACTTGTTCAAATTTGTAAACCCACTTGGTTGGGTAGTTGAGTCAAAATTTGTAAATCCACTTGGTTGGGTAGTTCAGTCAAATATGAAATTCCACTAGGTTGGATCATTGATGTAAGTATGAGTCCTTGGTGATAGGAATGGTCATACTTGGTTGATTTATAGAGTCATGTACTTCATTGAAAAATCTATCTGAAGAATCAGCCTGAACTTAGGGGGAGCATGGTAAATTCAGCGCACATCAGATTTACAGAGCTCATCTTTCTACAAGGGAATAGAAACATTGTTTTGGTTTTTATCCACACTTTGCTCTTGATGTCAAAGGGGGAGAGTATCATGGTGTTTGAATAATGGTTATGCTTAATGTATCTATCTTTCGTGGTGATCAAACACCATCGTGGTTTCCAACAAGTCCAAAGGGGGAGATTGTTGGCAATATGATGTAATGCGTTGTCCTTGATGGCAACCTACTTGATGAAGTTGTCCTTGATGGAAACCTACTTGATAAGTTGCCTATGATAAGCAACCTATGTGTTAAATTGATCCATGTGGATATTGGTGGCCACCTGCATATTCCACTTGGGGCCCCACCATTGTCTCTTTCAGTTTTTTTCACAACTTACTATTTTTAGTAGTTTTCGGGTCCTGAACTTCCAGAGCTGTTTTGAAGCCCCAAATGGAGATAGTATGCCGAAGTTACGTCCCTGGGAAGTTGAAACACCAATCTACCCAAACGGGGCCCATATTTTTGGCACTTCATCTCCTAGGGTTAGGTTTTTGGATGTTTAGAATTCTCCATTGTTTCTCCATAATAAATAGGCCCTCGAGCCTCATTGTAATATAGTTCATAGGTCTGTAGTCGCCACATCTCTTCTCATAGATTCGCTACCAGCAACCTAGCTATTTTATTTCCATCATTCTTGTAAGAATATTTCTATGATTTGATATTAATGAAATGAAGCCTAATTTCCGTTGTATTTCTATGTTTATGGTTATTTCTCTATTCTGTTGCGTTCCTGCATAAATCTGGATCAATGGTATCAGAGCGGTCTACTTTTTCTCGATCCTTCTTTGCATGTCCCCAACGAGGTCAGGGTATAAGGAGTTAGGGCTCGATCTGGTGGAACCTTTGCAATATCACCCTCACAAACCCCGACGGACGCCCATGGGGGACGAAAAGAAAGATGAGGGACTAGGAGATCCTATCAAAATATTGCTCGAGGAAGCCCTCGAAAAACAAAGGAACGCAATGATGGATAACTTTGCCCAGATCCTTCAACGACTGCCCACCGATGGCACATCTGCATCCAACAGCCACTCTGGAGGCGCGACTCCCTTTAAGGTACAAGTAAACTTTGACATTCCCATATTTGAGGGTCAAATAGATGCAGATGTCATAGATAGATGGTTGAAACTATTAGAAGGATATTTCTCAGTTCATTATTTTCCCGATCCTTCAAGGACTGGTGGGAAACCTACTATGAGAAAACAGATGAGACAAAACCCTCTCTATTCTCAGCCGTACCCACTTGGAATTATTTTCGAGATGCTATCAAGGAACAATACTATCTCGTGGGGAGATATGAGGACAAGTACATACAATGGACCACGATGCGGCAGCAAAGGGATCAAGATGTGCATGAGCTAACAAATCTATTCCATACCCTGCTCACAAATTTGGGTATCAAAGATTCAGAGAAACATTTGGTGCTAAAGTATTGTGGTTTTCTGCACAGATACATTCAGGAGGAAATGGAGTTCCTCGACATCTCCTCGCTTGGTACGGCATACCGATATGCTGCCATGATTGAGCATAAATTCAAACAGAAGAAGCGAGACTTTGGATCTGCGAATCAAAAGCAAGGGAAAGGTGCCCCCAAACCGCAGAACAAAGGACAAAGCCAAGGCATGGCAGCCCAAGACAACCTACCAAAGACACAAGAAAAGAACAACACCGTGAAGCCAAAGAAGGACACAGGAAAGTGGTGTGAGTTCCATAAGAGCTCCACTCACAACACAAGTGAGTGTTGGGCCAAGTAGTCGCTGGTGGCTGAGATGAGGGCTTCTGAATCAGATGCATGCTTCGACTCTAAATCAGAACCTGACAAGGTGAATGACAAAGGGAAGTAGATTATTGATGCGGAGCCCAACGCCACTGTTGCCACTACAAAGATCCAGAAGGAGGAACCAGAAGATCCAGACGAGGCAAAGCGTCTCTTCCACTCCCAGATGTGGGTAAAGGGTTCCCCACTACGGTTCATTGTCAACAATGGGAGCCAAAAGAACCTCATTTTAGCAGATGTCATGAATCGGTTAGGCTTGCCGACCATAGCACACCCACAACCATACACCATCGAGTGGCTTCACCAAGGACGAGATCTCTGCGTCAGCCAACAGTGCCGCCTTCCCTATAGCATCAAGCCCTTCACGGATGAGGTATTGTGTGACATTGCTCCTATTGATGTTTCTGATGTATTATTAGGCCAACCATACTTGTGGAAGTGACATGCTATGTATGAGTCCTGACCTTGTGTTGTTATTGTTACTTTGGGAAATAAATTGTACAGGATACCAGAGGTACCACCGCCTCCCACTATCTCTTTGGTTATTGCAAACAATGCAGTAAGCTCATTTCCCAAACCATGAAATTTGTTTTCCTGATGATCCACCCCCAAGGCAAGAGGAGGACTGTGGCCACGACCTCCAGACATGGCTACTCTGCACGACAACAACAAATGGACAAGGTTGTGGAGGAGTACTAGGACATCGTCACCTCACCCACAGGGGTGCCTCTACACTGTCAGGTCAAGCACCCCATTGACCTGACACTACGTGCGCCGCTACCCAATGGACTGATCTATAGGCGCTCTGTTCTGGAGAATGATGAAATCAAGAGGCAGATTTAGGAACTACTGCAAAAAGGTCACATCCGGCCAAGTTCATCGCCCTCTGGGAGCTCGATTGTGTTGGTACAGAAGAAGGATGGGACTTGGAGACTCTGTATTGATTATAGGGCACTGAACAAGATCATTGTCTGAAATAGGTACTCGATCCCACGGATTGATGACCTTCTGGACCAACTCAAAGGGGAAAAATATTTCAGCAAGATCGACTTGAAGTATGGGTATCACCAGGTACCAATCGAACCCTCTGATGTGTGGAAGACTGACTTCAAAGCCAAGGAGGGCCTTTTTGAATGGCTCATCATGCCTTTCGGATTGAAAAATTATCCTGCAACCTTCATTAGGTTGATGGATGACATCTTGAATCCATTCACAAAATCATTTGTAGTGGTATACTTGGATGACATTCTTATCTTGAGCCAGACTTAGGAAGAGCACCTCCACCACATTCGAGAAGTCCTCCAAACACTGCGGCAACACAAGTTGTGTGCCAATTTGGAGAAGTGTACTTTTGGCATGACCCAGGTTTAATATCTGGGATACATTATTGATGAAAGGGGGGTGCCTATGGATCTAGCCAAGATCCAAGTCATTCGGGATTGGCCAGCCCCAACCACCTTAACAGAGCTTCGCAGCTTTCTGGGTCTTGCTAATTTCTACCGTAGGTTCATGTTGGGATTCTCTCATATCACTTGGCCCTTGAGTCAAGTCACCAAGGGAGGAGCGAAAGCAGAATTATGTTGGTCGGAATCTCAATAGAAGGCCTTCGTAGAATTGAAAAATCACCTTCGTTCTGCCCCAGTGCTCACATTACTAGACTTGCAACAACCATTTGAGATCGAGACAGATGCCTCTAACTATGCTATTGGGGCAGTTCTTACTCAACAGGGGAATCCAGTGGCATATCACAGTGAGACATTGTCCAACACAGTTCGAAAGTATCCCACTTATGACAAAGAAATGTATTCCATTGTGCAGGCTTGTCGATAATGGAAGCATTACATTTTGGAGAAGGAGAAAATCATCCACATAGACCACCGACCCTTGCAGTTCATATAGACACAAGGGAAGTTGCAAAACAATCGCCATCAGAAGTGGTCCACATATCTGCAACAATTTCATTTGAACATCGAGTACAAGAAGGGTAGCACCAATAATGTTGCAGATTGCCTCAGCTGACCACTGATCGTGGCCATAACCACCATTCTCAACTCTTGTGGGCATGAGACTTATGATTGGCTACTTCTCTACAAGAGCGATCCAGAATTCAAATACACATACAAGGCACTCTTGGGGGGTATGCAAGTTCCAAATTTTCACCTCCAGGGTGCACTATTATGTCACCTGGGACACCTTTGTGTTCCTTCAAGCGAGCGTGCCAAGATGATATGGGAAGCACACTACAGTCGAGTCGCTGGGCATTTTTGGGTTGAGAAAACAGTGGCAGTACTGCAGAAGTATTTCTATTGGCCGAAAATTCGACAGGATGTCGGGAAGTACATCAGATCCTGCACTGCTTGTGTCATTGCCAAACCTACCATCAAGAAGCAAGGGCTCTATACTCTGCTACCTACCCCTAGTCGTCCTTGGAAATCCATCTCCATGGATTACATGTCAGGCCTTCCTTCTACTAAGCATGGAAACGACTATGTTTTCGTGGTCGTCGACAGATTCTCAAAGATGGCCATTATGGCGGCTTGCAAGAGGAATATCATAGCAGAAGCCACTGCTAAAATATTCTTTGAACGAGTGTGGGTGCACTTTGGGATCCCACAGTCTATCATATCATATCGTGACAGCAGGTTCCTCAGCACATTTTGGTCCAGCCTCTAGTCAATGTTGGACACCAAGCTCACCAAGTCCACAGCTTTCCATCCCCAAGCTGATGGCCAGACAGAGGTCATCAATAGGATTATTGTACACATTCTATGCATGTACAATTCAAAGCATCCACGCACATGGGATGAGAGCCTTCCCTATGTACAAAACAGTTATAACTGGACTCTTCACAGCTGAACCGGCCATAGCCCCTTTCAGGTGGGTTTTGGATTCCAGCCACTATGTCCCATTGATGTAGCCATGCCATTTGCAACTACTCAGGCTAATTTGGCTCATGTCCAGTCTGAAGCTAACAAAGCAAACAACTTCATCAAGTGCATTCAGCACATCCACCAATAGGTTCATGACATATTGGACAGAGCCAATGCTAAGTACAAGCAACGACATGATCAACATCGGGTGCCACACAACTTCAAGGTGGGTGAAAAAGTGTGGTTACATTTGCAGAAGGAGCGCCTCACTAGACCCCACCGCAAGATTTTCCCGCTCCGATATGGGCCATACACCATCACCAAGGCTATAGGGAACAATGCCTTCAAGCTTAGTATTCCACCATTCCTTGGTTTTCACCCAGTATTCAATGTAGACTGCCTTCGTCCCTACTTCCCACCTCTATTGGACACCTCTGACATTGCAAAAGAACTCACACCAAAATATTTAAACCCAGAATGCATGGAACAGGTCACCACAGACTGTATCATGGACATGAAAATCAAGAACACTCGCCGACAGAAGATCCAACTGTATCGGGTTGTCAAAGTTGGCCAACTCCTGCACCAAGGCAAGTGGTTCACCAGGGACCAAGCTCAACAGAATTTTCCTCATCTCATGGAGGAACTCAATGTTGATATTGCAACAAGATGATGAGCTTAGTGGAAAGAAGTCGCCTTCACTAAGTGGGCCCATAGGCTATTTTTGGCGCAAAGTCTATTTTTAGACATGTCGATCATATTCTATGAGTTGCAGGATGCTATTTGTGGATGGTTGGTCAAGTTGGAAAAAATAGATGGAATTCTATTTTTAGACATATTGGGTGGAATCTATTTTTAGATTTCCAGTCTAAAAATAGATATGTCGAATATTATTAGCTCTTAATAATATTTGGACTATAAACATTGTCTTATTCTCTTGGAGCACTTCAGTTAAGTGCACAGATGTGGCACAGGAGCTGACAAAAGGAATTACGCTATTCCTAAGGGTCAAGTGAAGCTATTGCATGGATAATTCAGTTAGAACTCATGTGAGAGAGTTTGGTGGAGTTGATTGAGGAAGTTAATGGAGTTGTGTTCAGTTTAACTAAGTTAAACATAGTTGAGCTAGTTGTATCTAGTCTAATTGATTGATACACTAGTGAGAGTGGTGTGAATTAATTATTAATTGATTCACTAATTATTAACTCATTAATCAACTAAATAATACATCAGTTAACTTCAGTGCATGGACAGTTTCAGTGGAGACCAGTGAAGAGGTAGGTGAAAGAGCAGTTTGACTATCAGTTGTGACTATATTGTTGCATGATTTTCAACAACCAGTGATTGGAGATGCCAATGAGGATTGCACAGCACAAGCCAGGTGGTTCGAAGTTAATTATGAGCCATTCTTCAGCAGGGATTGCGCAGTAGATGCAGGCTATCAGGTGGTAGAGATTGGAGCATGTGATTTGCTAGATCGAGCTTGATTAGTGTGTAGCAATTGGAGATTGTACTGAGAGCTTGTGAGGAGATTTGTATGATGATTTTTACATGATCTCTATGACATATAATATACAGATAGTTGGGGGTTTTCATCTTTAATCTTTCCCATAAAATATTGTGTTCATATGTGTGATTGTTTATGGTTTTAATGTGTGCATGCGATTGTTTTTATTTCCGCAATTAATGATCAATGGTAGAAGAGATTTTGTATTTTGCATGAAGTTAAAATAGTGTGTGATCAGGAGAATCTTGGTGTATAACATATCAGTTATCAAAATTTCTACATGGTATCAGAGCGATATTGATCATTGGAGAAATTTTAAAACATTGAAGCGATTGAGTTTTAAGTTGGTGGAATTCGAATTTGTAGCAGTGTTTTCTTGGTGTCGAAGTTGAGATGTCTTTCAACGGATTGCGATTGGAGTATGCCCTTGAGGGAAACTTGAATTATATTGCATGGAAGGATAGGATGGAGGTGGTGCTGGATGACAATGGGTTGAAGGAGTTCATAGATGCAGAAATTCCAAAACCTGCTTCTAGCAATGCTACCGTACTTGACGCATGGCAAAAGAAGACAACAAAGTGTCGAAGGATTCTGTTGGAAGGTGTGAAGGATCACATAGTGTCCAGCCTTCATGGTAAAGCTTCTCCATTCTTGATGTGGAAATCTTTGACAGATTTATTTCAAAGCAAGAGAAACTAGAGGAAGTTGGCACTCAAGGATAAACTCAGGAACATAAAAATGGAGAAAGGCGACAGTATGCCCAAGTACCTCACGAAGTTCATCCAATGCAGCGATGAGCTGGGAAGTGTGGGGGTTACTGTTGATGACAAGGAATTGGTGAGCTTGGCTCTCCTTGGGCTTCCGAAGAGTTGGCATTCTTATCAGGACTCTGTCAATGGTCGGGAGAAATTGCCAGGATGGGAGCGAATTTGGTCAGATCTTGTGCAAGAGGAGATAAGGCGGAGTACCAGGGATAGATCTTCATCAAAGAACTCAGATGAAGAAAATTGTGATTTGGCTACCAAAGCAAGGAAGGGGAAGAACACGAATAATGCTTCTCAATCCGGTGTGAAAGGAAAGAAGCAGGACATGTCCAAGGTGAAGTGATTTCACTGTCACCAACACGGACATTACACCACTAATTGTGCACAGAAGAAGAAAAATAAGCAGGTTGTTGGATCTGTAGATGGAGAGGCCTTAGCCTCGTAGTTTGAGCTAGATTTTTTTCTGATCACATGCTTGGTCTCAAGTGTGATGGGTTCAGTTTGTTTTCTTGACAGTGGTGCGTCTTTTCATATGACCAGAGACAAAGATTTGTTTACTAATCTGGATGAGAAAGATCTTGGAGTGCACATCGAGATGGACGATGATGGTAGATACAGTGCGACCAGTATCGGTACCATTTCCTTTGAGAGGGAGTCTGGTAAACCCTTCGTATTGAAGGAAGTGATGCATGTTCCAGGATTGAAGAAGAATCTTATCTCTGTGGCCATGTTAGAAGACAAGGGATATGATGTTTTTTTTAGCGAGGGAAAGGCTTTCCTGTGCAGTAAGGCAACTGGTGAAAACCGGAGGATAGGGGTTCGATTTAAGAACCTTTATCATTTGTAGGTATATGGATGCATAACAATGGCAGGCAAGGCAGAAGGAGTGGTGAGTCGGGATGATGGCGAGCTGTGGCACAGGAGATTGGGCCACCTTCACCATGGAGTTTTGAAAATTTTGCAGCAGATTTCTACCGGGCTTCCCAAAGGTACACTTGCGTAGTCAGATCAGTGCAAGGGATGTAATTTTGGAAAATTTGTGAAAGCCACCTTTCACGAAAAGGATAGTCACACCACGACGATCCTTGAGATAATTCACACAGACGTGTGTGGACCTTTCTCAGTAGCTTTGACAGCAAAGCACAGGTACTATGTGATATTTGTTGATGATTTTTCTTGTAAGTGTTGGATATTATTAATGTAGAATAAGAGTGAGACATACTCAAATTTCTGTGAGTTCAAGGCACTGATTGATAAAGAATCGGGGAAGCAGGTGAAGGCTCTTAAGAGTGACAATGGTGGTGAATTCATCTCTGGCGAATTCAAGGACTTTCCCAGTGCAGAAGGAATTCGAAGAGAGCTCATAGCACCTCATAACCCACAGCAGAATGGGGTTGCTGAGCGAAAGAACAGAACAATCATGGGTGTTGCACGTGCGATGTTTCATGATTAGGACCTTCCCATACACTTGTGGGCTAAGGTATGCAACACTGTGATTTATGTGCAAAACCGTTGTCCTCACAAGATACTTGGCAGTACACCCGAGGAGGCATTTTCTGGTAAGAGGCCTGATATTTCCCATTTGAGGATTTTTGGTTCACTTGTTTAAATTCATGTGACGAAGGATGCCAGGAAGAAGCTGGAGCCAACCGCAGAGGTTGGGATATTTTTGGGGTACACTGATATGCCCCAAAACTATCGTGTGTATTTTCCAGACAGTCGCAAGACTGTTGTGCGACGGGATATCAAATTTCATGAGGAGAAAGCCATGAAGTGTTTGCTTGAGAGGGAGCCACACTTGCATGCAGATGAAGAGCTATTAGTTCCTAAGGATGAGCCTTAGGATGTGGATCAACCACAAGAGGAGGTTCATGGAGTGGAAGAGACCACTCATGCAGCGCCAACCATCAGAGGGCGGAAGCACACTACAAAAGCTGAGCGATTGGCTCAAGATGCAGAGAGGATTGTAGGAGCACCTACATCACAGCGCAAATAGAGACAGTCACCTGATCAGTATACTGGATACATGGCTCTTATGAGCAAGTGTATCATGACAGAGCCATCCTCTTTCGAGGAATCTGTGGAGAATCCCACATGGGTAGATGCCATGGTGGAAGAGTATGATTCGATTGTCAGAAACAGTGCATGGGAGATTGTCCCAAGGCCGAAAGGGAAATCAGTGGTAGGTTCGAGATGGATCTACAAAGTGAAGCAAGCAGCTAACGGGAGTGTGGAGAAGTACAAGGCAAGAGTTTTTGCCCGAGGCTTCTCACAGATTGAGGGGATCGATTATGAGGAAACCTTTGCACCTGTCGCAAGGTATTCTTCCATACGGACGATCCTAGCTCTCTCAGCACAGATGGGGTGGAACATTCATCAGATGGATGTGAAGACTGCGTTCCTCAACGGAGTGATTGAGGAGGAGGTGTACATAGAGCAACCCGAAGGTTTCCAGATCTTCAGCTGCGAGTCGCAAGTGTGCAGGCTCAAGAGAGAATTGTATGGGTTGAAACAAGCACCTCGTGGTTGGTACATACGGATAGACAGTTATTTCACCGGACTTGGATTCTCCAAGAGTGAGGTGGATCCGTACCTATACCAGATTGTGGTGGAGGGTAAGTTGTTGATCATTGTACTTTATGTACATGATTTGATTTTGACGGGTGATGAATTGTTGATACACTCATGCAAGGTTGATCTTGCAAAGGAGTTTGAGATGAGGGACTTGGGCCTCCTTCATTATTTCCTGGGATTGGAAATATGGAAGTGCAGTGATGGACTATTTGTTTCTCAAGGCAAGTATTCCCAGGAGATACTGGAGAATTTCAACATGCATGGCTGCAAGCCTGTTGATACTCCTTTTCCTAGTGGTTGGAGGAAGGAGGATGCTACATCGACAGATGTAGTGGATGCCACTGATTATCGACAGTTGGTGGGGTCACTTATGTATCTGGTCAATACACGACCCGACATATGCTATGATGTTAACCAGCTTTCACAAGTTATGGTTAAGCCTACCAAGCTCTTTTGGAAGGGAGGCAAGCATGTATTGAGATATCTCAAAGGCACATCGGGGTATGGATTATGGTACAGACAGTCAGATGAGGTGAATTTGTGTGGCTTCATAGATGCAGATTCGGCAGGGAGCCCAACGGACAGAAAGAGCACATCTGGAGGGATTTTCAGTATCGGGTTGAAAATAGTTTCTTGGTACAGAAGGAAGTAGAGATCCGTGGCACTCAGTTCAGCAGAGGCCAAGTATATGGTAGCGATTTTGGCCGCATGCTAGGCTATATGGATGAGGAAGATCCTGGTCGGGTTTTTAGGTTCACACTTAGATCCTACTATGATATATTGTGATAATCAGAGTTGCATCAAACTCTTTGTTAATCCAGTATTTCATGATAGATCTAAACACATTGACATCTGGTATCATCATATCATAGATTGTGTGCAGCGGAAGATCATGTTACTTTCATACATTCCCATGGAGGATTAGGATGCTGATATCTTGACGAAGGCGCTCACCAGGAGAAAATTCGAATATGACAGAGGCAGGATCGGGGTGGACGATAATCCCTATCTTGTTGAGAGGGAGTGTTGATATTGCAACAAGATGATGAGATTAGTGGAAAGAAGTCGCCTTCACTCAGTGGGCCCGCAGGCTATTTTTGGCGCAAAGTCTATTTTTAGACTATGTCTATTTTTAGACATGTTGATCATATTCTATGAGTTGCAGGATGCTATTTGTGGATGGTTGGTCAAGTTGGAAAAAATATATGGACTTATATTTTTAGACATATTGGGCGGAATCTATTTTTAGATTGCCAGTCTAAAAATAGATATGTCGAATATTATTAGCTCTTAATAATATTTGGACTATAAACATTATCTTATTCTCTTGGAGCACTTCAGTTAAGTGCACAGATGTGGCACAGGAGCTGACAAAAGGAATTACACTATTCCTGAGGGTTAAGTGGAGCTATTTCATGGATACTTCAGTTAGAACTCATGTGATAGAGTTTGGTGGAGTTATTGAGGTAGTTGATGGAGTTGTGTTCAGTTTAACTGAGTTAAACATAGTTGAGCTAGTTGTATCTAGTCTAACTGATTGATACACTAGTGAGAGTGGTGTGAATTAATTATTAATTAATTCACTAATAATTAACTCATTAATCAACTAAAGAATACCTTGATTAAATTCAATGCAGTGATTTGATGGAACTGATGAAGAGGTAGGTGAAAAGCGATGTATGACTTTAGGTTGTGACCAATGCATTTGCATGATTTACCATCGAGTGGTGGAGATGCCAATGAGGATTATGAGTACAATCAGGTGGTTGGGTGAGTATGAGACATTCTTAACGGGGATTTAGCAGCATTAGAGCGAGCTACTCAGTGGCAGAGATTGGAGCATGTGATTTGCTAGATTGAGCTTGATTAGTGTGTAGCAATTGGAGATTGTACTGAGAGCTTTGTGAGGAGCTTTGTATAATTATTTTTACATTATCTCTATGACATATAATATACAGATAGTTGGGGGTTTTCAGCTTTAATCTTTCCCATAAAATACTATGTTCATATGTGTGATTGTTTATGGTTTTAATGTGCGCATGCGATTGTTTTTATTTCCGCAATTAATGATCAATGGTAGAAGAGATTATGTATTGTGCATGAAGTTAAAATAGTGTGTGATCAGGAGAATCTTGGTGTATAACATATCAGTTATCAAAATTTCTACACTCAACGCAATGGGTACCATTGCTTCCTAAGGGGGGAGGAATGATCCAAGCGGATATTGGTGGCCACCTGCCTATTCCACTTGGGGCCCCACCATTGTCTCTTTTAGTTTTTTCACAACTTACTATTTTTAGCATTTTTTCAGGTCCTGAACTTCCAGAGCCGTTTTGAAGCCCCAAACGGAGATAGTATGCTGAAGTTGCGTCCCTGGGAAGTTGAAACACCAATTTACCCAAACGAGGCCCATAGTTTTGGCACTTCATTTCCTAGGGTTAGGTTTTTGGACTTTTAGAATTCTCCATTGTTTCTCCATAATAAATAGGCCCTCGAGCCTCATTGTAATACAGTTCAGAGGTCTATAGTCGCCACATCTCTTCTTAGAGATTTGCTACCAGCACCCTAGCTATTTTATTTCCATCATGTTTGTAAGCATATTTCTGTGATTTGATATTAATGAAATGAAGCCTTATTTCCGTTGTATTTCTATGTTTATGGTTATTTCTCTATTCTGTTGTGTTCCTGCATAAATCTAGATCATAAATGTAAGACTGATGTATCTACAAATAAGTTCATATGTGACAGAGAAAAGAATTCCAGTATGTGCCAGAGAGATGTTATTTTTAATATGTCACAATGTATAAGCAGGTTTGTGAATACCAAGTCGCGTATGCACACGGATAAGTACGTCCCAAGTCGCGTATGCCCATTTGTGCTCCAAATTTATAATACCAGGGATTTTTACCATGGTATTAGCCCACAGTATTGAGTGTTGTATTATCTATTTGATTCCGTCTAGGATTACCATCAGCGGTTGAGTGGTTTTGACTCATGGTATTGATAAAAGCTAAATCTATTTAAGGAGAAGAAGATCATAGTGCAAGGGGTGCATGAGTAAGGGTTTTTAATGAATGAAACATTCCCTAAGGAATATGTGCATGGATGAATTCTGCTTTTAATTGATATATCTGAATCTATGATGCACCCATGGATATGATGACAGTTCAGGGTCTCTAGATCTGAAGATGATGAATCTCTAGTTTGATCTACTAAAGAAATGATGAAGAACTGGCGCAAGTCTACTGAAGAAAATGAATAAATCTGGGTAAGTTTTATAGATCTAGCATGTTCTGCAAAATATAAATTTACAGATCTATACGCTAGTTTATTTCAGTAAAAGTGTGTATATACGCAGGTTCGCTTCATTAAAAGCATGTATGGTAGTTAGGGTTTTCTGAAGAATACACAAAAGTATACACAGGTTGTTGTTAGTATGAATCTTTTGTTGAAGTGTACGAAAAAAGACCACTTTAGCTACGCATAACTTATAGCCCTGACATCAAATATGGCTGCCAATATCTTCAGATTTGCAGTTAGTTGATCAAGACAAGTGCTGCAAAAAACCAGATCTATGCATAGAGAGACATTAAGCGGTAAAAATAAGGTTTTGCTCCATACATCCAATAGACAAGACAAGAACAATATTTTTTGAAAGAATTTTTGTATTAAGGGCACCTGGGAGGAAAACAAGAAGGTGTTTCCAATTCTCCTCAATGGGATGGGTTCTTGGAAGTCCTCGGCACTTCAGATCTAGTATTTCTCTCTCTTGTTGGTGTAGAAAACTCAGACAAAGATAGAACTCAAAGGGAGCTCACACAACAAATAATGGAAAATATGACAATGATAATGGCTCAAAGTCAGACCAAGAGTTTAGATCCAGAGTGATCTAATAGGCAACAAAAGGTGAAGAATGGTAGGAAAAACCCTCCTATTTATAACAAAATATTGGGTCATTCTAGATCTTAGTGCATGATTAAAATAATGTTAACCAAATCTAGATCCACCTTTTATGGAATATTTTATTATATTTGTTGGAGGGAAAAAGTATTTGACTTGGGTCAAATCCCTTTATTTGTCAAAAATAAATAAATAAATGATTTATTTATCCTTTTAAGGAATTGGTTGAAAGATAATCAAATAAATAATGATTTATTTAATTATTTGTGGGTGATTTGGTCATATTTAACAAAGAATATTATCTAAATAAGATTTAAATAATTATTCCTAGAAAATAATAAGATAAATAAATGTTTATCTAATTAATTTCTTTGTTTTGGGTTAAACATGACTAAGAATAATAATTAAATTATGGTTTAATTAATTATTCCATGAGGAAAATCAAACAAATATAGGTTTGTTTAATATTTCCTTTTGGGGTTTCCTGTTTGGACTATAAACAACCTAATAAATGTGGTTTATTAAGTTATTTAACATAGTGAAGGCAATTTTACTTAGGGTAAAATTGGTCTTACATGGTGTACTTGGGTCCATCTAATGATAATAGGTTAGATGACCAAAAAATGGTGTAACAGATTGCCCCCCAGCGTGCGAGTGTCAGGAGCAAATTGTATGACCGAAGTACGTTGTAAGAACTTAATCACTAGACAACAAAAGGGAAGTCAGAGAGAGAAATGCAAGGTAGATAGTGTTGAAGACTGGGCCACAGGAAACGAAGGCTGGGTTTATGATGTCTTTATGAGAGGTGCATTGTGCTAAAGCTGAGTAGGGGAAACATACCTATACCGTGAGACAAAGTACAAAAAGATAGTGTATCGATCGCAAGGGACTGAACCATAAGTACAGTAGGCGAGGAAACGCGGAGCCGGATAAAAATACGTTGAGGGATCCCCTTACATACGTACGGGATAGACAGGGACTTACTCTGATAATATCTAAGTACATGAGATACAAATACAACCCACATGCCCCCTATAAGCGGGGAAGGGCTCACAAAATCTGTCTGATACATGCAAATCAAAGAGGCGCTGCAAGCGGCTAAGGCCGACATCATAAAATATATGGAGCTGCATCGAAGGCTGTAATGAAGAGGTCATCCGGGTGTGTGGGGGGCTACCTGCAGGGCCACCCCTTCATGAGGGTTGAGACATCTCACGCAATCCAATCTGCTTCTTAGGTGCATCACTGAACCATCAAGCATACGAATCTCGATCATGCTGAAAGGAGCTAGAGTGGAGAAACAATCAAGTCAAAGGGAAATGAGAGATCCCTTTGCCTGATCCGAGGCACCGAACAAGAGTGGAAGCTGGAACCAAGGTACACCGCCCTCTAGACCTGTCTTCTGGAATGAAGGAGTTGATGTCGACAGAAGGAGGTCCGCCATAGGTGAGGCAATGAGAGATCCTCAACTAAGGCACGAGAGAAAATAGTAGAGCAATGGACAAACTAATACCAATGATGATGATGGAATGGAGGGGACTGAGTAGCGAATGGACAACTTCCCTTGTTAGAGCATAAAGGGAAGGAATGACATGGCAGCGACTGACACAATATCATGAGGGATAGGGGACAGTGGGACTGAAGGCCATAATGGGCGACACGAGAGAGGTACCAAGCAATGAAGGATGGAGGACTATAGCGGGATGCAAAAGGGACTCGGGATAGACTCCATGAATGCGATGATGACTCAACTCGGATGCTCTAAACAAGGGCGACTCGATGGTGCTGCCACATAGTAAAGGTCCAATGGGGGACCATGAAAACATAAGTACAATATGGTAACTCACGACGAACATCAACACGAGCATGGATAAGTATGGAGGCCAAATGGTGCCCCTAGTATGAGTGTTGTAAGTGAAGAAATTTGATTTTGAGGATGGTTATGGTTGAGGGGCATAGGTGCCCCCAAGCATGGTGTGGTCATGCCAAAATGTATTTAGAAAAATGGAAATATAAACACATTGTAATGATGTGGTGTGCCATTTGTTTTCGTTATGGTTATGCAGTTTGAGAAAGGAAATGGAGGATTACCAATCTCTTTTAGTACTGCATATATGAAGCAAATGGACTTTAAGTTTTCGGGTTGGCATACCTAGTGTCACTATCCCAAAGAGAGGATTTGGATATAATGAACTGATGCTCTCTTAGAAAACCCATAGGTTGGTCAACAACAATGTCTAAGAGATTGGTTTGTTGATGGAAGATGAGGGAACGATAAGGGGTATCATCCCTAGAGTGATCTGAAGTGATATGGGACTCTAGAGGTTCTTCGAAATGTGGAAGAATAATGGTACTAAAGTCAACACAACCAGATACACTAGGAGAGTTTTGGAGAATTTCTTCTCCTGGTCTCTCGAATATGGGTGCCCCCTTACCCAAATATTGGGTTTCAATGTAATGGCCACAAGGTGCATGTGGTTCGAACGCATGGGTTCGATGTAAGGGGGAATAGATAAAGTCAGGGGTGGGGATTTCATCCATAATTTCATCATCATGATAGAAGATGGGGTGACTGGTGGAAGAAAGACCACCTGACGTGGCAAAGCTACTTGACTCATCGTCATGAGAAGAGAGGTTCACATGCACATCGTCAAAAGGGGTGACAGAAAAGTAAGCAGATAAAGGATCTACCGATGTTGAGCCCAGGGTGATCGCTGAAGGAAGGTCAAGCGAAACAACAGGGGAGGATTCAGAGGGAATGTTCCCCGAGGGTCTCATGGATGATGATAGGTAGAAAAGGGTGGATGAAGGCTCCATCATCTCGACATCAGGAGGGGGAATGTCAATGGGAGCAGTCATGTCTGGTAGTTTTGCCGAAGAAAAACGCGCAAATAGGGGAGAGGTGGACTCATTGCGCTTGGCCTCGAATGGGTGGACCGCGGCTAGAGAGGTGCGGAAGTCCTCGAGGCGGGGACAGAGATGGGTGTAATGGCCATGGAGATCACACAAAGCATAGGGGTGGTTGGTGTGAATAGTCTTAGGGTTCTTGATCGCGGTCGCGGAAGGAATAGAGGCTTCCGGGACCGTGGACTCAGGGAACGCGACATTAACCATGGGCTTGAGATGAGGTAAGTCAGGACAGGAATGGGTGGTGTGACCGAAAACATCACACAAAGCACACTGGATGGTATGCTTTGGAGGCCGAGGAGGGGCAAGGTTTGTTGGGGCAGCCTTGTCCTTTGATGCCCCCTTGCGAGCTTTGCCCTTCTTACCCGAAGTGGTCGCAACAGGAGGTGGTTCCTGTTGAGGTGACTGAGGCATTGTTGCAGTGGGAGAAGTCTTGGGGACCGGTTGAACCAGGGTCAAAGCAAGATAAGGTTTGGGTTGACCAGGCAAGGTTGGGGCTGGAGGATCAAGGTACTAGACGGGAATCCCTAGGGTCAGGTTAGGAAGAGAGAGGGTGGCCATGACAGGTACCGTGGACACTCCTTGTGGGGGAGCTAGGAACGGTATCTGACCAGAGGGGTAATGGCCAGGTGGGAAACTCCTGGTGGGGGAGCTAGGGACGGTATCTAACCATAGGGGTAATGGCCAGGTGTTTCCAATTCTCCTCAATGGGATGGGTTCTTGGAAGTCCTCAGCACTTCAGATCTAGCATTTCTTTCTCTTGTTGGTGTAGAAAACCCAGACAAAGATAGAACTCAAAGGGAGCTCACACAGAAAATAATGGAAAATATGACAATGATAATGGCTCAAAGTCAAACCAAGAGTATAGATCCAGAGTGATCTAATAGGCAAAAAAAGGGGAAGAATGGTAGGAGAAACCCTCCTATTTATAACAAAATATTGGGTCATTCTAGATCTTGGTGCATGATTAAAATAACATTAACCAAATCTAGATCCACCTTTTATGGAATATTCTATTATATTTGTTGGAGGGAAAAAGTATTTGACTTGGGTCAAATCCCTTTATTTGTGAATAATAAATAAATAAATGATTTATTTATCATTTTAAGGAAGTGGTTGAAAGATAATCAAATAAATAATGATTTATTTAATTATTTATGGGTGATTTAGTCATATTTAGCAAGGAATATTATTTCAAT
The DNA here is from genome assembly GCA_034641835.2 of Pinus albicaulis. Classification (NCBI taxonomy): domain Eukaryota; kingdom Viridiplantae; phylum Streptophyta; class Pinopsida; order Pinales; family Pinaceae; genus Pinus; species Pinus albicaulis. The sequence continues at coordinate 323,737,592 of CM076582.1, forward strand.
AAGATTTAAATAATTATTCCTAAAAAATAATAAGATAAATAAGGATTTATCTAATTAATTTCTTTGTTTTGGGTTAAACATGACCAGGAATAATAATTGAGTTATTGTTTAATTAATTATTCCTTGAGGAAAATCAAACAAATATAGGTTTGTTTAATATTTCCTTTTGGGGTTTCCTGTTTAGACCATAAACAACCTAATAAATGTGTTTTATTAAGTTATTTTACATAGTGAAAGCAATTGTACTTAGGGTAAAATTGGTCTTACATGGTGTACTTGGGTCCATCTAATGGTAGTAGGTTAGATGACCAAAAAATGGTGTAACAGTTGTTGTGCAAAAAATCGCATATGTACGCGACTTCGGTGAAGCAAAGTAGCATATGCTATTTGAATTAATGACTATTCAGGGTTGAGTTTGTATCTGCATATCTATTCTGAATTTTGGGTTATTCCTGAAGTTCTGGTTACAATATTTTCACTATTCTAATTAAAGTATTGGGCAAAGTTTATGATTGATGATAAAGGGTTGTGTTGATGTTGTTTGATCCAGTATGAAAATTGATGAAACGTGGTCTGCAGTGGGTCTGAGGGTTGAATCCTTCAATATGGAAGTAGAAGCTTCCTGCCAGTAGAAGCTGGTGTTATGTTCAGAGGGTTGAAGCTCCCTTCCAGGAGTGGTTGGTAAACAAGATCATGGGGATGGAGCTCCCTTCCAATAGCAGTTGGTAAACGAGTGAAGGTTGCAGCCTTCTACAGGTAGAATCCTGTGTACCGATATGAGTCTGCATCAGTACAATGTTGTAAACAATTTTCCACTTGTGTGATGTTTTATACTGATGTTACTGCACATATGTCATTTTTATCTAACCTGATGTATAACTGGTAAATCTGTTTTAAATTATGTTTCTAAGATAATTTATAAACTAGAAATTTATATCAGCATATGCAAGTTTCTTTGAGCATATCCGCGTGTATATGCGAGTTCAGTTCATAAAAGTCATGTATGCAATTCTGCAAAAGAAAAAGTTAAAGTCAAGATATGAGCTCTAAATACTAATTCACCCCCCCCCCCCCCAGTATTTTTCCCAACCGAAAGTTCTAGGAGAAACCATTAAGGAATGTGTAATTGTACAAAAGATATTGAGATCTTTACCATCCAGGTTTAATCCTAAGTTTTCTTCCATAGAAGAAACAACAAACTGGGAAACACTGACCATGAACCAATTTATTGGAAAATTGATGGCCTATGAGATGAGACTTCCAAAGGGGAAGTCAAATGTGAGGGAGGCGTCCTTTAAGTAAGATAAGTGAAAAGAAGAAAAGGAAGATACATGCTCCGGCTCTGATGAAGAAGAGGCCAAATTTGTCAGAAGATTGGATAAAGGAAAAGGCAAGTATAAAGTTAAACTTCCATTTAAATTCTTTAACTGTGGAAGAGTGGGGCTCTATGCATCTAAATCTACTCATAAGAAAATAGAGAACCGACCACAAGAGACAAAGAAACCAAAATAAATAACTGGAAGAAAGAGAAGATATTCAATAGAAAATCATTTTATGCTCATCAAGATAGCAGTGCATCTTAAAGCTCAGATGAATCCTCAAATGAAGAAGGAACCTCTAAATTTGTGTTGATGGCCAAGGAAGATCCTAAAGGATTCCTTCTGTAAGATGAGGAAGAAGGTGAGGTAGATCTAAAGGGGGAGCTAATGAGTGCCCTAGAGGAAATAGACAGACTTAAACTCAAGTGCAGAAATAGAAAGACATTCTCCTGAAATATGTCAAGGAAGAACCAAATTTGGAAAACCTCATTTAGTTGAAAGTAGAACATGAAGAAGCTAAGAAGGTGGAAGACATTCTGCTAAAGCAAATTAAGGATAGAAATCAGGAGCAAGATAAATTGGAAGAAGAAGTAGTATGCCTGAGAAAGAAATTAGAGAACGCCCAAAGGGAATTATTTATGAACACTCCACGAATGAAAAGCTCTGAAAATTTGGACAAAATACTAAATGCTCAAATATATCCTCTCATAAAGGCTGGGATAGGCTACGAAGGAGAAACCAGCAAGTCCAAGGTAGAAGATAACAAGAATATCATTTTTGTAAAAGTTGTAAAAGATAATGAAGCAACTCAAAATATTCCTACAGAAGTAGAGGCCAACAAGAACATGATTTTCAATGAAGTACATAGAAACAAGTAGCAACCTCAAATGAAAAAGAATGAAATGAAGAAACAATCAGCTGAAAAAGGCTCATACACTCCTGAATATGAATTGAATAAATTCGGAAGCTGTAAAAGGAGGTTCTTTCCTCCCATGAGAAGTATCACTTGTTTTTCCTACCACAAACCTGGACATATTGCGGCATACTATAAGACAATGCAAATCCAGACCAACCAAATAAATACGTATCCAATGAAAGGACTACCTCAAGAAAACAAATGGAGAAGACAATCTATCACCAGGTACACAAATCATTTCCATGGCTTCTATTTTTCATGCAATAAATTTGGACATAAATTTGTTGAATGTAAATTGTGTTAAAAAAGGGGAACAAAATGCCATACATCATCTCAATCTTACTTAGGTAAAATAATATGTTATTCATGCCACAAGCTTGGTCACAAATCAAAAGACTGTAAGCTGCCATATACATTAAAGAACTCTAGACAGATGATGGAATCCAATCAAATTAGACAAAACTATGAATCAAAAGGAAGTGTAGACATTATGGAGAACCCTAAAAAAGTATGGAAGGAAAAGAGAAAGGGGGAGCCTGTTACCTCAATAACATAATGAATCCATCATAGTCTCAGGGGGAGCCGCTCTAGGAAGCAACTCAAAGATCCAGCCAGTAATAGATAAGAAGCAACATCCCAGGGGGAGAGTATTTCATAAATAGTCCCCATAAAACTACCATAGGAAGATCTAATTGGAATAAGAACAGCTAAAATTTTAGGAAGGGAAAGGAAAATTCCTCTGACAGAGAACTATAGAGGAAGAAGGATACCTGAATCATTCGTTAGACAATAGGTTGATGGAGGGAGAGAAGGCAGAAAGCAGCCATGGTGGTAGAGGGAACATCAATCATGAACATGTAAGCTAAGAAGACAACAGCACACTAAGTGATGAATGCTTAAAATCTTAAAAATTATGTTTTGAGCTTTAAAACTGGAAAGATCCATGAAGGATGATCACATTGTGCATCACACTACAAGAGTTAACAATGAAACAAAATTAAGAAGGATGAGTAAGATAAATTTTTATCATCATTATATCAGTACATCACTCATCTATAGAAGGTCCCCTTGGAGGAAAGCAGTTAAATGAGTGATAAAACTATGAGTGGTCTACCCTTGTAGATTCCAAGTAAATAAATTGAATATGTCTTCCCGAAGATCATTATGTTAGAACAGTTGCAGTGTATATAGAGTAGCAATGGTTCTGGCGCAGTCCTAGAAAGGAATATGCAATGATATTCTTTTAAAACGGAATGACAGATTAAGCAAAAGGTTAATGATGCCAATATCAGATTCAGTATATTGATGATTGTTGTTGAGAATAGTGGAGAGCTCAATAGTATAAACTATGAAGGTTGTCTTAACTATTGGTGCATGTACGAGATGAAGTGAAATTACTGCATGATTTATCAAATTAGTATCAATTGGCATTTGGAACAAGCAGCCTGCCTATTAGTAGAATACCAAGTGTTATCAGTGGAGCAGTGGTATGGTACAGGTCCTCTCGATCTAAGTATTATGGTAGAAGTACGTCAAGGGAGTATTCCCAGTGTTATCAACATTATAGTATATGTGAATTAAGCTCTGGTTGCTCTGATTATTGCAAATTATCTGAAGTATGAAGGACTAGTTGTGTTAATCTTACATTTGAAGCTCAAGGGTATTTTATTGATTCATCTAAAGCCTACTTCAGAAAAAAGGAATTGCTGGTATTTCAACATTGCAGAAAGGTTGACCATTGATCAATGATTCTCAAAGTGTTCTCCCAACAACTCTTAATGTACACCAGTCTAGAGAAGAAAGGCCTAAACACAACTCGGAGAGAGGAAATGAAAAGATAGAAACTACACTGGGAAATGTGCAACCCTTTTCCATTGATGTCAAAGGGGGAGGAAAAGCAAGCAGAAGAAGAAAGGTTCTTCTGAAAATCAAGCAGAGGAAGAAAGACACTTCTTATAATGAAAGGGGGAGGAAGTCCTGGAGGAAGTATTGGAGTATTGGTGGTGTTATTACAAAATTGTACCTGATTGGATGCTTATCAAACAACTCAGTGTAACTGTTTCAAAACATCTTCTGACTGAAGCTTAGCCTCTTCAGTCAGAGAGGGTTCTTTCAAGGGGGTTTTATGATATTGAATAATTATGGTACTAGATGGCTAACTCTATTGGAAAAGTGACTTGTTTTTTATGTTTTCGGGTTTAAAATAATGCAGGCTTGCTACCATTGGGCTTATGGAGTCAACAATCAATAGTTTCAGTGGAAAATTTTCTTGACATGGAAGTTGAGGCAGATAGAGGTCTTTAACAAAGGCAACTCACACATAAAACATAGAAAAACATAGTCATTTCATCACTAAAGGAAGTCAGAGCATAGAGTTATGAGTTCTGAGTAATAGAAATGAAATCTACTACAAGTGGTAAAACATAAAGATGTAGATCAATAAGACATTAAAAACCTCATGAGAATCTCAAGTCTGTCAAGAAGAATATCACTTTGTATTACTGATATAAGTCAAATACATAAAAGCAGTAGTTTGGTGAAAAATATCTCCAACCCACCACTACTTTGATGCTTTGTCTTTAAATAGACATTCTTTACAACAAGGATGATCTGCCTAGTGGCTAGACCATTGAATTCTCCTATGACACATCACATAATTGAAAAACATGACTTCTAACATAAAACTGACAGCTACACCTTAAAGCAAACATCTCCTAATAGGACTCTAAGTACAATTTATTACATAACTCTACCTTATCTTTGAAATAGTTATATGATGGTTACAACATAAATATTACATGCTCAAAAGACATATGACAGTTCATCACCACTTTACATATTAAAAATCCTCCTAGATCTATGGAGCATAACCCTAGTTTTTAGGAAATCATGAGCCTTATCCTCAAATCTGCCTTGGCTAATGACCTTTCTTCATAGCACTTCCTTCAAGTCATAAGTATTTGATGATAAGATCCCTTGACCTGTTTGAGGAGTCCAGTTGTCCAAAACTGCCATTAAGATGCTCCAAAACCTTAAAAAAATGCTCGCTACGAAAACAAGACAGTTTCGTAGCGAGTTTTGGTAGCGCTGAAAAAGTGGCTTCTGCACCCAGTAATTTCAGTCCTTTGTTGTTCCATGGTGTCAATCAAGTCATGACACATCACCACGATCCATATCCCTCCTTTAAAACTGAAAAAAGTGACTTTAGTGGCAAAAAGGTTGCTACAAGTTTTTTCGTAGCATTTTCCTGGCTTTAAGCCTGGGGAACACTACGAAACTGTGTAAAAGTGCAGAAAATTCACCTTTCAAAATTGTCTTCACAAATTGACCTCCAACTAGAAAAACTTGATTTTTTGCATGTAATGAACCCTCTAAAGCATATTCAATCTCAACTTATGACACTTGTGGTGTTTCCTCCTCATTTATGATCAGTTGAGAAATGGGCTCATCAACCACAGTCATCTTCAAAACTTTCTTTTCCAACTCTTCATGAATCAACTCCAATTGTTGCTCTAGGTCTTTCACTTGATCCTTCAGTGTCATGTTCTTGGATTGCAAGTGTATATTTACCTTTTTGATGTGTTTGACCTCTCCTCTTAGTGTTTGATTCCACTTTATCATTTTTTTTGAAATTTCCAAGGTCTTTGAGACACTTGTGACTTGATCCTCCCAAATCTTACTCATTTGTTCAAAGTGGACCCTTTCATCTCTATGCTTCTTTGCCTCTTTCTTCAGAACTGATATATCTTCCCTTGCCTCTTTCAACTTCTCCTTAAGGGTTTCTACCTCTAACTTTTTAGTGATTTTTTCTTTACCCTTCTTCTGTTTGATGATCAGATCTTCTTTTGCAGGTGAGGAGAGGTCAATGATGCTTGGTGGTGGCTGAGCAGTTTCACTAATTTTCTGAACCTCTTTGCTACTTTCCAGAACATTTATTCCATGCCTATTCATTGTTTTTCTAGGTTGAAACATGAATCTAGCATCATCACCTGCAAACTCTAACTTCTTAGCTTTTTTTCCTTTCTTAAGCTTCCTTCCTCCCTCTTCAACATATTCAGCTTGGACAATGGGATTTTCTTCAATATCAATGGCATGCAAGATGTCCTCTAAGTTACCTTTAACAACTATTTGGCTCCTTGTAACCCTATTGCTGCCATGTTTGCTAACTGTTGGCTTCTATTTTGCAAGTGTAGCTTTGGGTGTGTCAGTCTTCTACAAAGGCTCTGTCTCCATGCTCACTGATTCTAACTGCTCTGCCACTGAAGGTGATGGGATATCTCTAGGTTTGGGAAGTCTTTTAGGAGTTACAGCATCTATTTCAAAACCACTGATGAACAGAAAAGATTTCCAATATCTACCTAATCTCTTCAACTCCTCTAACACCAACAACTTGATCAAACCATGATGAAAGAGAGAGGTTTCATTTCCTTCTGTTTTAAATTGAACCTTATCTGACATTTTAGCTAAGCTTTTGTATAAGTAAAAAGGCAAGTCAAGAGACCTCTTAAAAACAAAATGCAGCAGAAACCTAAGGTGGTAGGAATAGACCATGTGAAACCTCCCTTCGCAGGTGAAGTACTTCTGAATGATCAACATCAGCTTTGAGTAGTTTTCCTTCATGTAGCTCCTTGGGATAGCATTTGTGAGATCAATTTCACTATGCTATGTCTTGATAAATTCTTTGCAGTCCTACATGGGGAATTTGATACCTTTAAACCATTGCTATCCTCCTCTAGGGATTCATATTGTTGTTGCAATGTTGTCTGGTGTGACTATGAGATTTATTATTCCCACCTTTGAAGCTGATCCAGTAAAACTTTTGGAAAACTCCTTTGAAACCTGCAAATGGCACCCTTGCAACCTTTGGCAGAATTTCCATGCAAACACCCTGTTCTTCTAAACAATTCCAATGAAGTTGGGTCTTTATTTAATAAATTCATGTCCATGGGCTCATATCTGAGGTAGTGACCACCTTTGTTAGTCTTCTTCCTTGCAGCCATGATGAATTTATATCTTCTCAGCCTTGCTTGATTAGTGACACCTACAACTTTTGAAAATACCAACAACCAACTTGGCTTAGTGAAGTAGCTCTCCAGAAAACTCAAAATCATGCAAGGATAAAGAAGAGAATGAAAAAAAGACTCAATTGGGTAATGTTTTATGGTTTCTATGGCAAGTCATGGGCTAATCATGACTCATGCATGCTAAAAACGGTAATAATGACCTCAGGCATGACCTTGTACCTTTGAAATAACCCTAACTAACTTGAATGACACCCACCCTAACTTTCCTAATCATGGACTGACACCTTGCACCGGATTTGACAAGACAGACAAAAAAATTGTTTTTCATAGCATGGCTAGTTCATTTTCTGATAGTTTTGCTACGAAACTATTAGGCAGTTTCGTATAGAAAACTGTTATTTTACAGTGTAAAATGCTACAAAAAGAGGAAAAACTAGATAAAGTATCCTTTTTGAATTCAAAATCTTGGGAAATGAAACATGTCAGCAAATGATGATGGATGGGACATTATATGACTTGAATGGAGGTGGGTTTGAACCTTAGGATAGGTTAAAGATGAAAAAATTTAAATTTACCTATACCAACTTGTGACAAATGAACTCTATGACAATGTCAAATAATGTTTCACTTTTTTTTTTTAGTGATAACAGTTGGATGTGTTGCCATCAATGCCAAAGGGGGAGATTGTTGGAAATATTGTCATTGATGGCAAAGGAGCACAAAGGAGTAGCACCTGAACTATCATTAAGGAAAAGGAGCAGAGAAGAACCAGCAATAAGGCAAAGGAGAAGATTAGGCAACAATGCAGCAAGAAAGCATAAAAGCGAGGCAGAGGGACAACAGAGAGGCAAGGAGTGATATTAGACTATCAGAAAATGTAGCAAAGGAAGCAGAGAAGCAACAAAGGTAGCAAAGGCATCCAAGACAAAAAAAGGCAGTAGAGAATTAGCAAAGGCAGAAAAGGCCACAAAGGCAGCAGAGAGGTAGCAAAGGTTGCAGAGGCAACAAAGGAAGTAGAGAAGCAGAAGTAGAGAACAAAAAAGTAGAAGTAAATGTAAAAACCAGCCATCTGAGGGCTTGGCTCTGAGATTTCCATTTCCAATTTAACTCCAAGTGTTTTGTGTTTGATCGGGATCTCTATTTTAGAGCAGTACTTCATTTCCAAACAAACTCTAAGTGTTTTTTGCTTTGATCGGGTTCCCTGTTTTGAATCAGTTGTTTTAAATCTCTATTGAAACCGAACATTTGTATTTTATCGTACACCAAGATGACTAATCGGATTTGAAGGCACAAGCGAGGCCATAGGACTTGTATATTGTATTAATGCAAAATGAAACCAATCGGATTTGCAAACTCAACAGGGACTATAGATCCAACACCGATCAACAGTGATAAAGTACGTCGCAACCACAACGTTTTCGCACATCGCAGAAAATAGCAGTATCGGTTAAAAAATTTCGCAAGTTAAGATTATTAGTTTTTGATGTGAAGTGAATTAGTGGGGACATTGCATGGACTGTCGGATCCAAGACAAGCCAACAATGTAGATTGTAGCGGCCTGGAAGCGATATCGCACATCGCAATGTTTAGGGGATAGCATTAGGACAACCACAAGGGAAGTTTAAAGTTTTGCAATGCGAAGTGGAGGGCAGGTGTCAGCACTACGCAATGTCACAGATCACAAGAAATATAGGGTAACCACAAAGTAGATCATATAAAGTGTGAACTACGATCAGATGAGGACCATTAGATCTAGGGGCGGATCAACGGAGGATGACGAATCGTGAGCCCGCACATTATAAATGTTAGCAAATAACGCTAAGGTATGTTAATTTTTTTGCGATGAGGTAAGATTAGAAAGTTGCAATGCGGTGAAAGGGAGGAGCCATGTGTCGGCACTGCGCATTAGTGCACATCGCAGAGTTTATGTTTTTGTGCTTAAGGTTCACATGGTAAGGCAAGTTGGATGCGATGCGATGCAATCGCATATCACACAAGACAGGAGATACGTTTAAGTGTTAAACGTTAAAAGTTGCAGGCATGCACAATGCGATGTATTGTGATTGGTCAAGGGTTGTGGGACCTGATAACCCCTATTATGCATCTGTTATGAGCATTCCGTTATAAATTTTACGTTTTTTAACGTATGTATGTGGAGAAACTCCGATATTACAATCCACTGCGTTGAAAGGGAGTTATGTGGACCATGACCCACAGGTCCACGAGGTCTATGTAAAGAAGCTGACCAAGATGAACAATGTTGTGGCAGTGAGTCAAAAAAAAAGAATGAACACAGCAAATAAAGGCTCAGGTAAGTCGAAGGATCCGACCCCTTATAAAATAGTGCAATAACATGGATCGAGTCGGGTAAAAAGGGCAGTTATGCAACACAGTTAAAACATAACTGTAGAAACATAAAAGAAAAAGGAATAGCAAGCAGAAGAGTAAAAATGCACAGGAAAGCTAAGAAGTTGAAAGGGCTGAATTGGAAAATTTTGATTGTAACTGTAAATGTATTAAATATTTTATATTGTTTGTGATGCAAAAGCAAGTCTCCCAGGGAAAGAAAAACTCCATTTGATATTGTAATAATTATACATATTGTTGTAACATTCGGAATATGTTGAGCGAAGAAATGAGTGGGTGAAAGGAAAGATTCATGTATGTTCACTTCATATTCCCATAGATAATGCAAATAGTCATGAAGGTATCTATATAAAACATGTAATATACATGTGCAGAAAAAGATGAAAATAGAGAAAGAAAGAGGGAGGATGCAGTAGATTTGAAGAGTGTAGAAGAGGTTAAAAAGCTACAGAATTGAAAAGAGCAGAAGAATGTAAGAGAGTTGTAGAATTTTAGAGAGAGGAAGAATGAGAGAGAGTAGATAGAGATGCTATGAAGATCCAGTGCGGATATGAAACAGATTTTAAGGCTGGAAGGGGAGCAGTGAAGAAGGAGGAAAACAAGGTTGATATCCAGGTAAATCAGCATATGATTTTATTGTAGAGTGAGAAAGTTGGTGCTTCCATATCAAGTTGTAGCTTGATAGATGTCTAGTTGTAGTTGCTTGAGGTAGAAGCCTCCTGTGGGTTGTAGCGTAGAGAAAAATACATGGGAGTTGGTGCTTATGTTTCAAGTTGTAGTTTGATAGATGTCCAGTTAGAGTTGGTTGAGGTAGGAGCCTCCTGTGGGTTGTAGCCTGTAGAAAACAGATGGGATTTGGAGCTTCCTTGCAAGTTGTAGCTTGCAGAATTGATGTAGTAGCCTCCTGTAGGTTAGAGCCTAGAGAAAATCAGTGATGAGTGGGAGTTGGAGCTTGCCTTTGCATCACAAAAATAATGAGATGTGGTTTTATCCCTTATGGGTTTCCACTTATGTATGTTGTCCATGTGCATGATGATTATGTCTTGATATTGTGTATTTAATATGCTTAATACTTGTTGCTCACATATTAAGATTGATGTTTCATTATATAATAAGTTGATCATGAAGTGAAGGTATAAATAATTTTAAAGGAAAGTTTTAAAAGTCCATGGATGTATTAAACTGATTCACCCCCCCCCCCTCTCATTTTAACTAAGGGTTCATCATCCTTCACCTTCATGTTCGTTTAGATTCCTTGTTGCTTGTCATGCAATTGAATGGTGTTTATCGTGTGCATAATCCTGTCCTTTTTAGAAGATATTTATGAGTGAAGCTTTTGATGCGTGAATTTGAAATCATTACATTCAGTCATGTACCTAAAGCACAAAATCACTATGTAGATAGCATTGCAAACAATATTCTAGATTGGCATTTATCACACGCATTCCACACAAGACAATAACAATAAACCATAAAATGATGCATATCGATTATATGTGTCGTTCAAAATGTTTTAGAGTCCATCCACTCTGATACATATGAAATTCCCATAGCATGTTACAAAAATCAAAATTGGGTGGCACCTCATGCCCCTACATCTAATCACTATTTGGAGGATCCCGAGCCAATGGCTCGGCTCCGGCAGCCCGTAGATCGTGCATCCCCTATTTGGCCATCGCCATGCGCTGCATGACCCCTCGCGACTCTGAGGGTAGACCAAAACATGGCTCTATGTACTGATCGTCAAGGTCTTTTCAGTCATGCTATAAAACACCGATCATTAGCCTCTCACATCTACAACGGATGTCCTCTAGGAGGGCCAATTCATCCTCATTTTGTGGTCCCCTCAATCCCCTAGGTCCCATAGCTCCTGATACCGTGGGTCATCCCATATACTTAGTCGGTTTTACCGATGCTATATCTGCATACCAAAATTCAACGAATCAGTACCATATAAAATATTTTGAAACTTTAAAATGCATATAAAATATAAGCAAATTTTCACTTTCCATCAAACCCCCATGCTCAACCTGGTGGTAGTGGTAAGTTTGGGTCCCCATGTTAACTCATCCCATTATAGGGATATTCATCTATATATAGTGGCATCTGATCCCAATGAGCAAAAAACTCGAGTCGAAACACCCGTTTGACTGCCCCACTCCCCCCTCTACATAGTAGCTGCCCCCAGCGGCACATCCTGGGCTCTCGTGGGCCCCCATCCTGGATCTGTATGCGAGGCCGCAGTGTCGAGATCTTCTCAAAGAAGAGTGAGAAAAGTACTGTGCCATATGCATAGTCATGGTTCACCTGCCGCTTGCATAGTGACAACTGTCATTTCAAGGACGATAGCATCATTTGGGCCCACCCTTAGTAGGTCCCACTCAATATATTCTCAACAAGCATCATCTTATCATTGGTGATGTGGTGGAGCACCCAGTTTCTCAGGATACGCAGCACCACTACGGCTACATCATGAGTCTCTAGCCTCTCTAGATCTCCAATCGGTATACGTGTCCCTTTCACATGGAGACCCGGTCAACAGTGGTGCTCTACAAAATCCATAATGTTCTGCCCTCACGGTAACACTGGTTGTGTTTTTCCCACCATCCCAAGTGGCGGGAGACCAGTCAGGAAATATATATCCTGGATAGTCATCTCGATCTGGTGCCCCCGCACTATAAAGATCTCATGATCTCGATCCCAATAGCTGAAAATACAGGCCAAAAAGGGCTCTCCTGCTCTCATCAAAGGGTTCTCCATAAACTTCAGGACCCCAAACCTAGCTAATGCAACACGGACAACATGATCCTCTCGGATCTCAAACCGTAATGTGTCCAGGTCTCTCTCTCTCTCTAGTTGATCCTCAACTCTGCCATATCTGCACAAAACCATCATGTTTGTCAGTGTACAGAAAATAAAGATTGCCTCATAACCATAAAATCCTAGCTCTTGGCCTAAAAAAAACACCAAAATCCCTCTCTCTGACAGGTCGCACTTTTCAGGCCATTCCTGGGACAGGTCACAATTTTTTTCCCAAAACTTGCTACCCGGCTTGTAGAAAATACCCCAAAAATTGCGACCCAGCCGTGAAGAAGAGTAGGGGTCTATTCCTGAGCTCTAGGTGCCTAAACTGAAATTTTAATCCACTAAATTGAAATATTATGGTTAGGCCTCTTACCTGCAACTGACGAATCTCGATTCCAATGGTCGGTTTGTCCGCTACGATCACCACAAGATTTAGGGCCTCTTCTCCTCTCTACATTCACCACAACTACTCTTGCAAATGAATCACTTTGGAGGGAAAATGCCTTATTAACGGAGAAAACCTAGATTTTTCTTTCGCTATTTTTGACCAAACCGTAGCTTGGTTTGACAAACTGTCAGCACCATTGGAAATCTCTCACTGAGCTCTCAAATGGGTATCCTTTCATTTTTGGTGATTTGATACTTCACCAGGACACATATTTTCCATGAAGGGTCACTTCACCACTTCTCAAAATCGATTTTCTTCACTTGCAACACTTGTACTTGGGGCACCACTTTTCCTTCATACTTTCCATGCTCGTGTCGATTTTCGTTGTGAGTAACCATCTTGTACTCATGTTTTTATGGTCCCCACCGGGCCTGTTTTGTGTGGAAACATCATCGAGTTGCCCCTGTTTAGAGCATCCGAGTTGAGTCATCATCGCATCCATGGAGTCTGTCCCGAGATCCCTTTTTTTCCTGTCACAGTCTTCCATCATTCATTTCTTTGCCCCTCTCTCGTGTAGTACATTTTGGCCCTCAGTCATACTGTCCCCTATCCCCTCCGGAGTCGAGTCAGTAGCTTTCAGGTCATTCATTCCCTTTATGCTCTAACAAGGGAAGTCGTCAACCCGCTAATCAGTACCCTCCATTTCGCCATCATCCCTGGTGTCAATCTATCAATCGCTCTACTATTATCCATCATGCCTTAGTTGAGGATCCCTTATTGTCTCACCTATGGTGGACCTCCTTCTGTCGGCATCAGCTTATTCATTCCAAAAGACAGGTCTAGAGGGCGGTGTACCTTGGTTCCAGCTTCCACTCTTCTTCAGCTCCTCGAATTAGGGAAAGGGACCCTTTATTGCCCTTTAACTTGATTGTTTCTCAATTTTAGCCCTACATTGGCATGATCAAGATCCATATACTCGATGGTTCAGTGATGCAACAGATTTTACCAGTGATTCTCGGGTATGTATGAGATGTTTCAGACGTCATGAGGGGGTGGCCCTTCAGGTAGCCCCCCACATGCCTGGGTGACTTCTCTACTACAACCTTGGATGAAAATCCATAGATTTGATGGTTCCGACCTCAGTTGCTTGCAGTGCCTTTTTAATTTGCATGTATCGTTCAGATTTGCAGAGCCCTTTCCTATTTTACGGGGCCTCTTTGGTTGTACTTATATTTCATGTACATAGATATTATTGTATAAGTCCTGGATGTCGTCCCAGGCACAATATTTATGTGGGATTAATTATCATTTTTTTATCTGGCCCATGTTTATGCCATCATGTACTATATAGTTCAATCCCTTGTTTGTTGGACGCATCATTATTCTTTGTACTTTGTTATCTCTATGGGCATAGGTATGTCTCCCCCACCCCATGTAGAACAGGTACTCACTCATAAAAGATACTTGTCACACATATAAGTCTCGCCTCCTTAGGGTATTGTCCTCTCACGCTTCAGTCTGACTTATATTTCTCTCTCTCTGACTCCCCTTCGGTGTCTAGTGATTGAGTTCTTACAACGTACTTTGGTCATATGAATAGCTCCTAACGCTCGCACGTTGGGGGGTAATCTGTTACACCAATTTTTGGCCATATAACATGTTATTATTAGATGAACTAAAGTACACCATGTAAGACCAGTTTTACCATAGTAAAATTTCTTTCACTATGAAAAATAACTTAATAATCCATAATTTATTAAGTTGTTTCTGGTCTAAACAGGGAACCCCACGAGGAATAATTGAATAAATCCTTATTTTTTTTATTTTCCTCGAGGGATAATTAATTAAACAACTATTTAATTAATATTCCTAGTCATATTTAACCCAAAACATGAAAATTAATTATATAAATCATTATTTATCTTATTATTTTATAGGAATAATTATTTAAAACATTATTTAAATAATATTCCTTGTTAAATTTGACTAAATCATTTATAAATAATTAAATAAATCACTATTTATTTTATTATTACTCAACCACATTCTTAAAATAATAAATAAATCATTTATTTATTTATTATTTCTAAATAAATGGATTTTACCAAATTCAAATTCTTTTTCCCTCCAACAAAAATAATAAAATATTCCATAAAATTTGGATCTAGATTTGGTTAATAATATTTTTATTATGCACCAATATCTAGACTAACTCAATATTTTGTTATAAATAGAAGGTTTTTTCCATTCATTCACTACCTTTTGTTGCCTAGAGATCACTCGGGATCTATACTTTTGGTCTGACTTTGATCCTCCATCATTGTCATATTTTCCTAATTTTTTCTTGTGAGCTCCCTTTTGAGTTCCTTTTTGTCTGGGTTTTCTACACCACCAAGAGAGAGAGATCTTAGATCTGAAGCGTTGAGGAAATACAAGAACCCATCCCATTGAGTGGGACTAGTAACATCTTTCTATGTTCCCTTCCCAGGTGTCATAATACAAAAAAATCTTTAAAAGATCTTGTCTTGTTCATTGGATGCATGGAGCAACTCTTTCTTATTATTTGTTATTTAATGTCTTTAACTGCATAGATCTAGATTTCTGTAGCATTTATTCTGATCACTAACTGCACAACCATCTTTGATGTTAGTTTTTTTTTTATGCACAACTTGTTATCGTTCATTAAGTTTTAAAAATTTCATTGATAGGGCCATGCAGGTCATTCACCAAAATTGATGTGGTCTCCTATGTCATTTTTTGAGATAGCTGAATTTTTTTTTGCGTTTGATGAAGTTTACCCTAAGTTTAAAACCCATCCCAAACCATGTCATATCATTTCAAATCAACCTAATCTCATCTAGTTTTCATTCTCATGCCTTTTTACCACAAAACATTCCACCAGTCAGTTTTAGAGATTTCGTAGCGATTTACAAAGGAAATCTGCAGATTTCGCTACGAAACTGCCAAATAGTTTCATAGCAAATTTGTTAGAAGCCTAAATGTCTTCGCTACGAAAATTTGTTTTTTCAGTAAAAGTTCCAAAGTGGTTTGAGGTGTCACTTTTTTATTAGACTAGTGAAAGATGAGATCACCTAGTAGATTATGACAGTCATCCAAATGTGAAATCATAAGGGTTTGTCATCATTCCACCTTCATCACTCCATTTGAAATTTTCCCTCTCATACTTGAATTTCATTTTCTTTAAAACATATCACCCAAGCTGCTCTCTGTAATTAACCTTTCAGCCTTTTCATATAAATCATCTCAGTGTCATCCTTGAAGATTTTAGCTTTGTGGCAAACAACTTGCTGTCAAATTTGTCTTTACAAGTGTCACCTTTTTAAGAGAGCGGCTTGGTTATAAAGGGAGATGGCCATAAAGGAGAAAGCATACAAAGGAGGCTATGTGGTTAAACAGAAGCTTATGGACCTTAATATATTCATGGAGGAACCTAGTTTAGTTGAAGCATTCAACAATTCAAGTTGCTTGAATTTCTGCTGGAGCTAACAAGGAATATGTTGTGTTTTGGACAGTGTGAGCAGTCCATTTCAAGTGAATATTATGGATGAACAGTGATGAATTATGAAATAATGAGAGAGGTTATTTTCAATATAGAACAAGGAAAAATAGCCTCCTTCACTTTCTCACATGTGCTACCAGTTTGGAGATTCAAAGATGTCTCTGGGACCTATTTTCAGAATCCAGAATTTTCCTATTCTATACATATTTTTCTAATGTAGAGTATGGCCAAATGAAGATGTTTTTCAAACAACCAAGAGATTTTTTTCTTCAGAACATACTGACCTACAAAAACCTCCTTCATTTTTGCAACAACTATAAAGGATAGAGAGATAAGAGCTCATCTCTGAACCCAATTTTTTTCAGAAAAAACAGTCATTTTATTGATAAATAAACTTGCTTAAGGTGAAAATGATGTTGTTTGAAGAGGGTGAGAGGCAAGTTTGTCTTATCATATTTCATTATATCAATTTCAGACCTACAGGTGAAATTTGGAAGAAAAGGGAAGATTTTGAATTTTCTCCATAATTAGGTAGTTTCATAGCGTGCTCTAGGCTTGAAGCCAGAAAAACGCTACAAAATTTTTGAAGATGCTATTTTGATTTAAAGGGTGGTTAAACTTGAAATTAAAGCTTGGGAAAAATATTTATTAACTCCTTAAACATATCAAACAAATCCATGGAAGAAAAGAGAGATAAGAGGTGGTGGAAATGGGTAAATTAAATTTGCTACCAAAAGTTGCTACGAAACTGCCTTGTTTTCCCCTGTTTTGGCAACAAGTTAAATTTTGAAGATATTTCGGTTTTAAAGGTTGCATTAAAGGTCATTTGATCATATGGAGAGGTCAAATATGGTCATAATAATATTTTCATACAGGTTTGGTCCATGGATTTGTCTAGCTCATCTTCAAATTACCATTCATTATGGAGGTACTTCATTATGTGAGATGGCAACAACTCCTGAAAAATAGGAAGAATAGTTTCAAGAAGAAAATGAGGATATTTATGTTTGATATTGATCAGTGTGGTTAAATCACATGTTTCTTTTTTATGTATTTGGATTATCCTTTAAGATAAAGATGTAATAAATAGGTGGTTGAGTTATGTTAAGACTCTAACTCCTAAGTAAGTAGGTGTCAGTTTCTAGTTCTAGATATCTATTTTATGGTTATATTAGGTGTCAAAAGAAGTATTTGAAGGCTCAACTTTGTTTAGAGGATCAATGTAAAGATACCTACATCTATTTATACACAAAAGGTGGAAGGAAAAAGGGATTGGAAGATGTTACTTGGGACTAATACTATTATAAATTGTTCTGATCAGTAATAGATAGTGGTTATGGGCTTGCTCCTTCACCTAAGATTCATTTGATGTTTTCATGAACCTTTTCCTATGTATCTTGCTACTTTTATTTCAATATATTAATGTTTTATTACTCATAATTCGTGCTTCTCATGCTCTAACTTCCTTCAAGAATTAAACTATCGTATGTCTTTCTCAATATCCTACTTTCAATATCTTAATGTTCACTACTCAGAATTAGTGTTTCTCATGCTCTGATCTCCTTTGAATATTAATCTATTGAGTAAATTCCATGTGTGGTGTCCTTTCATTTAAATATCTACATGCCTTAGCTTCCACAAGGAGAGCCATTGTCATTGAGTTCCCTAACACTTACTCCATAAGTCCAATGATAGCAAATCTTCTACATTTTCCACCTGCAATCATATACAATCAAGTCATTATCATAGAGTTAGCCATATAATAGAGTTTGTATTGAAAATATCATAATTTATCTTGATAGAGCCCTCTCAGACTGAAGAGGCTAATCTTCAGTCAAAAGTAGGTATGAAATAGTTACTTCAAGTTGACCATTGAAGCAGCCCAACAAGACTCAATTTGGTGATAACACAACTAAAGTGAGCTTTTTTTTCATACGCTTGTGATTATAATTCAAACTAAAAAATATGATGATGTCAACCATGGGGGATGATTCACCATTTCTGGGGTAAAAAAATAAAAATATTAAAAAAAATAAAATAATAAAACAACTTTCTCAACTTTTATTTTAAACTTATCTCCCTAAGGTTTTACTCAAATTTCGAGCAGGAGTACTCATTGGATGAAAAAATTAATTATTCATTTAAGGAGTACCCATGTTGCATACTTTTTATGGATTGTGTTATACGAAAAATGAGAAATACATGAAAAAGCGTGATTGCAATCACGTTTTTCATGTATTTCTCATTTTTCGTGTAGCAGAGTCCATCGAAAGTATGCAATATTTGTACTCCTTGGATGAGAAATCCAATTCTACATCCAACAAGTGTTCCCATTCAAAATTTAAGTAAACCCATTGGAAGATAAGTTGAAAATACGAGTTGAAAAAATAGTTTTTATTTTATTTTTTCCCTCTAAAAATTGATGATGTAATCTAATCTTATTTTATTATATCCACTATTATTTTATAATTTCCTTAGGAGGTCCATTTTAGACCTCAAAAAACTCGTAATGTTTAAAAACTTACCACAGCGGCAAGAAGGATTTTTTTTGGGATGCCCTTAAATCTGATATTCAAAAGTTTGCGGCAAAATGTTTGGTTTTCCAACAAAATAAAGTTGACACAATTAAGACCCCAGGTCTATTACAACCTTTATCCATTCCAATTCAACGTTGGGAGGAGGTTTCAATGGATTTTATCACAGGTTTACCCAAGACTTCCGAAGGAAATACTGTCATCATGGTGGTAGTTGATAGACTTACCAAGTATGCACATTTTGTTGCATTATCTCATCCATTTAAAGACAATACAGTTGTCACTGCATTTATGGAAACAGTTCATGAGCTACCTGGAAACCCAAAGATTATTGTAAGCGACAGAGATCCCATTTTTATAGGAAATTTTTGGACAATTTTTTTTTTTTTTTGGGTACTCAATTAGCTCATAGCTCATCATATCATCCTCAATTTGATGGGAAAACTGATATAGTGAACAAATGTTTGGAAGGATATCTTCGTTGCTTTGTATCTGATAAACAGACACAATGGTTCAAGTGGTTACCTTTGGATGAATGGTGGTATAACACTTCCTTCCATATTGCAGCAAAAATGACCCCATTTATGGCATTTTATGGATATCATCCACCCTCCATCGTATCATCTTTAAGAGAAAATTCTAGGGTTCAATCAGTGGAAGATCACATCGAGTATCAACAACAAGTTCTCCAAATCTTAAAGGATAACCTCACCTTGGCACATAATCGAATGAAACAACAGGAAGATCAACTTCTTTTCCTGAGTGCACATAGTTTTCCATGTTTCATGCTTAAAGAAGGTTATAGGTGACAAGCTCCCAGTTCAAACAATATTTCCAGAACTTGACGAGGAAGGAAAAATCATTTTTGAACCTGAAGCAGTCACAAAAACAACTATGAAATTGATTAATTTTAGGGTATCTCATCAAGTGGAATAACTTACCTGTTTAAGATTTGACATGGGAGGATGTGAATTTTATACAGAATCATCCATAACTACTCAAGCGTTGAGGACAACACTTTTTTCAAGGATAGGAGCATGCTAGGTCCCTATAATATGAGTGTATCCCATTATTTGTATTGTTAGTGTAGCCCCCTTATTGTTATTGTTGTGCCCATGTAGTCCCCATATTGTTATTATTGTGCCCCATAGAAGCTCACTATTGTTATTTTTGTGCCCTTACATTGTTATTGTTATGTTGGCTAGGATTATAATGTAACCCCTTGGACTCCTATATATAGAAAGGAGGTTTTTTCATTTGTACCATCCAAGAATTATTCGTTTATGTAATGTAAAGGAGGTTTTCCCCTCTAAGAGGTTGATTTCTAAGTCATTGATATATATTTTCTTTTATTTTGTGAGTTAGTTTCATGGCAATATTGATTAATATTGTAATGGTTAGGTGAATGAACAAGGGTCTTGATCTGAATAGGACAAACTATTTTTTTTGTGCTAGCTTCCTCATCAGTATAAAATATAAGTGCTTAAGGATTGTGTCAAATAGCAAGTTTATGAGAGGGTTTATGTGTCAAATTTGTGTGTCATTTATGAGCAATTCATGATCAAGTAAATTATCTCTTAAAACACATAAACAACAAGTAAATTGTAGAGAATATAATACATAGTAAGCACATTACATAGTATTGATGAAGGATTTCACCCCTCCGAGGCTACGTCTCCTTGGACCAGCTTCAATGTCTTGACCCTCTTTGATTAACTGATCAAAAATTTCAATAGAGTCATTTCCTGAGCTATGGTGGCTCTCAAACCTACTCCAATGGCTCTGGGACACCCCCATGGTTCTGATTGAGTCAAATTCTTAATCTTTGAGAAAAATTTATGCCTCTTTTAGTAAACCCCACTAACTACTCTACTAATTTAGTTAGTTTCCCCTAGCTGGTAGTTCTACAAAAACTGGAGAAACTCCACCAATTAACTGTTAAGTGAGGATTAACGCTAGTTAAGTGCAGTTAATGTGATAAATACGCTTTAATTAATCTGCATTTAATTAAGGGATAAGCGCATATTTAAACCTTGATTAAGGTTAATAAATGTGGGTTAATTCCGTTAATAATCTGCGCTTAATGGAGCTCCATCGCTGGTCATAGCATATGGTTCTATGAACTGGCGCCCAACCCCCAGTTCACAGAACCATATTCTAGTTAAGCGCAATTAATGCGCTAACTATGCTTTAATTAATCCACATTTAATTAAGGGATAAGTGCATATCAGCCCCCAGTTCATAGAACCATATGTTATGACTGACAACAGAGCTCCATTAAGCGTGGAGTATTAATGAACTTAACCCACATTTATGAACCTAAATCAAGGTTTAACTATGCACTTATCCCTTAATTAAATGCGGATTAATTAAAGCGCAGTTAGCACATTCATTGCACTTAACTAGCATTAATCCTCAGTTAACTATTAATTGGCGGAGTTGCTCCCATTTTTGTGGAACTGCCAGTTAGGGGTGCAGCTAACTAAATTAGCATAGCAATTAGTGGGGTTTACTAAAAGAGGCATAAATTTTGCCCAGAGAGTACGAATTCGACTCAGTCATAACCAAAATAGGGATATTGGGGGTGTCGCAGAGCCATTGGAGAAGGTTTGATAGCCATCAAAGCTCAATAAATAATTGTATTCAAATTTTTGATCAGTCAATCAAAGAGGGAAAAGGCATTGAAGCTGGTCTAAGGAGACATATCCCAGGCCTTCATCACTAATGTGTAATGCACTTGCTATGTATTATATTCTAAGCAATTTAATTATTTTTTATGTCTTCTTAAAGCTAATTTACTTCATGAATTGCTCATAAAATACACACAAATTTGACACAAACCCTCTCATAAATTTTCTATTTGACACAATCCTTAAGCACTTTTATTTTATACTGATGAGGAAGCTAGCACATAAAAAATAGTTTTTCCTATTCAGATAATTTTGGTATCAGAGCATATGGTTATGTGAACTGTGGACTGGCCACCACCTTACCCTGCCATGAACTTTGGTTAAACTTAAATATAAACTAAAACATAGGATTGTTAAGAACCAACACGGAGCGAGGGCAGTAAAGTTTTGCATTGGAAGTGAGGAGGTCGCAGGGTCGAACCCCGATGCCTCCATAAACATTTTGACCTATGGGCATGAGGGCACTTGGCAGCCTTTGGGCTTGCCACGTGTCATGACCTCATTGGCCCAACCCAACACAAACCAACCAATCTGATGCCAAAACTTTTCATTTGTTCGTTGGTCCACTTGGAGAATATTCCAAGGAATATTCCTTGGAATATACCTTTTCTGACTGGATGGTACGGATTCCTAGTTAGCTTCCCTATCACAAAATTATACGGACTCTATTTTGAGCGAAATGAAGTGCACCAGAATCAGGAAGACGAGACCCATCCAGTCATTCAGGTTCCACTCCATTTTGAGAACTTTGAATTTTTAGTAAATTTTTTCCCCCATTTCATTTTCTGATCACTCCTTCCCACTTAAAGGCTTTTGGACCCACAAAATTTGGTTATCTAGTGAGATTTTAATCCTCTTCACCTTTCCAAGTTCTATCAACTTGATTCTACTTGGAAAAATCTTCACGACAACCACTTTGGTTCCTTGACATTCCTACTATTACAAATGGCTTAATACTTCAACCAATGTCCTATGTTCATTGTTGACCATTTTTGGTTGCTTGCTGACTAATGAAAAACATATCGTTGTAACAAAGCGATCTCTCTGTGCTTGGAATGCTTGACTAATGGCATTCCCACTGAGAATATTTTTCCTCCTTTGCATAAACATGCATTTGATGCAAGCTTCTCCTTGGAAACTCTTTTCCAATGTAAGCCCATCTAAGTGAACTACATCAATGAATTCAAATATAAGTAATCACTAGAAATGAAATGACCATTATTCTGCCTCCACGGTACCAATTCCACATCTGGAAGAATTTCTTCGCCATCTCTTTCACTTCTTTAATTCATGCATCATATGGTCTACAAAAGAGTTGTTGTTTTTGCTGCAATATTTTTTCATCATGTCCCTCTTTTTTCTTCTTGATTCCATCATCCTCTGGTATTGACATAATTTTCATGCCATGATTTGAGAATGAAAGCTAATCATGAGCCTCTCACTCAAGAGTGGAATTTCCAAAATCCTGATACATCTCATCATAAGCAAAACAATTAACTTGAAAAACACATCATGCAAGAAACACAACTTGACGACCTCTTCCTTTTGATCCTTCAAAGCAACAAATGTGACATCTTGTGAAAATCACCATGTATTCTTACATCTTGGTGTACAAACCCATCAAACAAACACAAGTTGAAAAAACATGCATCTTCAAACCATTAACTCTTAAGTCAAACAGAAACATGTACAACACTTGACGATTTTTTTCCCAAAACAACAAGAATTTCAAATCTCATGAAACAATTTGTCAACATCTCCCTTTCATCCTTGGAGACCAAATCAACTCTTCCATGTCGATAAGATATATATGTAATAATAAATCGACCAACACAAGTCAGTCACTCATGCATGTGAAAATGATCAACACGGTCAAGTTGAAAACATACATGATAAAAAAGCAATCAACCAACACAGTTCAATCACTCATGCATGTTCAAGCACAATGAAACTATCAAAAATTCCTATGTTCACACAAACAAACTCTCATGCAAGTATAGAATTCTCAACTCTCTCGCAAGTATAATCACAAGTACAAGAATCCCATTGGTATGTACGAGTACTTAAAGAGCTGAAATGACCAAATTTGTTGCAACAAAGTGAGTCAACATACTCCACTTTCAAACACCTTCCCAGCATAAACATGCAACATGCATTTTAGACAAAAAGAAATGCATTCACATGAAAATTGCAACTACAAATTGTCATCTTTGTTACATCTAAGTAAGTCAACATAACTCTACTTCTCCAACAACTTGCTTCGTGCAATATGGAGCATACTTTCAAGAGAAAAGAAATGCACTGATATAACAAGGAAATTTATCAATAAGGCAAGATTTGTATCAATTATCAAAAGAAATGCAAGGCCTTAATTGGTTAAGAAATCTAACCATCTCTTTCCAAACCACTTCAATGTCGCTTCTTTCAGCTACACTTCATCATGTGTATCATCCTGACCCACATCAACTATGGAATCCTCTTTTCATTTTTTGTCAAAATCTCTCTCCACCTTCTTCAAATGCCGTGGATGAATTGTTGGATACAAAGTCCAACACTTGTCTACGAGATGACCCTTCTTATGGAAATGAGTGCAAAATAATTGCATCTTCTTTTCAACATGGTTTGCATTCTCCATTTCCAGCATGGAAAATTTTAGGGGCTAATATTCATAGGTGGGATAATTTTCCATGATTTATCCAAAAAAATATTCGCCAATTTCTATTTTTTATAAAAATTATTCACACAAATTTTACAACATAAAATTATTTTACCTTACAAATCACCAACATTAAATAGAGAGTATATATAAAATCATTATAAATTTGAATATTTTTACAAATACATCAATAAATGTTTTATAGTTTTCATATTAGGGGTTAGTGATATTCACCAATGTTTTAAACTTCAAGATACTTTTCCATCCTTAAAATTTTCCCTGTCCATTGGACCTTTGGCTTTATGCCTCCTTTTTTTTGAAATTTTCCTGTGTATACCTATATTATTCCAACACCTAAAAACAATATGGCTATTCAAATCACAAAAGGAACATGTAAATTTTCTCCAAATCTTATGTGAATATTTTCCATGTTTGTCATAATTAAAAGCAACTTGATCAAAGGCAGATTTATACCTTGCACATTCACCTTTGTCACCTTCTTGAGGAGGTGAATTTTATGAGTCGTTGGCTCTATTTGGAATACCAGCAATGGCTTCAATGGATTTAGAGATTTCAACATCCTCTTGTTTACCATTTCCATTAGTTTCATGCTTATGAGCGTCTTCTTGCAAAGTGGGTGTAAAAATTTTACATCCCTCGTGAACACAAACTTCACAAGTTTGAGGTAATAAACATGTAATTAAATTATTCCATGGAACACCTTCATGTGCCTCCTTGTCTTTAGAGCATTATCCATCTTCTTTCTGTCCATAACCACTACTTGCATGGCTAAAATCAATCTCTTCAATAGTGGGTGTAAACCTGTTGTATTTTCCACGAACACAATCTTGAGGTAGTGAATATGTAATGGAAGCCTTTCTTGAAACATTTCCAATTGTATCCATAATTTTTGAGTTCTCTATATCATCTTGTTCACCAAAACCTATACCCATATACCTATACCTTCCCTCAACAACAATAGGGTTTATAATTCCTTGTGCATGTTTTCCTAACCCTTTACCTTCATAGCCCATTCTTTTCACAATTTGGACCCTATTTATCTATTGTGTCTTGAGAAAACATCAAAACATTCATCCTAAGAGGAAATTGAAGATAAAATTGATTTTCATACCTCATTTTCATGCACATACTTGGATAGGGTTTCCTTGGCATCATGGAGTTGAATCTCCATCTCATGCATACTTTCTTTAAGGGTTTCATTTGCAATATGGATTTGAGTCTCTATCTCATGCATATTTTCAAGAAACTCTTGTTTCTCCTCCTTCATGGCCATCAAATTCTCCTGAAGCCTACTGCTCTCCTTCCTATCTTCAACCATGTCTTGCACCACATCTCCCATGATGAAGAGCTTTTGCAACATCTCTTCATCAAAGAGTCTTGCTAAGGAAGATTTATTAGAAACATTAATGGATGAAGCTTCCATATTCACACTTTTAATGCATAAAAAAGCTTATTTTTTGTGATTTGAGAGTTATGTCCTCAATCTTGACCTTATCCTCTCTTCAACTTACACACATAAACTTGCACATAGTTAAATTCTCCTTGCACAAATATAAAATCAATAACTAATTTTCTAGCTAACCTTGGCAAACCCTGAGATAAACTTGGGCCAAAATGAGATAAACTATTCAGATCAATTTGGTATCAGATCATATGGTTCTGTGAATTGGGGGTTGGCCCCCACCTTACCCTACCATGAAATTTGGTTAAACTTAAATATAAACCGAAACATCAGATTGTTAAGAACCAAAATGGAGCAGAGGCAGTAAATCTTGGCGTTCGAAATGGGGAGGTCACGAGGTCGAACCTCGGTGCCTCCATAAAAATTTTGAGAGGGCACGTGGTGGCCTCTGGGCTTGCCACGTGTCATGACCTCATTGGTCCAAACCAACACAAACCAACCAATCTGATGCTGACACTTTTCATCTGTTCATTGGTCTGCCTGGGGAATATTCCAAGGAATATTTTGAGAATGTTCCAAGGAATATTCCTTGGAATATACCTTTTTCTGACTGGACGATATGGATTCCTAGTTAGCATCCCTGTCACAAAATTGTCTGTCTAACCCAATGATTAGAATGCTCTAACTTTCTCATACAGACTATGTTTTGAGTGAAATGAAGTGCACCAGAATAAAGAAGACGAGACCTATCCTATCATTTAGGTTCCAAGCCATTCTAATAAATTTGAAATTTTAGTAATTTTTTGCCCCCAATTCAGTTTTTTATCAAGTATCTTTTGTCAGAGTCCTGTAATTTACAGTATCACAAGGTTAATGATTATTGCTTATATTTTTTACTGAAAATAATATTCCATGGCTATCACTTATTTTCATAGAAATAAAGGGAGAGCCTGACTTCCAAGAGCTTCAGAAGAATTCTTCTGCCATTTTCAGTTCAAGGAAGAAGGAAAGGGCTACTGAGTCAGTATAATAGTGAGAAGAATTCCATGCTTCCCTCATTTAGTCCATCTACCTTCTTCTTACCTTCATTTCCTAAAAAAACTCTGTAATCCAATACTTTAAATCCCCATTTGACCCTAATAACCCCCACACACCTAACCTTCTCGGGCTTATCCTTGTATAAATCCCACTCATTATCAAAGTCTAAATTTCTATACTATAGCTCTGCCCTCCCACCAAATAGAGGTTGGTATGCAACATAAACCTTACATATGCCCGCACTTCGTAGCCCGTAGATTTTCAACCTTACCTCTTAAACACTTACGCTGAATCTTGTTTTTCCGCCGATGCGACGAAGTAGGACCTACCATACCTTTACTGCATTGTCCAAACCACGTGAAAACCTTCATATTTCTCATTTTTGTTACCTTTCGTCAGTTTTCACCCTCCAGCCTTTAGCACATCGAATTCACATTTCGCATTTCGTGCATGTTACAAATTACCTATTACAGCGCCCACAATTTAAATATCTTAACTTGAAATATATCCCAACCACAATCGCAAATCACAAAAGA
Source organism: Pinus albicaulis (assembly GCA_034641835.2). Taxonomy (NCBI): domain Eukaryota; kingdom Viridiplantae; phylum Streptophyta; class Pinopsida; order Pinales; family Pinaceae; genus Pinus; species Pinus albicaulis. The sequence continues at coordinate 323,764,808 of CM076582.1, forward strand.
TAAAAGATAGGCATGGAGGTAAATGGTAAAGTCAGCGAAGTGCGATGTGCGATTTCAAGTGGGACCCAATCGCAAAAGATAAAAGATAGGCGCGGAGGTAAATGGTAAAGTCATCAAAGTGCGATGTGCAATGTCAGGTGGGGCCCAATCACAAGTCACAAATCGCAAAAATTAAAGGATAGTCACAATGGTAAATGATAAAGACAGCAAAGTGTGATGTGTGTGGATGCAATGAGGCTCCAAGATGAAGTTTATAATATTTCAGGTCCAGGTAAATGGTTTTTTATGCTATTTTTGTGAATAAAGAGAGCTAAACACAACAACAATACTCGGCAACCTATTCAAAGGATTTTCCGCCATTTACCCGAGAAAATTTGAAAGGGTCGAGTCCAATCCCACCTTACTGCCACATCATTACCTTCTCCTCATCGTCCTCCATCTTTCCTCCATCTCAAAATAGCCCCTCCTCATCTGAAGGTCCTTATCCATTTCGCACCCCCCTCAGCTTCCGAACTTTAACCATGGGGGGGGGGGGGGGGGGGGGGGGGGGGGTCTCAAAATGGGTGGTATCGCTTACCCCCTCCCCGCTAAGTGTCACCCTTCCGTTATTTCATACCCCCCTTCTACATTATCGCTTACCACCTAAGGCCCCCTCTGAAAATTTGTTTTCGCTCACCTCCAAACCGCCTCCATATTCATTTCACCACTACCACTGCTACTATGCCACGCCCACCAACCGCCATCCCTCCACAACCAAGCATATAAGGTATGTACACCATTTCTGAGGAAATAGGCTACGCACGACAGAAAGATTTGGGTTGGATCCGACAAAGGAAAAAAAGGCAAGGCAAGGTTGAACATCACAAAGAAAAAGACAGTAAAAGTCGAGTCGAGAATTTATGTAGAGATTAAAAAACAGAGACTAAAGGGGCAGCAGAATGCACCAGCACCGACACCAATCAATGAGAAGTGGCCAGCACTACACCAGATTAATTACTAAATGCCATTTTTTTGCAAAACAAAGCTAGATGTCAGAGCCACCCATCGTTTCCTCCTCGCAACCATTATCAGCTGCCTCCAAGCCATATTTTTTATACACGAAGAGTCTCCTGAGTTTTACATTCTTGAATAGTTACCAACGTTAATTCTACAGGAAATATTTGTTAGAGATTTTATTTGTTTGGGCCTTGCATGACCATACTTGTCTAAATTTAGTTTGTTTGTAATTAATGAAGTTTGCCAAATTAAATTAGGGAAACCGACTTAGTTTTTGTTAAATACCACTTGAATTTTCATTTTTAAGGGTTGGATATTGTTAGCCCCTACATTGTAAGAACTAATATATTGGAGCACTGTAATTTTGGAGCTGGACATCAATAATCAAAGACCATTTACAGGATTCTTGAGCTGTGTCAAAATGGCGATGCGATACTTATCTATTTTAAATGTTTCCGTTGTTTTCCATGCTATGCATCTGTTCATCTAATTGTAAATCAGAAATTTAGATTAATATTTGTTGTCGGAGCACCTTAATTCTCTCTACATTTACAATTTGAATTTTTTCTGTTGAAGTATGATTAAAGAATTCTTAACTGCTCTTTATTCATTATTGAACCTTACTATTTCTTTCACCACATATTCATACAGCTCTTAAGATCCATTTTGCACAGTTAGCTTGCCCTGTGATGCTCTTGAATGTTGATGTGCCAATCCAGCCTTTCGACCCCATAGCCCAACGGAATAGTCCCTGCAGACCTGATGTCCAACCACCAAATCAATCAAACAAACAACCCCCATCACTGTAACTAGCCTAATATCAACACTTATAATCATCAAGTTAAATTATAAGAATAGAGAGAGCCCTCTCTGAGTCTAGGAAGGCTAGGTCCTAGAATCCAAAGTGGTTTGATGTTGTGATTTATAGTCTATTCTTGCCAATCTCCTAAATTATAGAGTGCTAACATCTTCCAAGGAAATAAAATGATAAAATTTTCAAGGAACTACCATGAACGAAAATGGGATGCAAGGATGGGTAGTTGAAAGCAATAGAAGAGGTCCCGACAAATAAAGGAGTTGAAATGGTTGTAAGGAGCAAAAAATCGGCAATTTCAACCCCATTAGACGAAGCACAGTTGCATGCCCAAAAATTATGTCCCTTTAAATAATTTTTACAAAAGACTAAAAGGGAGAAGGTATTCATATTTTTTATTTTAAAATTTTCCACACTTTTAACAAGTTTCTCTTTATAAAATATGAAAGAAGTTGGTTTTTTATAGGTTAATTTTGTTGGATTATTGTCTACAATATATTTTTATTTATTATAATATATATTTCTAACATGTTTTTTTCGTGGAGAGATATTCAGGAAGAGGAGGAGAGGAAACAGATTGAAGATCTGAAAACACAGAGACAACAACAAATTGCTAGAATGACAACTTTGAGTGTAAATAAATTGATATCTAATGCCCATCTATCAAGGCCGCAAAAATTGAAGCATATTATACCAATAATTAAATTATATTTAAGTTTTTATAAAAGTAGAAATACTCCTCACCTAAGCATTGCATATTCTCTTCCTATGCTAGTCGAAAAATTCTCTACTGAAGCAATCAATAGATTGAGTTCAAACAAATAGAAGTCAAACCAGTTGAAGGAAACAAATATTCAATCCATTTCTTCTCAATCAATACTAGGGAGAAAATGTCGATTCCTCGAGACAAAAGGTTAGTTGCTCCAATGAAACATACTCTAGACAATGTTAAGAAGAGAAATAAACAAGTTATTTCTAGCAGTAAAAAAAATGACAATGATGTAAAAGCTAATGGTAAATAATCCATTTCTCCTAATATTTTTACAAAGTTCTGTCTTTAGTTTTGCAGATGAGGGAAGAGGTTGACAGATTAAAATATAATGGCATGGTTTTAAAGTCATCTGCAATTTACTTGGATAGCTTTAATTCAAAGAAAATGAACTCACTCGTTTCAAATAAGATCTCTTAATATGTAAGTAATTTAAATGGCGGGTCCCTAAAAGTTCCCTTAGATTTGAAAAGCGGCTAGAAACAATCACCTAGATAGTGTTGCCATGCAGGCCCTTCGCAATGGTGAATAAATTAACCTGGATAGTAATGTGATAACTATCAATTCCAAGGATGATGTAGTTGTATATGTTACAGATAAGCATACTAATGATTCCACATCACAAAATGAGGAAATTAGTAAGCCACTGAAATTATACCATTCGAATATGGTAGAAGATAAAGAATAAGTAGAAAGCTCTCCTCCATATTATAATTCTAGAAAGAGAGGAGAGGATTCAATCAATTCAAGGTATTTCTCTACTCAAGAATCAACCTTATCATTACCTATTTTAAACTTGGACTGTGTTTAGTAGTCTAGAGATTTCTATGCCACAACAGTGGAAGGTTTATTAGATGAAGGATTTTAAATTGTTGTGGTTGTTGAAGTTGTGTCAACTCTAACTCAAGTGGCAACATTAGATTATCCCAACTCTAGGAAGCTTGATATGTAGCCAAACCATAGGAACAACTTTCAAGCTCCAAAAACATGATATTGAGGAACCTTCTGAAGAAATAGTTGTGCATAACTTATATTTTTATGATCCAGTGTCAAAAAATTTTGAGTTCAGATTAACGTCCGAAAATGATATTTCCTCTGAAGAAAATGGAAGACTTCCTTGATGATGAGAGTAATGTTACTAATGGAAAATTTTCATTTTCTTTGTAATTACTTACTTCATCAAGGAAGACTTCTCATCATCGCGGAAGACTTCATCTAAAGATATCGTTAATGATATTGAATTCAAATTAAAAGTGGATTTTGTACTAGTAACCAAAAGTGGATTATTCTCATCATCAAGGAAGTTTTTGTATATCATTACAAATAAAATGAAAATCCCCCTTAGCAAATTTGTAAGGTTGATAGTCCAAATGTAGTACACACATGGTTTTTTTCACATGTATTGAATAATGCATAAAGGGAATTGACAAAACGACTTGGATTTCAAAGTTAATTAAGGATGGATAAATATTCACATGTTTATATATAAACATCACCTATCACATGCCATTTTCCAAAAGTTTGATAAGGTGTAGTTGCTTAAGTCATCCTATACTATATTGTTTCATGCTACATTATTTCGATAATGTCTATACAAGTTAAAGGGGCTTTATGTACAAATTTCATCAAGGACAGGTGAGCATTCATACATTTCCATTGAGAGTTTCCGAAATCTAAATAGAGCCTCCTTGAAGGACAACTACCCTTTTCCTAAGATGGATCAAATGCTTCAAACATTGTCATTAAGGTAAGGCATAATATTTTCAATAGTTATTTTTAGCATGATTTTAAATTTGTATTTGATTTCATTGAACCACGTTTTGGTATGATACACTACATGGAAATAGATAGATGATTTTTATGAGAGATATATGAAAGCATTAGTTATGTAAGAGAATTAAATCCATCACCAATAAGATAGATCCCAACTTATATCCGCGATTAGAGTTATGTATAAATGGGAATAAAACAAGTTGATCACACTTCACCTTATGGAATCTTATTCTTGAATCCAAAAGTCCCCTTTCAAAAAAATAAATATGGGTAATGGAGGGATTCCTGACTAAAATGAGTAAATTTGATTGTATATGTGAGAGGAGGAATCCATCATCCAATTTTAGTTTTTTGAACTTCTATGTGGACAAGGTGAGTTTGGCACAAAGGAGGTTAAGTATAACACATTATCCTGCATAGATTCAATAGATTGGTGTGCACTTCATAGTAGACATATCCCAAAGTGTAAAATATTTTTTATAAGATTGTTGTCACAAATTTCTAGGTCTTTGGCCATATGAGAGGAACTGTACTTGGCGTTTTTCACTCAATGAAGAGAAAATGATTGGGATCACAGATGCAAGAAACTTCCAATTTACAAAATCAATGCCCTTCAACTCACTTCCTAGAAATACCTCTTGCACTATGAAGGTACTACTAAAATATGGGGAATATTTATGGTGAAACATCTATCTCCTACACTGCTTGTTACCCAAAGAAATTCATGGAGGTTTGAATCTAGATATATATGCTTCGAATAAAGTTGATTCATGTATTTTTGTTCTATTCTGATATTCTATTGGTTATTGCAGGTTGGAGGATTTATCATTGGAGAAATTCCACAAGCCAAGGCTTTACTTGTTGGTGTATCTTCCTCTCTTCTAGTGATCATAGACTCCATTTCTTTACTGGAGTGTGCATCTCTATGATCAGTCTTTAGTGGTCCATATTTTGTAATGTTGAATTTTATTTTTATAATAACAAGTGAACATTATAATTTCTAACTTCTATTAGTCATGGTTGAATATATATCCTTGAAAAACATGAGCATTCAATTCTTGAATCAACTTACCTTCCTTTTTCTCAGGTTTTTGGTCAAGTATATATGTTTCTGACCATTTCTAAATTTATTGATATTTAATTGTTAGGAACCAATATGAAATACTAGAATCAAGCATTTACATAACTCAATTTATTATTTTCTTTGTATCTTTGGTGTAGAGATGGAACCATCACACGCGTCACCCTTGTATTGGGAGGAAATTTAGTCAAAGGTAGTATATATTTGTCTTGAAGATGTTTCTAGTCATAATGCAACATTTATGCATAGTCTAGATGTGAAAGCTTTTTATTTTGTTGATCTTAATAATGTGTATGATGAATAGTGATATATTTTATTTTACTTTTCATTTTGAAACGATGTATAATACAATAAATGGCTATCTTTGTAGGCTTAATCTCTTCAAAGCTAAGACATGTGATTATTGTACGATTTATCTGTGTAAGGCTCATATTACTTCCATTGATTGGAATATTTGTATTGAAAGGAGCAACAAATGCAGAAAGAGAGAGAGAGAATAAAACCCATCTAGTGATACCCTTAAAGCTAATATACCACATGAGACACACACATACATACTCATGGTCAATTATTTAGAGTTGGTGAATTCACACGCAATGATTTAGCAACACAATGATAATGTTTTGAAGTGTGATGAAACAATATTTGTGTAAATTGTAGTCTAACCAATATTAAGTTGGAAACTCATATTGTAGTTACACTTAAATTTTCATATAATATAATTTATCTAGTTCAATCCATTTATAGTTGTATTTGATATTAGTTAGTATTGTATTTAGCATATGTAACATTGTGTTTTCATATTAGAGAAAATGCACATTGTATGGCATCTTTTTAATTGAGTCACAAAATCATACTAATTAATTTATGTTGATTAATAATGAACACTTAAAATCAATCTAAAACTACTAAATTAGTAGTTAATATTGATTGATGATGAACACATATAAAATAAATATAAAATGAATAAATTAGTCGGTTATAATGATTATTAATGAAATTAAATTAAATGAATATAAACTACTAAATAAGTTGTTTATATAATGAATATGAAATTATCAAAAAAGACAAATGACTAATGTAAATGATAAATTTGTGATTACAAATAATGACTAAATTTTGCATATATATGACTATTAGTAGCTAATTTATAGTATCTTATAACGCGACCAAAATTTAGTCATATTTCTTTGGTCATTGATTGGTTTAAAACAATGACTAAAATTTGCATATATATGTCTATTAGTAGTTAATTTATAGTATCTTATAACACAACCAACTTTTTGGTCATTAATTGCTTTTCTTGGGTGTGTAAAAATTATACAACAAGCATGTATATCTTGGATTCACTCAATCTAACAATGTACTAAAGTTAAATACTGAATCACTTCTAAAAATCTATTGCGGAATTAAAAACACAATCGCTAATCACATGAACATGAAGAAATATCAATCACACACAACACAAATAATTTCTCGGGGAAAGATTACAGCTAAAAAACCCCACTATCTTCTATTTTATATTAAGCATGGATCATGAAACAAATACAATAGATTTCTCTTCTCACAAGAGCCTCCAACATTCAACTATATTTCTCGCACTGTCCTCACAGAAAATTGACCAATACTTAGTCAATTTACAACCTCCTGACAACCTGCCTTGCTTGTGCAATCCCTGATGGTCAAGATCCATAAAAGATAGGAATTATTTCCTACCTTGACTGTGCAAGTATCATGGGCACTCCAATGGGTGGTTGGTTGCATGTGTGCAAGCCAATAATGTCACAACTAATAGTCAACTTCCCTTTCACCTAGAACTCAATTGGGTCTCCACTGGATCTGACATGCATGCAACTAATAATATTAAATCTTCAGTTGAATGTGAGATCAATGCATGTGCATTAATTAATATTTAATTCACTTGATCTCTCACTACTTGTATCTTCATTTACACAAGCACAAATGAGTTTAACTCACTTAACTAAGTTAAACTATTTACAACTTGCATCAACTAATGCACCATTTCACTTCAAACTATGTTACAACTAGAATTACTTTGCATTTCCCACCAACCAACCTCTAACTCGAAATCCACTAGCTAACTGAATTTTCCACTTCAGTTAACTATCTCCAGTCCACATTGAGATTATATTACAGTTTGATTTCCATCTAAATTAAGGGATAATAAAAATAGACATGCACCCAAAAATAACATTGTGGGCCCCACCCTAGTTTGGGTGCTTAATGAAACCAGGTGCTAAATGCAACCAAGTGCTTAATTCACTAGGCATGGGTGCTGAATATTCTTGTTGAATCTCAACACTCCCTCTCAACAAGAAAGGGATTATCCTTCACCCCGATCTTGTCTCAATGGTATTCAAAATTGCTCCTGGTGAGTGCCTTCGTCAGAATATCTGCATCTTGATCTTTTGTGGGAATGTATTGTAGCAACATGATTCTTCTCTGCACACAATATATGAGATAATGGTAATGAATATCTATATGATTGGACCTATCATGAAATAAAGGATTAATCGAGAGTTTAATTCAACTCTAATTATCACAATGAATCAATGTCGAATCCATCTGAGAACGAAAAAAACCAACCAAGATATTTCTCATTGAGATAGCCTCATATGCAGCTTGACTTGTTGCTATGTATTCTTCTTTCGCTGAACTGAGTGCCAAGGATTTTTGCTTCCTGTTGTACGAGTGTTGTCGACCCAATCCTAAATATCCCCCCTGATGTGCTCTTTCTATCCAATGGACTGCCAGCCCAATATGCATCCTTGAAGCCATGAGACTTCACTCCATTTGTCTATTTTTACCATAGACCATACTCTGATGTGCCCCTCGGGTATCTCAGGACATGCTTCCCTGCTTTCCAAAAGATCTTGGTAGGCTTAACCATAGCTTGACTCAGTTGGTTAACTGCGTAGCAAATGTCTGGTCTCGTGTTCACTAGATACATTAGCAAACCCACTAACTGTCGGTAGACAGTACCATCCACTACCTCTCCAAAAGTATCATCCTCTTTCCTCCAATTTTCTGGAAGAGGAGTATCCATGTTAAATTTACCCAGTATCTCCTTTGCATACTTGCCTTGGGACACAAAAATTTCACCATCCCACTATAATATTTCCAATCCAAGGAAATAAAGAAGGAGTCCCATATCCTTCATTTTGAACTCCCTTACAAGATCCTCCTGCATGAGTGTATCAGCTGCTCATCACTAGTCAAAATTAAATCACCAACAGAAAGAAAAATAATCAATATCTTACTCTCAACCACAATCTGGTACAGGTTTACATCTGCTTCACTTTTGGTGAAGCCTAGTCTGGTGAAATAATTTTCTATCCGAGTGTACCAAGCACGGCGTGCTTGCTTCAGCTCATACAACACTCTTTTGAGTCTGCACACATGCGACTCACTATTGAAGATATTGAAACCTTCAGGATGCTCTATGTACACCTCTTCCTCAATCATCCCATTGAGAAATGCAGTTTTCACATCCATCTGATGAATGCACCAGCCCATCTGCGCTGAGAGTGTAAGGATGGATCTTATGGAAGAGTACCTTATGATAGGTGCAAAGGTCTCATCATAATCTATCCCCTCAATCTGTGAGAATCCCCGAGCCACAAATCTGGCCTTGTATTTCTCCACACTCCCATCAACATTTTTTTTTACCTTGTAGATCCATCTCAAACCTACCACTGATTTGTCAACCTGTCTTGGGACTATCTCCCATGCACTGTTCTTGACAATTGAGTCATACTCCTCCACCATTGCATCAACCCAAGTAGGTTGTTGTACTAATTCCTGAAAGGAATATGGTTCATTCACAATACATTTTCTCATAAGATACATGTATCTAGTAAATTGATCAAGACACTGTCTTTTTCTGCACTATGAAGTAGGGGCTCCTACATTCTGTGCAGCATAAAGTCTCAGCCTATCAGCTTCCATGGTGCGCCTTCTGCCATTTTTGATGGATGGCTCTACATGAGTGATTTCCTCCACTCCATGAACCTCCTCATGTAGTTGATCCACATCTTGAGACTCATCCTTGGGAACCAACAGTTCCTCCTCTGCATGCAAATCCACCTCCCCCTCAAGGGACAACCGCATGGCTTTCCCCTCATCAAATTTTATATCTCGTCGCACAATAGTCATTCTGTTGTTTGGAAAATACACACAATAATTATGGGGTGTTTCTGTGTACTCCACAAAAATCCCAACCTCAACAGTCAGTTCCAGCTTCTTCCTAACGCCCTTGGTCACATGTACATAAACAGATGAGCCAAAAATCTTAAAGTGTGAAACATAGGTTTCTTACTAGTGAAATCCTTTTCACGTGTACTCATGCCAAGTACTCTATGAGGACAACGGTTCTACACATAAACTGTAGTGTTGCATGCTTCCACCCACAAATTCATTGGTAGGCCCTGATCATGTACATTGCTTGTGTTTCACCCACGATCGTTCTATTCTTCCTCTCTGTGATCCCATTTTGTTGTGGGTTATGAGGTACTATGAGTTCTCTTTGAATTCCTTCTTTGCTGCAAAAGTTCTTGAATTCGTTAGAGATGTATTCTCCACCATTATCACTCCTAAGAGCCTTCACTTGCTTCCCCGACTCTTTCTCCACCAATGCCTTAAACTCACAGAACTTAGATAATTTTTGATATTTCTTCTACATGAAGAAGATACAACATTTTCGAGAAAATTCATCAACAAAGATTACACAATACTTATGTTTTGTTGTTGAAGAAACTGATAATGTTCCACACATGTCTGTATGAACTCTCTCAAGGATCCCCGAAGTTCAGTTCTCCTTCTCATGAAAGGTGGAATTTACATACTTCCCCATGGTGCAACCCTTGCACGGATCTAACTAAGCAAGTGTTCCCATTGGAAGTCCAGTAGAAATTTGTTGCATGACTTTCAAGGCTCCATGATGAAGATGGCCTAATCGCCTGTGCCATAATTCGCCCTCAACCTAGGTCACCACTTTTACTGCTTTCCCACCATGGCAACACAGTAATCTACCTCTAGCTTGTAGATATTCTTAACTCGAATCCTATCCTCTTGGATTGACCTGTTGTTTTATGTCGCAGGAAAGCTTTTCCATCACTAAAAATAATTCCATAACCTCTATCCTCCAATATTGTTACTGAGACCAAATTTTTCTTCAAACCTGGTACATGCATTAGATATTTTAATTGAAATATTTTACCTCACTACTTCTAAAAGGTAATGGTACCAATCCCGGTAGCACTGTACCATCTGTCATCGCCCATCTCAATATGCATCTAGAGATCTTCTCCTCCAAGCCACTGAAAATTTCCTTATCTCTCTTCATGTGAAAGGAAGCGCCACTATCCAAATACCACACAGATCCCAATGCGCTTGAAACCATGCATGCGATCAATGAGAATTCAAGCTCAAATTGTGAGGCAAGGGCCTCACCAGCTATAGATCCAACAACCTTCTTGTTCTTCTTCTTTTGTGGATAGTTAGTAGCAAAATGCTCGTGTTCGTGATAGTGAAAACACTTCACCTTGGACATGTCCTACTTCTTGCCTTTGGACTCAGATTTAGAATGAAATTTCTTCCCCTTCCCATTATTCACCTTGGCAGCCAAAGAAAAATCCTCTTCATCATCATGCGTATATGAAAATCCATCTTTGGTGTTCTTTCTAAACTCCTTTTGCACCAAATTTGACCACAGTCGTTCCCAATCTGGAAATTTTTCTTGTCCATTGACAGAATCTTCATAACTGTGCCAACTTTTAGGAAGTCCTAGGAGAGCCAAGATCACCAAATAATCATCAGCGATTGTTATTCCCACACTCTCTAGTTCATCCCGACATTGGACAAACTTCGTGAGATATTTTGGAATGGTGTCACCCTTTTCCATCTTGATCTTCTTGAGTTTATCTTTGAGCGCCAATTTCCTATGGTCGTTGTTGCTTTGGAATAGATCCATTAAATCCTTCCACATGTCATATGGTGTGGATTTCCCATGGAGGCTTGAGACAATGTAGTCTTGTACTCCCTCCAACAAGATCCTCCTCACCTTTGCCACTTTCTTTTTCCATGCATCAAGATTTGCAGCATCTGTAGCATCGGGCTTATGAACATCTTTTTCAATGAATTCCTTCAACCCATTGTCTTCGATTAATGCCTCCATCTTGTGCTTCCAAGAAATGTAGTTCAAGCTACCCTCAAGTTCATACTCTAACCTCAATCCATTGAATGCCATTTTGATCTTGAATCAGCTGTAGCACCAAGAAAGTATTTCTGCAAATTCGAATTCTATCTAGTCATAAACTCAGCTCCTACTTCACTTCTACAATTTCCTGTGCTCTAATACCATGTAGAAATTATACAGCAAGCATGTATATCTTGGATTCACCCAATCTAAAAATGTACTAAATTTATATACTCAATCGCTTATACAAATATTTTTCGGAATTAAAAACACAATCGCTAATCACATGAACATGAAGAAAGATCAATCACACACAACATAGATAATTTCTCGGGGAAAGCTTACAACTAAAATACCCCATTATATTCTATTTCATATTAAGCATGGATCATGAAACAAATACAATGTCTTTATCTTCTCACAAGAGCCTCCAACATTCAGCTATCTGTCTCACACTGTCCTCACAAAAAACTGACCAATACTTAGTCAATTTCCAGCCTCCTGACAGCCTGCCTTGCTTGCACAATCCCTAATGGTCAAGATCCCTAAAATATAGGAATTATTTCCTGCCTTGACTTCACAAATATCATGGGCACTCCAATGGGTGGTTGGATGCATGTATGCAAGCCAATAATGTCACAACTGATAGTCAACTTCCCTTTCACCTAGAACTCAACTGGGTCTCCATTGGATCTGGCATGTATGCAACTAATAATAGTAAATATTTAGTTGCATGTGAGATCACTGCATGTGAATTAGTTAATATTTAATTCACTTTATCTCTCACTACTTGTATCTTTAGTTACACCTAGCACAACTTGTTGGAATCAGGATTGTCGTTAGACCAAAACCTGCAAGCATTAGACTCTGCTACAATCTCCAGAGTTAGGATCCACGAGAGGCAATTTTTCCATGTTGCGAAACATACATGGAGCATTGAACCCAAATTCCAAAAATAACCCCCCCAACGCGAGTCGGGTGAGTTTCAAACTTGAGACCCGTCGCTCTGATACCACTTGTTGGAATCACAATTGTCGTTAGACCAAAACCTGCAGGCATTATTCTCCGCTACAATCGCCAAAGTCAGGATCCACGAGAGGCGTTATTCCATGTCGTGAAACACACAGGGAGTGTTGAACCCAATGTCGAACACAACTGAGTTTAACTCACTTAACTGAGTTAAAATATTTACAACTTTCATTAACTAATGCACCACTGCACTTCGAACTCTGTTACAACTATAATTACTCTGCATGTCCCACCAACTAACCTCTAACTCGAAATCCACTAGCTAACTGAATATTGCACCTCAGTTAACTATTTCAAGTCCACATTGAGAATACATTACTGTTTAATTTCCATCTAAATTAAGGGATAATGAAAATAGACATGCACCCAAAAATATCATTGTGGGCCCCACCCTAGTTTGGGTGCTTAATGCAACCAGGTGCTTAATGCACTAGGCGTGGGTGTTGAATCTTCTTGTTGAATCTCAATAGGGTGTTCATATAGTAGTATATTTTTTTGTGTATTTAGTCATTAATTGTGGCAATTAATAACTAAATCAATGGCTAAATTAATGACTAAATATACTACTAGACAATAAATTGAGACAACCAATTCATGACTAAGCTAAATACGACTAAAATTTGGTCGTGTTAAAAGATACTGTAAATTATCCACTATTGGTCATTGATTGAAAAATGACTATTTATATGAAAATTTTAGTCTTTTTTTTAGTAAAAAATTAGTCATTTTGTACTAGTAATATGAAGTTTATGTGCCAGCTTACCACCTCAAGGCCCACAAACCTTTTGGTGCTTCATATTTTGAGAAAAAAAATTGTACCTCTAGGGATCTTCCTTTATGGTAAAAGGTCATTCTTTCATCCTCTTTTAATAGCTTTTTGTGAATTCTTGTATCGGTCATCTCTCGCTCTTCAAGGATAGCTACCACCCTTCTAGCAAATTTGTGTTCTACAATATTCTCATAGTTTATATATTAATAGAAGCTAGGTTTTCAATATATTATTGTGCCCTCTACTTTATTTCTCTATGTTTTTGTTTCATTTCCTTTCTTAATTTTCATATCATTCCTTATACGGCCTAGATCAGTGGTATCACATCAATTTTCTCCTTCTTGTTTTTCTTTGTATGTCCCCAATGACATCAAGGTGCAAGGTATTGGATCTTGTGCTAGTTTCACTTGGGAATGATATATATCATGAACGCAAATGGCCTCCTATTGTATAAGGAAAGAGAGATGATAGAGTAGTATATCCTATCAAGTTGTTGCTTGAGGAAGCATTCACATGATAGAGGAATATGATGCCGAGAAATTTCACTCAAATCCTTCTATGACTACCAACAACCATTGAGGGAATTTTAACAAGTAGAAATTTTGTAGGCGTGAGACCCTTCAAGGAACAAGTTGACTTTGACATTCCCTTATTTGAAGTTCAAATAGATGTAGATGCTTTGGAGATATGGTTAAGTTTTTAGAGGGATATTACTTTGTACAATTTTTTTCTAATAATGAAAAGATCATCTTCATGCTCCTCAAAGTGTTTCTAGAATCTACAAGGATTTCCAATGGAACTTTTCAAAATATAATTACATTCACATTTCATCCTTCATCATAGTATTCACTCCCTTTCTCTTACCACTCATACTAGCTATACTCATGACAAAATATTGAATTGGCTTTCTAAAATGCATTATCAACTTGGTGCAGTATTTATATAAATCAACACCATGTTCCTATAAAATTTGTTCTTTTCATTTGTGCAAGAGCATTAGATTTTTATACAATTGAAGTGTAGAAAGAGGTATTAAAAAATATTTTTTTGAAAATAATTTGTTTTGCAGTCAAAGTAAAACTAAAATTTTATTCAAATTTTAAGTAAAAATGGTTTCCAAAATTGGTTTTTATTTTTGGAAAAAGTATTTTTATTGCAATGTAACAAGGTCATCTTTGTACTCAAATTCATAAAAATATATTGTTGTAGAATTTTTGGGTTTATGTTTCATGGTATTTGATATATCTATCAATTTTACATTTAAAATATTAAGGTGTATGATTGGTTTTACCCAACACTATATTTTTTGCATCAATTCTTCAATAAATGAGCATGAATAATAATAAATAAATAGGAAAAAAATTGTACAAAATGCTAATCATGAAATTGAAATACCTTAATGTGATCATAATGATGCTCTCCAAAAAAATATAAGGATTACAAAAAATTGATAATTCAATAATGGACAAAGTCACTAAATTTAAATTTAGAGTACATAATAATTATATTTATCAATAATTTGTTAATTTCACTATTTTATGCATAAGAAAAACTAAAGAAAATTTGGAATCAATGAATTATTGGGTGATTTATATTTTAAAAATCCATGATAAGAAGGATGGAATGATAAATTCATTAAGTACTTACTCGTGAAGGAAAATGTTGTTAGCATTGGAAAGTGATCCAAATCAGATCATCATATTATTTTTCATCCATGTTGAATCTTTAGGAGTTGAAAAAGTGGAGGATTCATCTCATAGAACCATTTTTATCGACGAGTTCCAATTTGGAAAATTGGGTTTTGAAACCTTTTGAAGGTAGTTTGAGGCAACAAATGGCATTTTCTAGGGATAAAATTTTTCCACTTAAGCATGCACCCCTAGATCTATTCTAAACAAAAATACCTTTCTGAAAATGCAAGAATTGCCTCAATCAAAGTTTGTATGTAAAATTTATGCCACCCGTAATTTGACCTTCCTATTTTGACCACAATGATTTGAAATGATGCCACATCAGCCCCCATTATTCATGGAGAAAGTGATATCCACATGATCATGATGAATATGACTCTATAATGGTCCATATCTAGACTCCAGTTAAGAGATGAAGGATACCTAACCACTAGTAGGTTATTGGGCTATGTTTTAAATGGGCCACTAGGAGGTGTTGGACTCACGAAATCAGAATGCATATTTAGGATAAACATAAGATGCATAATATTAACATATTATGCATATCAATACACATTTTCTTGACCCTTGGTTACATATTCCAAGAGGTCTCTTGTAATTCTCATGACTATTGGCCTTCACTTGAGGCTTTTCACCTTCCACTAAAGTGAATGTGCCAAATTTACATAACGCCAAAGGATAATGTTTCCAGCATTATCCCCCTTAACCTGAAGGGGTGCACCTTAGTCCACGAAGAGAGATAAAATAGAAATGTGTATGGAATATTCTCTTTGAAATGGTGGTTTAAGGGAGACCAAAAACCAAATGAGGTAGCAGAAGCCGAAGTCTTCTATCAATGGTGGTTTAAGACTGACCACCAAATTTGTAACTAGGATCGATGTAGTTCCTGGAACAAATTCAAAATCTAGCCAAAAGTTAAATTCTTATACAAAGTAGAAGTGATCCCTAATGATGGTTTAAAGATTATCACAAAATGATGAAGTGGGTAGCAGAAGGAAAAATATTCTATCAGTGGTGGTTTAAGGATGGCCACAAACCAAATCATGCTCATGGAACATGATTCTTTCTCTAACTATAAATTTTACTCTGGCATTGGTTGACTCTAGCTCTAGCCTCTAATAGCTAGCTTTGGTTCAAGTTGTGGCTCAGACTCACTTGATGTATCTTTGAAGATAGCAGTTAGCCATCAATTTCTCCCCTTTCATACACAAGGTGAGAAGATGAAGATATCTCCACTATAATCCATGTTAATAGTGGATAATGAACTCTGAAGTATGACCAATATATCTTCTTCATTTTTTAAAACAATTTCCAAGAAGTGATCCATCCAAGGTGAATATTTTCTCTTGCAGGAGTCTGATATCTGGAAAATTTGTTTGAATGATTAGTATATTTTCCACAATTCTCACAAGAGTGACAATCAAGACACTAATATTTAACATTGTCAACCTCATCACAATGCTAGAATTTGACAATTTGAAGTGGTTATGGAAGAGGAGCATGATGTGGAGTAGGTGAAGATGAAATGTCTTGGAGGAACCAACAACTCTAAAATTGGATTGGTTTGGAATAATCTGTGATGTGAAAGGACACATCATTTTCATATAAAAGACTTATTATATTCTTGTTTTGTTTAAGTTATTCTTAAGGTATGATTATGGTCTTGGGAAATGCATGTTCAACCTTTGCATCTTCATATAAATCTACTGCTGAAATGGCCTCACTGATCTTATTAAGTGTTGGATGATGATGGGAGTCATTCTCTAACTCATAAAGAAAAAAAAATTAAGGATAACTAGTTTAGAATGTTGACTCTTTTATTGTAATTCATCTTGTTGGAGTTGTCATTCAAGCTAAAGAAACTCAATATTGTGCCAAGCATCTTGTAAATAGTTTGAATATTAGAAATAATGGTTGTGACGATTTTAACTCAAACCATCAATGATAGACTCCTATTAGAGTGTTCAATAACTCTAATAACTCACCAATTTGAGCCATTTTCCAACAATTTAAGTTGAATAAAATAAATTATTTTAGTTCTTTATTTTCCAAATGATGTAGATGTTATCAGTTTCAAAATTTCAACCTATAAAACATGTTCTTTGAATTTACACAATCCACTATATAAAACCCTATTGAAAAAAAATATTTAAATAATCAACAATGTTACAAAGGGGGTTCAACGCAACCCCTTATACATGCAAATATTTCCAATCAAAACCATTAGTGATTAGTTTTGCTAGGATGGCCATAATAATTCGCAATTTCAATGAGAAATGTTAAAACCCTTACGAAGTCAATGTATTAGACAAGAATACAAAATATTCGTGATGAGGTAGATAAAATTGAACTACAATATTAGTAGCAAAAGAAAAGCATATGAAACTACCATGTAGATTGAAACACTTTCACCTACATTTGATGTCGTGACACTATTTCCAAGTAAGGAATCTCTAAAATAGGATTCTCCTCCAATCGAAGATGCTCTAGTACTTGAAAATATGGAAAACCATTGAAAGTTGATATTTAATTTTTTTTTCCACCATGACCTAAAGACAAGGCTAAATTTCCATTGCAAGAAATTTTAATTTTTTCCAAGCATTAAAACAAAATCAAAATTTATAATTTCAAGAATCCTAATGAGTGAAGTAATTTGATTCCATATTATATACAATTTTTGAAGACCTTCACAATTTTCTAGAGGCTCAAACCAAATCCTTTAAACTTCATAAAGCTTCACCTTCCTTAGAACAAAAATTCCAACCAATGATGACAACTTATTATCCTTGAGATAAACAACATCTAAATTTGGGAAAAATTTAGAGTAATGGAATCAAGACTGAATACTTTCTTAAATTCACAATATCTATTGCCTTAACTTCAATTTTCATAAGGGCAATGAATCAAGAATATTTATCTATTGGGACATAATGATTTATTATGATTAAAAAGAGTAAAATTTATGTTTTTTAACATATACATGGGCACATGTCTCACACCTATTTCAAAAAATGAGACATAATTTCTCAAAATTTCCCTTCCACCATCCAAGGATTTGGTGGTTTGCATTCTAGTTTTCGTCAATGTAGAACTTGTTTTACTCTTTGCAGCAACATATGGAATCAAAGACTATATAAATTCCTAGAAGGAATAGATATATGGTTTCTTCATTGTAGGAGAGGGAAAGTAAGAGTATGTGTAGCTCTCACTTAGAGATAATACCATGACTGAATTTCAGAGGATTATGGAAGGGCCTAGGCCTTCTAGCTGAGGAAATGGGCACAAGTACTAGAGATAGTCACAATGAAAGATTAAAGAGACTATGAATTGAAAGAGAATGCACATCAATCAAATTGAATTAATGCTAATATTGAAAAGAGAGCCTATATCAGAAAATCATAGACATGAGATGTCATGCATGGGAAACGTTAACACACAGACCAAAAAATGGATTTCTTACCACTATCAGAGTAGAACTAGGTTGAGAGAGTACATGGTTAGTAGGTTTGTAGGCCTTAAAAGGTGGCAAAAAGGAGTTACATCAACTAGTGAAAAAAACCTAGCACTTAAACTATGATCTAATACCACTGTTGGACTTATGAAATTAGAAAGAATATTTAGGGTAAATGTGAGATGCATATTATTAATAGAATATGCATATAAATACACATTTTCCTAGCCCTTGGTTTCATATTCCAAGAGTTCTCTTGGACTTATCATGATTTTTTGCCTTCACTTGAGGTTTTTTTCCTTCCACTCAAGTGAATGTCCCAAATTTACATAACTCTAAAGGATTATGTTTCCAACAAAAGGAAAATGGGTTCCATTATATTCGGGTGCATTTTGTTCCATATGTGAGTAGAGTAGCCAAGATTGGATATGGAGAGTGAAAACATAGAGGATTTATGCACTATAGAAACCTACAGGTAACATGTCTCACTTACTTATACTTGCATCCATTACCAATCAAAGAAAGAGAGAGTGTAGCAACCTCACCTTCCAGCTAGATTTTCTCCCAAAATAGTTTCTCAGGTCATATATTTTGTTATTGTGGTTTTTGATTGATTTTTATACTTGTTCTATATTTCTTAGATAATTATTATATTCATATATACAAAATAAACAATAATTAACATATCCAAAAATCGAAGGAGAAATAACCCTCATAGTGTAGATTTTATATTTTTTAATATATTTTAGTATATTTGTTGTTAAAATTGTCTAGTGGAATAGCCATTTTAGTGTATAGATTAAAAGGTGAAGTAAAGGGCCCAAATAAGGTAATAAGGTAATATGTGATACAGTTAGTGACATAAATTATTCAGTGAAATTTTTTTATATTTCCTAGAATTCTAATAAATTTATTAATGCTAATAATGATAATACACATGTGGATCTCTAGCAAGCTTGGTTAGGGTTTTTAGTTGTCAATTAAATGGTGAATTTTTAGAAGTTTGAACCGCACATATGACCTAGGAAGATTGAATCGGGTCCATCGTTAATCTGGAATTTTTGGGGGAGCATGGAGGAAGAAGACAAAGTAGATTACGAACCAGAGGGAACTATGGATGGATTAACATGGGTAGCTACCCCATAATTCCTATCAAACATAGTCGGGGCCATCTATATGTACATTGTAGCTCAAATTCGCTTTCATAATACTTTTCTAAGGCATCGGCTATGCCAGAGGCTCAAGGTTTAGCTGGAGGGTTGGATGCAAAGGCACCTTTTTTGGATGATCTAAACCTAGGGTTTCTTTAGGCTCCAAACTTAAAAGCTAAGGTTTGGGATGAAACCTCTTGAACCTTTTCATGGGGAATCACATCGGCTTCACCTCCATTACTTTCATATCTTTTTCATCTCTTTCCTAACTCTCATTTGGTTTGATAGTCTATAAAATTCTCCCTAGGGATTCAAGGGGTTATACAACCTCATAAAATTAATTTTCTTCAAATGGGTTCTTGGATTATGGATTTCCTCACATTATAGAGCCCTTTTTTACCTTTGAAAGAGTTATTCCTCCTATAGAGGTTCTTCAATTGACCTCAAGAAATTCTATAAACGAGGTTTTGGAAGTGGAAGGTGGACAGGGACAAAAATCTATTAGAAGTGGAGATAGAGTATCTGGGAAAGAAGGACCAAAAGGCACAACATGTGAAAGAAAATCCTTGTGAGAAAAGGTTGTCAGTTTGAAATGGAAGAAAAAACATTTTCTGAAGAAAAAATAAAATCTCTGAAAGTCGAAACTGGATTTTGAGGAATATGTCTTGATGAGGAATACTATTGAGATGGTATAAAAAAACCTCGTGGGTCAAGATGTAGCTCGAAAGTTCAATTTCAACATGATTTGATAATGGGTGGAAAATATTTAAACCCTCACATAAAAATCCCCCTTGGAATTTCTACGATAGAAAAATGATGGATTCAATTAAATTTTAGGATCACTATGAAGTGGTTTGGTCTTCTCAGAAAGTTTGAAAAATTGGTTCTACCCCAATTCTATTTAAATTTTGGACTCCACTTTTTTATGCAGGTAGGGGAAAGGATGGACATTGTCCCAATTTGGGTTTTCTTTCCTAGTTTAGAAAGACTTTGTTTAGAAGTGTGTGCAAAGTTCAAGGGAAATGTTGTCAATTGGTAATTGATATTGGCAGTACAGATAATTTGGTCTCTACAAAGGTGATAGAGAAGTTGAAATTGAAGATAAGGGAACATCCAACACCCTAAAAGGTGTCATGGCTTCAAAAGGGACATCAGCTTATAGTAAAGGAACAATGTGAAATATAATTTCGAATGGGCAGCTAAAAATATAAAATTATGTGTGATGTGATGCCTATGGATGTGTGTCACATATTGTTGGGTAGACCTTGGCAGTATGACAGAGCAACAGTACATGATGGGAAAAGAAACACTTACAAGTTTTTCAAATATGGTATGAATCAAACAGTATTACCTATGGAATAAGGAGATGCATCAAGTAAAAAGTCGGATCCAAAGGCTTTATTGTTGAGTGGAAAAGAATACTTGCAGTAGATTGAAGATGACGAGGTAAATTTTTCTTTAGTTTGCAAACCTAAGGTAGTATTTACTTCTACTAAAATTTCTGATTTGCAAATAGAAATTCAAGAAATGTTGTAGAATTATTGTGATATTATTGTGGATGATTTGCATGATGAATTACCACCTATAATAAGAATCATCCATCAGATAGATTTGATTCCAAGATCCAATTTTCCAAACAAAGCAGCTTACAAAATGACTCGTACAGAAAATGAAGAAATTAGAAAGCAAGTGCAGTAATTGGTTGACAAAGGTTTGATCAGAGAAAGTTTGAGTCCTTGTGCAATACCTACAGTATTAAGTCCAAATAAATATGGAGGTTGGAGAATGTGCACTGATTCAAGAGCAATCAACAAGATAAAAATCAGGTATAGATTTCCTTTACCTAGAATTCAAGATTTGATGGAATGTTTGAGTGGAGCAAGATATTTTTCAAAACTAGATTTGAAAGGTGGGTACCATCAAATTAGGATAAGGGAAGGTGATGAATGGAAAACAGCCTTTAAAACAAATGAGGGATTGTATGAATGGATGGTAATGCCTTTTGGTTTATCAAATGCACCTAGTACCTTTATGAGGCTTATGAATGAAGTATTAAAGGAATTTATTGGTAAATTTGCAATAGTATATCTGGATGATATATTAATTTACAGAAAAACAAAGGAAGAACACCTGAGACATCTTAATTATGTCTTAAGGAAGTTCCATCAAGAGAATCACTGATAAATTTAAAGAAATGTTCATTCATGAAAGAAGAATTGGTATATATAGGTTTTGTTGTTTCTGCTGAAGGATTAAAGATGGATCCAGAGAAGATAAAGGCAATTATGGAGTGGCCATCACCTAAAAGTGTTTTTGAGGTAAGAAGTTGTCATGGACTTGCTAGTTTTTATAGAAAATTCATAAGGAATTTTAGTAAGATCAATGCACCTATCATTGAAACCATAAAGAAGGACAAACAACCATTCAAGTGGACTGCTGAAGCTAAAAGGAATTTTCAGTTCTTAAAGCAAAAGATAACTGAGAAACCTATCTTAGTGTTGCCTGATTTTAATAAACCATTTCAAGTTAAATGTGATGCTAGTGGAGAAGCTATTGGAGCTGTATTAAGTCAAGAAGATAGGCCTGTAGCATATTTCAGTGAGAAGCTGAATGAGACAAGGAGGAAGTAATCTTCTTATGACAAGGAATTTTATGCAATATTACAATCATTGAAGAAGTGGAGACATTATTTAATGTCTAAAGAATTTGTGCTATATTCAGATAATCATGCTTTACAGTATATTATGCAATAGCCTAAATTGAATCAAAAACATGCAAAATGGGTTGAATATCTTCAAAGTTTTAACTTTTTATTGAAGCATATAAGTGGTCAAGCAAACAAGGTAGCTGATGCCTTGAGTAGAAAAAGCATTCTTGTTCAAGAAAGTCAAATTGAATTGTTAGGTTTTGATTTTCTTAAAGAATTCTATAAAACAGATTTGGATTTCAAAGAAGCATTTGAAGCATGTTGTAATCCTGTTTTGATAGAAAGACGTCAATGGTTAGATTATTTCTTGCAAGAGGGTTTATTGTTCAAAAGAAATTAGTTGTGCATACCAAATTTTTCTATGAGAGAAAATTTAATCAGGGAGAAACATAGTGGTGGACTTGCTGGACATTTTGGTGTTGATAAGACTTATGAACAACTAAGTCATTTTTATTTTTGGCCAAATATGAGATCTGAAGTGGAAAAGTATGTGAAGAATTGTAAAATTTTTCAATATGCAAAAGGGAAAAAGTCAAAATGCAGGTTTGTACATTCCATTACCTATTCCAGACAGACCTTGGGATATGGTAAGTATGGATTTTTTTTAGGATTGCCTAAGACACAGAGAGGGAATGATGCAATTTATGTTGTAGTTGACATATTTTCAAAAATGGCACATTTTATTCCATGTTATAAAACCAGTGATGCTACTCATGTTGCCAATTTGTTTTTCAAGGAGATTGTCAGATTACACGGGTTACCTAAAAGTATTGTATCTGATAGAGACACCAGATTTGTTGGTCATTTTTGGAGGACATTGTGGAAGAAGCTTGGTACTAAACTGAGTTTCAACTCATCTTATCACCCTTAGACTGATGGGCAGACTGAAATAGTGAACAGAAGTTTGGGTAATATTTTGAGAAGTCTTGCAGGAGAACATCCCAAACAGTGGGATCATATTTTACCACAGGAAAAATATGCATATAACGATTCACCTAACAGAAGTACAGGGTAGATCCCATTCCATATAGTTTATGGAATGCACCCAAGAGGAGTATCTGAGTTGAGGAACTTGGGAAAAGAAGAAATGAGAAGTGTTGAAGGAGAGGAGTTTGCTTCAAAAATTCAAGCCATACATGAACAGGTAAAGTAGCAGCTACAAGATAGCAACATCAAGTACAAAAATAGAGCAGATTTGAGAAAAAGAGAAGTTAATTTTGAAGTTGGTGATTTGGTTTTAGCACACTTAAAAAAAGAAAGATTTCCAAAGATGGTGTATAAAAAGTTAAAATTCAAAATGATAGGACCATGCAGGATATTGAGAAAGTTTTCTGCAAATGCTTATGAAATTGAATGACCATCTGATATTGGAATATCTCCAATATTCAATGTTTCTAATTTGTACAGATATGAAGATGGTGGCACAAATGAAAAACCAAAAGACAGAGAACAGATTGACTGGGTAAAACAGTTACCCACAGCAAAGACATTATAGCCAGAGAGGATCGTAGACAAGAAAGTGTTCAAGAAAACCAGGGGACAAGAGTATTTTCAATATTTGATCTAGTGGAAGGATCAGCCAATTGAGGATGATACCTGGATGGCAGAAACCATGCTACAAAAATGGGGTAGTTCCGTAGAAGAGCTCATGGACAGGAGCCCATGAAGATTTTTGTCCTCAAGAGTCTGATTCAGGAGCATGAGGCTTAGAGACAAAATCCTTCATTAATTATTCCAAAAATCCAAAAAAATGTTACAAGCAAAGGTGTTGGTAACTTTAGCTATCAATTTACTATTTTACTAGATAGGGTTGAACTAGTATCTAGGAGGATTGAACAGTTTTAGATTTGTTTCAACATATTTAGCTTCATTTGATAGATTTAGGGAAGATATTATGTAATTAGGATTTTGTCTAAATTTGAAGTATTCGATCCTCAAGAAGAGGTCGAATTTTATGTAAAACCTATAAATTGTAACCTCTGAGAAGGAGAAATTCGGATTTGGCTGTAGAAGATTGGATTGAGAGATTTTGCCTCTGTTTTCATAAAATTGCAAAGTTTATTATTTTTTTTTATTCTTGGCAATTTCTCGGAGGGTTTCACCCTTTGAAAATTCATTTGGTTTATGTATATTATGTGTAGAATTTGACTGTATATTAGTTTCTATGTAAAAGAGTGGAAGAAATCGAAGACATTATGTTTTCTTGCTTGAGATTGGTTATCCGATAATCAGTCTATGTTATTGAGTTCACAGCGGCAAAACGAGGGTTCCAAGAGAATTTGGAGTTAAACAAAGAAATGGCGAAAGTCCGTGTTTAAACGCGGTTAAAAACAAAATTTGAAGGTTAAGTGGTTTTGGGAAAAACGGTCACTGTTGTCCCACCGCTTTTGGGTTGAGAGCAGTTTTAATTCAATCGAACGTGAACAAATTAGAATTTGACACGTCACGAGCGTGAAACCACTAATTTTGTGTTGCTTTGAGGTGATAAAGTCCAGAGGTTGAATGAACGCAATAACCGTTCGATTGTGATTGTTGGAGATCCGACGATGTTCGCATTGAAATCTGCGTGGAAGTTAAAAAAAGGTATGGAACCGATGTTTATGCAATGGAGTTTTATTAAGGGTTTGAAGTCCGTTACCATTTTGAAAAGGTTGTAAACCTTGTTTAATATGAATTCTCATGTTGAAGTCTGAAACCTATTTCCGAAGGTCATTAACATATCATAATGTGCATTATAATACTTCTGAAGGTTTTGAATGGTGTTCTGAAGGTCTTTAAAGAGTGTTTAAAGTGCACTATTACATTTCCGAAAGTCTAAACACTTCCGAAAGGTTTTCATCATTTAAAAGTCAATTATTATATTTCTAAAGGGTTTAAACATTGGGTTAGGTGAATTATTTTGTTTCAGAATGTATAAAGGGACTTTTGCTTCCCTGGTGCCATTTATTTAGTTTTATCAAGCAGATTTAATAAAGTTTGATGACCGAGAGGGTAAAAGGAGATCAGGGACAAACTCCTCCTGAGTTATAAAGCATTGTAATTAAATTTGAACAACTCTCCTTAACGCCTTCACCCACACTGCCATCATTTGCGGTATCAGAGAAGTCTTCAGAGCATTTTCTAGATACTGAAAAAGCTTCGAAAAGTCAGAAAAAGAAACCCAACATGGCTATCAGAATTGGTAGAGGTGGTGCTGGTAGAAGAAGAGGTAGACAAGTTGCAAATTCTGAAGTACTAGAAACTATGCAGCAAATTCAAGACGGATTAGAAGCAATGGAAACAGGACAACAGAGAGATCCTGAAGATGTTAGTGAACCTGAAGAAGAAGAAGAAAATGTTGAGATTACTCCTGATATGAGATTCTTTAAATCAGTTTTAGGATCTACATCCAAGCCTAGACTTGAAGTATCAGCTTTTGCAGGAGGATTGAATCCAGAAGAATTGATAGACTTGATCAATGAAATGAATAAATGCTTTGATTATGAAGATATGAGTGAAGAAAAGAGAGTTAAGTTTGCTATCACAAGCTTGAAAGGACATGCAGCACTTTGGTGGGATGGAGTGCAAGCAGAAAGAAGGAGAGTTGATAAGCATCCAATCAAGAATTTGAACAGAATGGTAGCAAAGTTGAGAGGTAAGTTTTTGCCTAGTGATTATCAGCTTTCATTATTTAGGCAAATGCAAAATCTTAGACAAAGATTAATGACAGTAAAAGAATACACAGAAGAATTTTACAAAGTGAGCATAAGAGCAGGACAAATTCAAGATACAGCAGAGAAGATTTCCAGGTACATAAATGGTCTCAGAATGGAGATTCAAGATGAGATAAGTATATTGTCTCCTAAAACAGTAGAAGAGGCTTATCAAATGACCTTAAAAGCTGAATAAAAACTCCTAGGAAAGAAATTTGCCAAAGGAAGAGGTACTTTCCGAGGAAGGGGAATTCAAGGTGGTAGAGGAAGATATATAGCACCAAGAGATGGAGCTAGCAGCAACTCACCTAAGTATGCACCCACAGAAGGTGATACAAGTGGCAGAAGAAGTTCTTACAGAGGAACAGGAGGCAGAAACAGAAGAAGAGAAGTTAGATGTAAAAAATTAGGACATAGAGCCTATGAGTGTCCACAGAATGCGGGGAAAAACCAGAGAAATGCAATTTTTGCTCAGACTGAAAAAGAAGCAACAAAGTTGCCTGAAACAGAGAAATAAATTGTGCCAGAGAAAGGAGAATCTTTGGTGGTTAA
The DNA here is from genome assembly GCA_034641835.2 of Pinus albicaulis. Classification (NCBI taxonomy): domain Eukaryota; kingdom Viridiplantae; phylum Streptophyta; class Pinopsida; order Pinales; family Pinaceae; genus Pinus; species Pinus albicaulis. The sequence goes on from CM076582.1 coordinate 323,791,500, forward strand.
CAAGGTTTTGTTGAAACAAACAAAGGAAGTTGCTAAACCAACACAGAGAAAGAATTTGTTCAGAAGTGTGTGCAAAGTTCAAGGGAAATGCTTTCAATTGGTAATTGATAGTGGCAGTACAGATAATTTGGTCTCTACATAGGTGATAGAGAAGTTGAAATTGAAGACAAGGGAACATCCAACACCCTACAAGGTGTCATGGCTTCAGAAGGGACATAAGCTAATAGTAAAGGAACAATGTGAATAGAATTGTAAATGGGCAGCTAAAAAGATAAAATTATGTGTGATGTGATGCCTATGGATGTGTGTCACATATTGCTCGGTAGACCTTGGCAGTATGACAGAGCAGCAGTACATGATGGGAAGAGAAACACTTACAAGTTTTTCAAACATGGTATGAATCAAACATTGTTACCTATGGAAGAAGGAGATGCATCAAGTAAAAATACTGATCCAAAGGCTTAATTGTTGAGTGGAAAAGAATACTTGCAGCAGATTGAAGATGATGAGGTAAATTTTGCTTTAGTTTGCAAACCAAAGGTAGTATTTACTTCTACTAAAATTTCTGATTTGCTAATAGAAATTCAAGAAATGTTGGAGAATTATTGTGATATTATTGTGGATGATTTTCCTGATGAATTACCACCTATAAGAAGAATCAACCATCATATAGATTTGATTCCAGGATCAAATTTTCCAAACAAAGCAGCTTATAGAATGACTCCTACAGAAAATGAAGAAATCAGAAAGCAAGTGCAAGAATTGGTTGACAAAGGTTTGATCAGAGAAAGTTTGAGTCCTTGTGAAGTACCTACAGTATTAAGTCCAAAGAAATATGGAGGTGTTGAAGCCTAGAAAATCTCTGCTTCAAACATTGGGGAAAACCACCCGGTCGGGACCTTAAGACAGCTCCTTTTCCGTTTGGGATGGTGGCTCCGACTGGATTTAAAGGACCAGTTTCCTTATAACTAAATGGATTGAATTGGATGGATGAAAATGGGACTAAATTAACAAAAATAAAACTATCTAATCTAAGCTAAATACTGATAAAGAAATTCTAATCATAACCCGGGTAATTATATGTGAATACAACTTAAGATTGTTTCAATCTAATAATAACCATGAAAATGTATTATTAATCAAATTGAAATGTGCAAAAATGAATAAAGATAACTCTGTTTAAGAAATTAAACAGAGTTGTATTAGCATATTGCATTCATCATTATATACCATTGATATATGCTTATAAATGATAACATTCCAATTATACTCATAAATGATATATAAAAAGGAAATGTTATGAAAACCAAATATATAAATGATAGCAAATTCTTCAAACGAATACCATATAACAAAGAAAATCAACCATGAACAGATAGAAATACCTCATTCATCTTGAAGACTGTCAAATGAAATGTGATACTCTGATCTAGTAACTCCGATGTAAAATTAAATCCAAAGGCACAGAAATGCAACACTTCAAAGATAATTTGAGCACAAAAATCACCAGATGTGATCTTTCATATAAATATAATAAGGAATGAAGTACATAAATGTTAGCTCCAAATCCCAAAAATATTACAACTTCCGATCCTTCTCTAAATGCATGAGAGGGATTTAAATAATAAATTACATAACAAAATCCTAATACTAATGCTACAATCTATCAAATTAAAACTAAAATGCTATCTTGAATGAAACTGATTCATTGTTTTTCTCCCTCGCTTGATGAAGCCAAGTTGCAAATGTTCAACATATCTCGGAGTCTTGGTGGATGACTCATCTCAGAATGCAACTATCCAGCATAGGTGGCATCAGAAAATTCTGGAATTAGACAATCGACAGCGTTTGATAGAAGTTTGATAGCTGTCTGTTGATTGTTTGGCTTGATCAAATGAGTCCACATACTATCCCAGGATATCGTTTGAAGTTTTCCGATTTGTTGACTTTTCCTTTCCATTTCTTCTCTCCACCTGTCTTCAGTTTCTTTTATTTTTGGCAAACTGCCAGGAACACAGTCTGAAATGAGATTGATTGAGTATAAGCTGTCATTTATGAATTGTGTGATATTATTCATCATATTTCTGGCCCTTGATATTGCTCTCTCAGCTTTCATTATTTGATGTTCCCATTCTGTAAACAAGATTTCTTTGTGTTTTTCCTCTATCCTAAGAAGATTTGCTTCTTTTCCCTTTTCTGTATCCTGCCAGTTGAGAAACTCATAAATCTTTTCATCGGCATCATCTATTTCTTGTCTAAGAGTTATGATATTTTGGATCAAAGATGAAGTAATATCACAAAAAGGTTCTGCTTGTGACAGCTTTGAGAAAAATTCAATTAACTGCTGAGTCAATAGTTTATTAGCCTCAAGGGCTTCTGATTTGAATTCATTTAACTTTGGGTAATCTTTAAACTTATCCAAAGTTGCTTGAAATTCCTTTTCTTGAATCATTTTTGCATTTTCTTCATTTTGTAACAGACTTTGTAATTTAGAAATTTCTTCATTTAGCTGTTTTTGTTTGCCTAAAAGTTTTTCATCAACTTTCTTCTTTTCTTCAGCAAGCTGTTTTTCCAATTCTTTAGACCTGAGTGTCTGATCCTGTAGTTGCTGTTGCAATTGGCTAATCTGTTGCTGATTTTCCTTAGCTTGTTCTTCCAGTGAAGCTATGTGAAGATCTTTCTGAGTTATCAGTTGAGAAACTTCTACAACTTTATCCACTGTTGCAGCACTATAAGCTCCTGTATACTGGGACAATTTTGTGAGGTCTTCGAATGGATTCATTTCATTGTTCTTATAAACAATATTCATAAATTCCTCTGATGGAGTAGAAAATATGCCCTGTTCTGTCTTTCTTCTCTTTCTTTGTCTTTTAACAACAACCTTATGTTTAGGGCTGTAAAATACATCCAAAGGAGGGATCTCCTCAACTTTTAATGAAATATGCCCTGTAGGATGTTCAAGAATGATTTCAACATCCTGCTCTATTTGTTCTTCATCTTTATCCTGCAATCCAAGATGTTGAGCAAATTGATCATATTGTTTTAATAGCCGAGGAGAAACCTCAAGATTAGTAGAAACCATAATCTCCTTAGTTGTTTCTTTTCCTTTTTCTGTATCTATGTTCTGCTTAGTGCTTTTGTCATCCGATCCATCCTTTTGATTATGCACATCATCATTGATACTTGTGCATTTCTCTGTCATTTGAGCAGTAGACTTCTGACCAGTATTTGGACCGGATTTATCATCAGTATTTCCCTTTAGGACATCAGGTTTGTCAATAGTGACCACTTTTTGAGTATGTACAGTTGGCTGGTTAACAGCCGATTGTATAATGATTTTTCCGGTAGATGTTTCTACTGGCGTTTGGCTGAATGTACCTTCTGTCTCTGACCTTTGGGTTTGAATTCTCAGCTGGTCCAGAGGAACTCTCAACAATCTCTGGCTTCTAAATAAGAAAAATTTATTTATTTCCTCCTGTTGAAATTTAGACTTGGCCAAGTCAAAAATTCGAGGAAAAATATCTAATGAAACAAAAAAATCATCGAACAGATCTGGTTCATGCTCAAAACGAGCAATTGAAACTGAAGCAGTGACATCAAATGCTATCTTTTTTGGATCATATTGTCTTCCAGGAATGGTTGCAAATTTACAACCTCTTATCTTGGAGACTTCTTTTTCTGCATGCTTGAAATCATTTAGAGTGAACTGTCCACAATTGAGTGGGAATTGAGGCCACATTCTCTTCTTACTGTTATTCAAAGACCTAGATATTCCTTCAACTGTCAATTGATAGGAAATTTCTTGAGCAAGAAGTTTGTCTGGAACAAAAAGCGGAAGAACATGCGGCTCCACAATACTACCAAAAACCCTGATGTATGTAAATTTTTCCTCCCCAAACCAATCTCCAATTGTAGACAGGTCGGCCTTAGCTTTATCAGAAAATCTAGGAGGAAAGCGATTAAAAATGGTTTGGAAAACAGGGATGAGGAAACCATGACAGATTCTATATACATTATCTTGGAAATGAACCTTCCAAAGCAGTTTATGATAAATATGAATTGGGACAGGTACTTTGGGAGTCCATTTCCATCCAAATAAGGGAAACTCAGAATTGAAACAAAGAGCATCAAGAATATAGGCACAAAAGAAAAAGGGAGTGGAATTTCCAGTGGTTTTTTCCTGTCTGTATTCAAGTATCCTATTGGCCATTCTATCAGAAAGAATAACATCCCAATCCATAATGTCGGAATTCACAGCAGCTAGGATTAATGGGACCATTTGTATAGAAAACCTAGCTGAATTATCATTGCCAAATAACCTACACATCATGGCAGCTGCATAGCAATATGGAGGCAGAAGGGAATCTACAGAATACATACCGGATGATTCATTTCGGTGTTTCTCTGGATTTTTCCTCCAATCTTTGATAGGGTCAGATTGTACTTTGTTATTATCAGCAAAATCTTTGATAAATTCCTTGTTATACACCTTCTGCGGGTCTGGAAGATGATACATTGCTTTCAGATCTTCTGCTTTAAACGAGCCAAAAGGCACTCCAGATGCTGAAACAAACGTTCTGTCTTGTATCTTTACACTATCAATAACCCATCGAACTACATCATAATAAGGCATGATGCTCGCTCTGGCTGCAATTCGATGCAAAAACGAATTTTCAAGTGTTTTTTCAGTGATCTCTGAGTCGGAATCTGAGCTATCTTCGTCTGGAACTGATGCCTTCTCCACTGTGACCTTGGGGTCTTCTCTTTCCAATAGGTTGTAGACTATGTCCCATGTCATTTTCCCAAGCCCCTGGCATGATGTATCTGTGACTAGTCTTAGTTTTATGGGCTTTTCTTTTGAGACCGTAGGAGTTTCGACAAACTTCACTGGCAGAGCAGTTTTGTTTCTTCTCCCTCTCTTTGACATTTCTGCGTTTGCTACCGCTTCCCTTTGTCTGTGAATGAAAGAGCTTGGTGTTCTTTGGCTCTGCAAGACAATAAACTCTCCGTCGTGATAAACAAGCAACTCAAACGGAATGATTTATGAACTTATGGTTTTCATTTATTTGTTTCGTATATTGCGTAAATGCTCCTTTGGGTCACACTCACATATTTAAAACCAAATCATTAACCATATTCATTTGATTCGTTATTGAATGCCCTCGTACCAATAGAGATTTGGCGCTTGTGAAATATTAAAATATTCACTCATTCTGAACTTTTCGTATGCAATAAATGAATCGCATCGAAAGTTTTCGAATGGCACATGAAGATCACAATACGTTTATCCCGATTAATCTATTGCGATTGCAAATTTTTCCGATCTCTAATGGTGGGGTCTACCATATAAGACTTTGAACAAATGTTTGATTTTTCTTTTGAAAACGTTTATTGTAAAACGCACGTCGGATCGGGGAATTTCAATTAAGCGTAAAGAGTTTCTTAAAGACTATCCCAATTAATCGATTGCGATTGACCGCATCGCATCGGAAGTTTATAAATAACCGTTTTAAACTCTTAGTGATTTGAAAATTTCCGATCGAACTAATCGCATCGAAGGATTTGAAATAGGCATATGAAATTTCTTTTAAAGGTTATCTCCGATTCTCCGATTGCGATTGAACTTTTAAATTTGACTTGTTTTTTTATGATAAGGCCTTGTATATTAGATCGGATCATAAGTTTTTGAATGTTGAATCTGTTTAGTAACAATATGAATTTTTCCAAAACAATGAATTTATTTCTAAGTGTTTTATTTCTATAAGAAAAAGAAAGGGACCCTATTTCTAAATGAATTTTATTTCTAAAATTTTAAGAAAAAGGGAGGGTTGTTGTATAGTACAACAATTGGCGATTCACTGAAAGAACTAGTTATCTCTGAAAAATAAATGAATACTATATTTTAAGTAAGTAAAGATTTTTAAAGGTAATAAAAATTATCCTAGGATAATTAGAAATAAAATCTAACTTATGAAAAAGAATAAAAATTATTAACAATTACTTTCTAGTTCCTTGAGAATAAAAACAGTTTGAGTTATCTTAAGCTTTGATTGGTATTAGTAATGAAGTAAGTGGATTTCTTCAAGTTTGGTTTTATAATATACTCTATTGTCATAGGTATTGCCTCTGTTGCCTGCAAACGTTCATAGTCTCGACAGGGTTACCTTTTAACCATTAACTATTCATTGTCCCATTCAACTAAGATTATGACTTTTTAAAAGATAAATTCATAAGATATATTATCTCATGTTTTTGTCTTTTATTTATTTTTTATTTCTTTTTAAGAGCCATTGTTCTGGTTTGGTAGCCAGTTGATAACAATGCCATTCAATAGTTATAATTAAACTGAACAAGCTGGCTCGTGATGAGACCCCTTGTCTTATATTAATAAGCCATTACCCTGTTTTGATATGCAGTATTGGTAATGTTAGTTTTATTATTTCTTATGAATATGGTAAGTCGGCTCATGATGAGACCTCTTATCTCTTAAAGAATTTTACAATAATTTCTTAGAATTATATTCTAAAAAATCACAACCTAAATGAATGGGGTGAACTAGTCGTATCCTTAAGAATCAATGGATGACAATTTTCTGAGTTTTTTGAGTACCAAGACTTGAATAATCTTTACTTTTATAGATAACTTCTCTCTGCTTAATAAACTTGTAATGATTTACATTTCCCTCAAGTTTTTCCAAAAATATTATGCAAATAATTGGTATAATTTTTCAAAGTTTAACATCTTATTTAAAACTATCAAAAGAATATAATCATTTCTTTAAAAATTCTTATTTACCCTAAAATAAATATTTATAATATTCTTCTTAAGAATTTTTCTATCAAGTAAACAGTCAATTAGAGACTTATTAACAACCTTTATTTGCAAAAACAATATAAGACTTTGCAGAAAGGAATATGTACAATTTAAGAAGGGGTTACCTCCTTATGAGAAGAATTTCTTTAAGATAAGCCCATTTACAGGAAGAGATTCTCTCTTACCTGTTAGATCTTGGAGCATGAACGTATTTGAGCCTATCTTTTCAATGATCTGAAATGGTCCAAGCCACATCTTTTGAAATTTGGTATGCTTACCTTTTTCTTCATGTGCCTTATCCCATTTTAGAACAAGATCACCAATTGACAAAATTTTTGAGCCAGTAGAACTTGCATCAAAAGAAGATTTTACAAGCTGCTGATGTTTTTCATGAAAAATTTTAGCCTTATCTCTTTCTTCTTCTAGTTTAAGGATTTGATCATATCTCAATTGAACAGATGAAGAAGGATTTTCTTCAATAAATTGTACTAGGGCTAATGATGGAAGAGTTAAATTTGATGGTATCACAGCTTCTTTTCCATAAACTAAATTAAAAGGTGAAGTTCTGATTGAAGCTTTCTCTGTAATACGATCAGCCCATAATGCAAAGATTAAAGATTTATGCCAATTCTTTTGATTTTGATCGATAGTCCTTTTAATAATCTTGATGATATTTTTATTGGTGGATTCAGCTAACCCATTACCTTGTGGGTAATAATTTGCTGAATATTTGAGTTTAAAACCTCTTTTAACTGCAAATTCTATTAAACTGTTTCCTGAAAAATAAGATGCATTATCAAAGACAAGAGCTTGAGGTACACCAAACCTGGTTATGATAAATTGATCTATGAAATCAATAATTGCATCAGAATTGGCTACCTTTAAAGGGATTGCCTCTACCCATTTTGTAAAATAATCGGTTGCAGTAAGAATGTACTTGTGCTGCTTGGAAGAATGAGGTACTATCTCACCAATAATGTCAAGTCCCCATTGTTCAAATGGTTTCTCAATATTTACTGGTTGCAAAGGAAAAGCTGGTTTCCTTTGTCTTCCACTTGCAGTTTGGCAGATTCTGCACTTTCTTACATATTCATGTGTATCTTTAAAAAGGGTAGGCCAATAATAGCCAGCGCGAATTATTTTGTGAGCTGTGGTATCACCTCCAAAATGACCTCCTGCTGGTCCATCATGCAACTCCTGCAAAACCTTTTCAGCTTCAGTCTTTTCAAGACATCTCAACAAAATTGAATCATAATTTTTTTCTAAATAACACATTATCAATGATCTCATATTTAATAGCTTTTAATCTTAAAGCACGTTTTTTCTTATAGTTGAGATCAGCAGGAGCATACCCATTTTTCAAGTAATAGATGAGATCAGCATACTGAGATTCAGAATCCGTAATACTTATCTGATTTACTTGAATATCTTGATTTGAATGATCATTCTCTGGTATGTTATGAGCTCCTGCTAATAATCTGCAAAAACCTTGTCCTCTAACAATCTTAGCTGGTTTAATATCAACATCATATTCTTGTAAAGATGTTACCCAGTTAGCTCGTTTTTCTCCTACTTCTCTCTGAATTAATAATTGTCTCACTGCAGAGAATGGGACAATGATTTTTGTATGATTTTTTAAGAGAAAAGGTCTGAAATGCTTGATTGATTTGAACATAGGAAAGGCTTGTTTTTCAACATCGGAATAATTCAATTCAGCTCCTTGTAGATTTGAACTAAAGAAAGAAATTGGTGCTTCAATTTTCTGGTCATTGAGCTGTGTTAAAACTGCTGCATAGGATGTCTCTGTGGCTAAGGTATACAAAATAAAATCTTTAGAAAAATCCGGAGTACTCAATGCTGGTGCATTAATGATTGCCTGTTTGATTGCCTCAAAGGTTTCTTTTTCTTTATGCCCCCATTTGAATACTAAATTCTTCTTGATCATATTTTGCATAGGTAAAACAATTAAAGAAAAATCAGGAATGAATCTTTTTACAAAATTGATCTGTCCAAGAAATGATTGCATGGATTTTTGTTATGAGGTAAAGAAATATCAGAGATCTCTTTAACTCTGTCTGGATCAATGTATATACCATCTTTTGACACAACAAATCCTAAAAGTTTTCCTTCATCCAAAGCAAAAAAAGATTTTTTTGGATTTAAGGAAATACCAAACCTTCTACATCTTTCAAATATTTGCTTTAGATCATGTAGATGATTGGTTCTCTTTTTTGAGAATACTGTTATATCATCGAGATAAACAACAACTGATTTATTGATCAGACCTTTAAACGCTATGTCCATGGCCCTTTGGAAAGTTGCTCCTGCATTTATTAATCCAAAAGGTATTTTTTGATAAGCATAAGTTCCCCATTTTGTTCTGAAAGTTGTTTTCAATCTGTCATCTGGATGAACTAAGACTTGATTATAACCCGAAAATCCATCAAGAAAGGACATAAGTTCAGAACCAGCTACTTTTTGAAGTATCTGTTCCATGGTTGGCAATGGGAAATTGTCTTTTAAACATGCCTTGTTTAAATTTCTGAAATCAATACAGATTCTTATATCACCATTTTTCTTCCTTACAAGTACCATATTGGAAACCCAATTGGAATGCCTGACAGGAAAAATGATTTTGGCTTTCAAAAGTTTATTAAGTTCTGATTTGATTTGATCTTCAAGATTTGGATGAACTTTCCTTAGTTTTTGTTGAACAGGTTTAATATCGGGAAGCATTGGAATTGTGTGCTGAATAACCGAAGTATCATATGTTTTTAAATCATCATAATTCCAAGAGAAAACATTTTTATATTTGTTCAATAGTTTAATGAAAGCATCCCTTTCCTCTGATGTTAAATTAATTCCTAAATTAACATTTTGAGGTTTTGAATCAGAACCAAGATTCACTAATTCAAATTTCAAAGTGGAACTTTGAAGCTTGGTATTAGTGACTTTCTTGAATCTGTCTTTAATATCATATAAGTCCTCCAATTTAACAACAGATTTCGGAACGGGATTTTTATTACCTTTTGAAGCAATTTGTAAATCATGATCTTCTTCGTCAATAATTTGATCATCATATGATTTCTCTGAAGTCATGAAATTTAAGATATCTTGATCATGATAGAAAACTCTCCAATTTGTGACATTGTCTGGGACAGATGGTTGGAAAATTAATTCTACAGAAAACCTATCAGGACTGCAGTCTTCAGCAGGTAGGAGTTTAGATGCAACATTAGCTAATAAGTCAGCTGATGTATTTTGATTCCTAGGAATAGGAGAAATATTAAATGCTAAAAAATGAGTGGTGAGGTCTTGTACTAGGGTTTGATAATGTTTAAGATGTCCTGAAAGGCAATGAATAGTATTCCTAACTTGTTTTATAACAATTTCGGAATCTCCAAAGACTTTCAAGTATTTAAGATCTAACCCTATAGCTTTATAAAGTCCTTGAACCAAGGCTTCATATTCTGCAGTATTGTTAGTACACTCAAATTCTAGCCTACATGACAGCATGGTTTTTTCTCCATTTGGATCGATTAAAATGCATCCTGCACCAGCTCCATCATTAGACTTTGATCCATCGAAATATAATGACCAAAACAAAGATTTATCTATTGATTCATCTACAATTTCATCAGGCGTATTTACAATTCTGGAAGAATCAGATTGTGAAAAATTTTCTACTTGAGAAACAAAAGTATTAACAGAAAACGGTGATTGGGGTGCTTTGAAATTTCCAAGAAATGATTCAGCAGAATAACCTCCAAGAATGTTGTTGTTGAATGCTACTGGTTCATTATGCTGTTCAAATTCAGTGATAGTATGCCTCATATGTTTTTCTCGTTCAACTTTGATTTGATTTGGTTTCCCTTTATAGGGTAGCCACATATGAGAATAATCAGTCGAGATATAACCATTGAGTTTCGCAGACCAATCCCTACTTAAAACTAATCCATAGAATTCAGGAATATCAGCAATTAAAATATCGATTCTTTGGACAATTCTAGGATCGGAAGCTAACCTGATAGTTACTGCATTGATTTCTCCTACAACTTGAACTTTAGATCGATCTAATTGAACAATATGTACTGCTGATTTTTGTGGTTCGATATTCAATTTGGTACACACAGAAACAGGCATTATATTGGAGGAGGCTCCAGAGTCAATCAAACAATTGTGCAGATTTTTATTGTACATCTCATAAGTCAACAGAAAAGGAGGAGTTTGAGAATTTGACTTTTCCCCAATGAGTACAGTATCAGTAGCATCTACCTTGTCTGGTGGCTTACCAGTTCCTCTTGCTGCTTTTGCAACTACACTGCTTGGTAAAGGAGCGATTGGTGTAGCATTTAATTCTTTCAATAACAACTTCTGCTGGTGTTTCAGTTTACTGAGTTCATGTAATGAAATGTTGGCTTTGATCTTTTTCATGTCTTCGACAATGTTGTATTCCATAGGATCTGACACTACTAAAGTCTTTGCTGTTGATGTGGGTGGGTTAGAAGAAGATGGCAGATTCTGAATAGGTAGTGGAGAAGCTTTCTTTGTGGGTGATTTGTCTTTGATACTTGGAGTTGTGTTTTTTCTTTTAGGAGATGTTTGTATAGCCTCCGCTGTAGATTTACTCCTAGTACTTACAGGCATAGCTTCTTGTTATACCTCACTGTCAGAATTAGGGAGAATAAAATCCCACATTCCATGTAATTCAGCGATTTCTTCATTTTCACCTTCTTCATCTGATATTAAGGATGTATCTTCTTCTTCTTCTTCCTCCTCTGATTCTGCATTAGAGATCGTATTAGGAGGTTTAGATTCAACTTGATTTCTTCTAAAATTTCGGAATGGTTTTTTGGTAGAAGTTTCAGCTACTTGTTTTTTAATTTCAACCATTTCATTTGACATAGTTTTAAGAAATTTTTGTAAACCTTCCATGTCAAATGGATCTCTGGCCTTTTTCTTTGATTCATCTTTGAAGCTGACTTTCTTTGATTTTCTTTCCTCAAGAGTGTTTTTCTTTTCCAGAGAAGTAATTCGTTTTTCAACAGCAATAGCTTCTTTCATACTTTCAGCTAATGTAGGCTTTGCAGCTCTGTCTACGAAAATAGCTATATTTGAGGGTAAGACAGTGATATACCATTCAATTCTGACCTGCTCGCTTGGCTTGGAATCAGTGGGAATTTTGTTCAAGAGCTTATTGAATCTGGAATTAAACTCTTTAATTGGTTCCTTGGGTTCTATTTTCAAATTTTAGAGATCATTGAGTAAAGTAGCTATTGATCAATCATCTCCAAATTTGGTTAAGAAATAATCTGAAAAAATATCCCAACTTGTTATAGTTCCTGATGGTAATGAAAAATACCATGATCCTGCTGTTCCTTGAAGAGTATAAGGAAATAGCCTAACTACAACATCCTCCTGTGTGACTCCATTCAAATTAATAGCCAACATAAAATTATTGATATGTTCTTCAGCTGGAATATTAAGATCTGGGCTGAACTTTGGAAGCCATTTTCCAGGATTATCTGGTAAATCATGTAAAGGTGCAGCCATGTTCACTGCTCCTGGAGTAGCCCATGGTCTAGCCATTGTCGGAATGACTATCGGAGGGGTAGTAGTAACTGGAGGTGTTTGAATAGAAGTTGTTGGAATAGATGATGTTTGAGGTGAATGAGGATGAGGTAGTAATAAAGACTGAAAAGGTTGTGATGTTGAAGGTGATGATCCCTGGTGAACAATAATATGTAATGGGGAAGTGGGTGTTTGACTTCGCACTGGAGATGATGAGATGGAAGATGATGGAGAAAAGGTCTCACTATCAGAACCTTCAGTGTTCTTTTTTGCCTTTTTCCTTCTGGGTAAAGGTAACTCAACTGGTTCAATGCCAAGTTTTTCGCTTTGAAGTCTGGTGAGATGATGAGGTAGGTGGAATTGCGAAGTCTGACTGCCTTGAGATACTTCAGATCTCTGAGGTGATATGGAAAAGCCTTGAAGCTTCTGGATGATAGACTGAACTTCAGGGGACTCCAGACTTAAATGTTCTGAAGTATGGTGTGATTGAGCAGTGATAGTTGATCCCTCTTCTTCTCGTTTGGACTCTGGTGAATCAGAATGCAAACGAGAGGTCTGAGGGGAGGTGGAGGGTGATTTACTCTGAGAATGGTCTGTAGGTTTTGATTTACTCGCCATTCATAGTCGGTGCCCTCCTTCTAGCGCCAAAAATGTTGAAGCCTAGAAAATCTCTGCTTCAAACATTGGGGAAAACCACCCGGTCGGGACCTTAAGACAGCTCCTTTTCCGTTTGGGATGGTGGCTCCGACTGAATTTAAAGGACCAGTTTCCTTATAACTAAATGGATTGAATTGGATGGGTGAAAATAGGACTAAATTAACCGAAATAAAACTATCTAATCTAAGCTAAATACTGATAAAGAAATTCTAATCTTAACCCGGGTAACTATATGTGAATACAACTTAAGATTGTTTCAATCTAATAATAACCATGAAAATGTATTATTAATTAAATTGAAATGTGTAGAAACGAATAAAGATAACTCTGTTTAAGAAATTAAACAGAGTTATATTAACATATTGCATTCATCATTATATACCATTCATATATGCTTATAAATGATAACATTCCAATTATACTCAGAAATGATAATATAAAAAGGAAATGTTATGAAAACCAAATATATAAATGATAGCAAATTTTTCAAACGAATACCATATAACAGAGAGAATCAACAGTGAACAGATAGAAATACCTCATTCATCTTGAAGACTGTCAAATGAAATGTGATACTCTGATCTAGTAACTCCGATGTAAAATTAAATCCAAAGGCACAGAAATGCAACACTTCAAAGATAATTTCAGCACAAAAATCACCAGATGTGATCTTTCCTATAAATATAATAAGGAATGAAGTACAGAAATGTTAGCTCCAAATCCAAAAAATATTACAACTTCCGATCCTTCTCTAAATGCATGAGAGGGATTTAAATAAGAAATTACATAACAAAATCCTAATACTACTGCTACAATATATCAAATTAAAACTGAAAGGCTATCTTGAATGAAACTAATTCATTGCTTTTCTCTCTCGCTTGATGAAGCCAAGTTGCAAATGCTCAACATATCTTGGAGTCTCGGTGGATGACTCATCTCAGAATGCAACTGTCCAGCATAGGTGGCATCGGAAAATTCTGGAATTAAACAATCGACAGCGTTTGATAGGAATTTGATAGCCGTCTGTTGATTGTTTGGTTTTATCAAATGAGTCCACATACTGTCCCAGGATATTGTTTGAAGTTTGCTGATTTGTTGACTTTTCCTTTCCATTTCTTCTCTCCACCTGTCTTCAGTTTCTTTCATTTTTGGCAAACTGCCAGGAACACAGTCTGAAATGAGATTGATTGAGTATAACCTGTCATTTATGAATTGCGTGATATTATTCATCATACTTCTAGCCCTTGATATTGCTCTCTCAGCTTTCATTATTTGATGTTCCCATTCTGTAAACAAGATTTCTTTGTGTTTTTCCTCTATCCTAGGAAGATTTGCTTCTTTTCCCTTTTCTGTGTCCTGCCAGTTGAGAAATTCGGAAATCTTTTCATCGGCATCATCTATTTCTTGTCTAAGAGTTATGACATTTTGGATCAAAGATGAAGTAATATCACAAAAAGGTTCTGCCTGTGCCAGCTTCGAGCAAAATTCAATTAATTGCTGAGTCAATAGTTTATTAGCCTCAAGGGCTTCTGATTTGAATTCATTTAACTTTGGGTAATCTTTAAACTTATCCAAAGTTGCTTGAAATTCCTTTTCTTGAATCATTTTTGCATTTTTCTCATTTTGTAACAGACTTTGTAACTTAGAAATTTCTTCATTTAGTTGTTTTTGTTTGCCTAAGAGTTTTTCATCAACTTTCTTCTTTTCTTCAGCAAGTTGTTTTTCCAATTCTTTGGACCTGAGTGTCTGATCTTGTAGTTGCTGTTGCAATTGGCTAATCTGTTGCTGATTTTCCTTAGCTTGCTCTTCCAGTGAAGCTATGTGGAGATCTTTCTGAGTTATCAGTTGAGAAACTTCTACAACTTTATCCACTGTTGCAGCACTATAAGCTCCTGTATACTGGGACAATTTTGTGAGGTCTTCGAATGGATTCATTTCATTGTTCTTATAAATAATATTCATAAATTCCTCTGATGGAGTAGAAAATATGCCCTGTTCTGTCTTTCTTCTCTTTCTTTTTCTTTTAACAACAGCCTTATGTTTAGGGCTGTAAAATACATCCAAAGGAGGGATCTCCTCAACTTTTAATGCAATATGCCCTGTAGGATGTTCAGGAATGATTTCAACATCCTGCTCTATTTGTTCTTCATCTTTATCTTGCAATCCAAGCTGTTGAGCAAATTGATCATATTGTTTTAATAGCTGAGGAGAAACCTCAAGATTAGTAGAAACCATAATCTCCTTAGTTGTTTCTTTTCCTTTTTCTGTATCTATGTTCTGCTCAGTGCTTTTGTCATCCGATCCATCCTTTTGATTATGCACATCATCATTGATACTTGTGCATTTCTCTGTCATTTGAGCAGTAGACTTCTAACCAGTATTTGGACTGGATTTATCATCAGTATTTCCCTTTGGGACATCAGGTTTGTCAATAGTGACCACTTTTTGAGTATGTACAGTTGGCTGGTTAACAGCCGATTGTATAATGATTTTGCCGGTAGATGTTTCTACTGGCGTTTGGCTGAATGTACCTTCTGTCTCTGACCTTTGGGTTTGAATTCTCAGCTGGTCTAGAGGAACTCTCAACAATCTCTGGCTTCTAAATAAGAAAAATTTATTTATTTTCTCCTGTTGAAATTTAGACTTGGCCAAGTAAAAAATTCGAGGAAAATTATCTAATGAAACAAACAAATCATCGAACAGATCTGGTTCATGCTCAAAACGAGCAATTGAAACTGAAGCAGTGACATCAAATGCTATCTTTTTTGGATCATATTGTCTTCCAGGAATGGTTGCAAATTTACAACCTCTTATCTTGGGGACTTCTTTTTCTGCATGCTTGAAATCATTTAGAGTGAACTGACCACAATTGAGTGGGAATTGAGGCCACATTCTCTTCTTACTGTTATTCAAAGACCTAGATATTCCTTCAACTGTCAATTGATAGGAAATTTCTTGAGCAAGAAGTTTGTCTGGAACAATAAGAGGAAGAACATGTGGTTCCACAATACTACCAAAAACCCTGATGTGTGTAAATTTCTCCTCCCCAAACCAATCTCCTATTGCAGATAAGTCGGACTTAGCTTTATCAGAGAATCTAGGAGGGAAGCGATTAAAAATGGTTTTGAAAACAGGGATAAGGAAACCATGGCAGATTCTATATACATTATCTTGGAAATGAACCTTCCAAAGCAGTTTATGATAAATATGAATTGGGGTAGGGTCTTTGGGAGTCCATTTCCATCCAAATAAGGGAAACTCGGAATTGAAACAAAGAGCATCAAGAATATAGGCACAAAAGAAAAAGGGAGTGGAATTTCCAGCGGTTTTTTCTTGTCTGTATTCAAGTATCCTATTGGCCATTCTATCAGAAAGAATAACAGCCCAATCCATAATGTCGGAATTCACAGCAGCTAGGATTAATGGGACCATTTGTATAGAAAACCTAGCTGAATTATCATTACCAAATAATATACACATCATGGCAGCGGCATAGCAATATGGAGGTAAAAGGGAATCTACAGAGTACATACCGGACGCTTCATTTCGGTGCTTCTCTGGATTTTTCTTCCAATCTCTGATAGGGTCAGATTGGACTTTGTTATTATCAGCAAAGTCTTTGATAAATTCCTTGTTACATACCTTCTGCGGGTCTGGAAGGTGATACATTGCTTTCAGGTCTTCTGCTTTAAACGAGCCAAAAGGCACTCCAGATGCTGAAACAAACGTTCTGTCTTGTATCTTTACACTGTCAATAACCCATCGAACTGCATCATAATAAGGCATGATGCTCGCTCTGACTGCAATTCGATGCAAAAACGAATTTGCAAGTGATTTTTCAGTGATCTCAGAGTCGGAATCTGAGCTATCTTCGTTTGGAACTGATGCCTTTTCCACTGTGACCTTGGGGTTTTCTCTTTCCAATAGGTTGTAGACTGCTTCCCATGTCATTTTCCCAAGCCCCTGGCATGATGTATCTGTGACTAGTCTTAGTTTTATGGGCTTTTCTTTTGAGACCGTAGGAGTTTCGACAAACTTCACTGGCAGAGCAGTCTTGTTTCTTCTCCCTCTCTTTGACATTTCTGCGTTTGCTACCGCTTCCCTTTGTCTGTGAATGAAAGAGCTTGGTGTTCTTTGGCTCTGCAAGACAATAAACTCTCAGTCGTGATAAACAAGCAACTCAAACGGAATGATTTATAAACTTATGGTTTTCATTTATTTGTTTCGTATATTGCGTAAATGCTCCTTTGGGTCACACTCACATATTTAAAACCAAATCATTAACCATATTCATTTGATTTGTTATTGAATTCCCTCATACCAATAGAGATTTGGCGCTTGTGAAATATTAAAATATTCACTCATTCTGAACTTTTCGTATGCAATAAATGAATCGCATCAAAAGTTTTCGAATGGCACATGAAGATCACAATACGTTTATCCCGATTAATCGATTGCGATTGCAAATTTTTCCGATCTCCAATGGTGGGGTATACCATATAATACTTTGAACAAATGTTTGATTTTTCTTTTGAAAACGTTTATTGTAAAACGCACGTCGGATCGGGGAATTTCAATTAAGCGTAAAGAGTTTCTTAAAGACTATCACGATTAATCGATTGCGATTGACCGCATCGCATCGGAAGTTTATAAATAACCGTTTTAAACTCTTAGCGATTTGAAAATTTCCGATCGAACTAATCGCATCGAAGGATTTGAAATAGGCATATGAAATTTCTTTTAAAGGTTATCTCTGATTCTCCGATTGCGATTGAACTTTTAAACTTGACTTGTTTTTTTATGATAAGGCCTTGTATATTAGATCGGATCATACGTTTTTGAATGTTGAATCTGTTTAGTAACAATATGAATTTTTCCAAAACAATGAATTTTATTTCTAAGTGTTTTATTTCTATAAGAAAAAGAAAGGGACCCTATTTCTAAATGAATTTTATTTCTAAAATTTTAAGAAAAAGGGAGGGTTGTTGTATAGTACAACAGGAGGTTGGATAATGTGCACTGATTCAAGAGCAATCAACAAGATAAAAATCAGGTATAGATTTCCTTTACCTAGAATTGAAGATTTGATGGATTGGTTGAGTGGAGCAAGATATTTTTCAAAACTAGATTTGAAAAGTGGGTATCATCAAATTAGGATAAGGGAAGTTGATGAATGGAAAATAGCCTTTAAAACAAATGAGGGATTGTATGAATGGATGGTAATGCCTTTTGGTTTATCAAATGCACCTAGTACCTTTATGAGGCTTATGAATGAAGTATTAAAGGAATTTATTGGTAAATTTGCAATAGTATATCTGGATGATATATTAATGTATAACAAAAAAAAGGAAGAACACCTGTGACATCTTAATTATGTCTTAAGGAAGTTACATCAACAGAAGTTACTGATAAATTTAAATAAATTTTCATTCATGAAAGAAGAATTGGTATGTCTAGGTTTTGTTGTTTCTGCTGAAGGATTAAAGATGGATCCAGAGAAGATAAAGGAAATTGTGGAGTGGCCATCACCTAAAAGTGTTTTTGAGGTAAGAATTTTTCATGGACTTGCTAGATTTTATAGAAAATTCATAAGGAATTTTAGTAAGATCGATGCACCTATCATTGAAACCATAAAGAAGGACAAACAACCATTCAAGTGGACTACTGAATCTGAAAGGAATTTTCAGTTCTTAAAGCAAAAGATAAATGAGAAACTTGTCTTAGTTTTGCCTGATTTTAATAAACCATTTCAAGTTAAATGTGATGCCAGTGGAGAAGCTATTGGAGCTATATTAAGTCAAGAAGATAGGCCTGTAGCATATTTCAGTGAGAAGTTGAATGAGACAGGGAGGAAGTACTCTTCTTATGACAAGGAATTTTATGCAATAGTACAATCATTGAAGAAGTAGAGATATTATTTAATGTCTAAAGAATGTGTGCTATATTCAGATAATCATGCTTTACAATATATTATGAAATAGCCTAAATTGAATCAAAAACATGCAAAATGGGTTGAATATCTTCAAATTTTTAACTTTGTATTGAAGCATATAAGTGGTCAAGAAAACAAGGTAGCTGATGCCTTGAGTATAAAAAGCATTCTTGTTCAAGAAAGTCAAATTGAAGTGTTAGGTTTTGATTTTCTTAAAGAACTCTATAAAACAAATTTGGATTTCAAAGAAGCATTTGAAGCATGCTGTAATCCTGTTTTGATAGACAGAAGTCAGTGGTTATATTATTTCTTGCAAGAGGGTTTATTGTTCAAAAGAAATCAGTTGTGCATACCAAATTATTCTATGAGAGAAAATTTAATCAAGGAGAAACATAGTGGTGGACTTGCTGGACATTTTGGTGTTGATAAGACTTATGAACAACTAAGTCATTTTTATTTTTTGCCAAAGATGAGATCTGAAGTGGAAAAGTATGTGAAGAATTGTAAAGTTTGTCAATATGCAAAAGCGAAAAGTCGAAATGCAGGTTTGTACATTCCATTACCTATTCCAGACAGACCTTGGGATATGGTAAGTATGGATTTTGTTTTAGGATTGCCTAAGACACAGAGAGGGAATGATGAAATTTATGTTGTAGTTGACAGATTTTCAAAAATGCCACATTTTATTCCATGTTATAAAACTAGTGATACTACTCATGTTGCCAATTTGTTTTTCAAGGAGATTGTCAGATTACATGGGTTACATAAAAGTATTGTATCTGATAGAGACACCAGATTTATTGGTCATTTTTGGAGGACATTGTGGAAGAATCTTGGTACTAAACTCAGTTTCAGCTCAGCTTATCACCCTCAGACTGATAGGTAGACTGAAATAGTGAACAGAATTTTGGGTAATCTTTTGAGAAGTCTTGCAGGAGAACATCCCAAATAGTGGGATCATATTTTACCACAGGCGGAATATGCATATAATGATTCACCTAACAGAAGTATAGGGAAGAGCCCATTCCATATAGTTTATGGAATGCACCCAAGAGGAGTATCTGAGTTGAGGAACTTGGGAAAAGTAGAAATGAGAAGTGTTGAAGGAGAGGATTTTGCTTCAGAAATTCAAGCCATACATGAACAGGTAAAGAAGTAGCTACAAGACAGCAGCATCAAGTACAAAAACAGAGCAGATTTGAGAAAAAGAGAAGTTAATTTTGAAGTTGGTGATTTGGTTTTAGCACACTTAAGAAAAGTTTCCAAAGAGGAAGTATAACAAGTTAAAATTCAAAAAGATAGGACCATGCAGGATATTGAGAAATTTTTTTGCAAATTCTTATGAAATTGAATTACCATCTAATATTGGAATATCTCCAATATTCAATGTTGTTGATTTGTAAAGATATGAAAATGGTGGCATAGATGACAGACCAAAAGACAGAGAAAAGATTCACTGGGTAAAACAATTACCCATAGCAAAGAAATTATAGCCAGAGAGGATCGTAGACAAGAAAATGTTCAAGAAAACCAGGGGACAGGATTATTTTCAATATTTGATCAAGTGGAAGGATCAACCAATTGAGGATGCTACCTGGATGACATAAACCAGGCTGCAGAAACGGGGCAGTTTTGTAGAAGAGCTCATGGACAGGAGCCCATGAAGATT
Organism: Pinus albicaulis; assembly: GCA_034641835.2. NCBI lineage: Eukaryota > Viridiplantae > Streptophyta > Pinopsida > Pinales > Pinaceae > Pinus > Pinus albicaulis. Next base: position 323,812,142 of record CM076582.1, read on the forward strand.
TTTTTCCTCAGGAGTGTGATGCAGGAGCATGAGGCTTAGAGACAAAAGGCTTCATTAATTACTCCAAAAATCCAAAAAAATGTTACAAGCAAAGGTGTTGGTACCTTTAGCTGTCAATTTACTGTTTTAATAGATAGGGTTGAACTAGTATCTAGGAGGATTGAAAAGTTTTAGATTTGTTTCAGCATATTTAGCTTCAGTTGATAGTTTTAGGGAAGATATTATGTAATTAGGATTTTGTCTAAATTTTAAGTATTTGATCCTCAAGAAGAGGTCGACTGTTATGTAAAACCTATAAATTGTAACCTCTGAGAAGGAGAAATTCGGATTTGGCTGTAGAAGATTGTATTGAGAGGTTTTGCCTCAGTTTTAATAAAATTGCAGAGTTTATTATTCTGTTGTATTCTTGGCAAGTTCCTGGAGGGTTTCAACCTTCTAAAATTCATTTGGTTTATATATATTCTGTGTAGAATTTGACTGTATATTAGTTTCTGTGTAAAAGAGTGGAAGAAATCGAATACATTCTGTTTTCTTGCTTGAGATTGGTTATCCGATAATCAGTCTATGTTATTGAGTTCATAGCGGTAAAAGGAGTCTTCCAAGATAATTTGGAGTTAAACAAAGAAATGGCAGAAGTCCGTGTTTAAACGCGGTTAAAAACAAAATTTGAAGGTTAAAGGTTTTGGGAAAACCAGTCACTGTTATCGCACCGCTTTTGGGTTGAGAGCGGTTTTAATTCAATCAAACGTGATCAAATCAGAATTTGACATGTCACGAGCACGAAACCACTAATTTCGCATTTCTTTGAGGTGATAAAGTCTGGAGGTTGAATGAACGCGATAACCATCCAATTGTGATCGTCGGAGATCCGACGGTGTTCGCATTGAAAGCTGCGTGGAAGTTAAAACAAGGTATGGACCTGATGTTTTATGCAATGGATTTTTATTAAGGGTTTGAAGTCCATTACCCTTGTGAAAAGGTTTTAAACCTTTTTTAATATGAATTATCATGTTGAAGTCTGAAACCTATTTCCGAAGGTCATTAACATATCATAATGTGCATTATAATACTTCCGAAGGTTTTGAATGTTGTTCCGAAGGTCTTTAAAGAGCGTTTAAAGTGCACTATTACATTTTCGAAAGTCTAAACACTTTCGAAAGGTTTTCATCTTTTAAAAGTCAATTATTATATTTCTGAAGGGTTTAAACATTGGGTTAAGTGAATTATTATGTTTCGGAATGTATAAAGGGACTTTTGCTTCCATGGTGCATTATATTTAGTTTTATCAAGTAGACTTAATAAAGTTTGATGACCGAGAGGGTAAAAGGATATCAAGGAAAAACTCCTCCTGAGTTAGAAAGCATTGTAATTAAATTTTAACAACTCTCCTTAATGCCTACACCCACACTGCCATCAATATTCAACCAAGGAATCATGAAACAATACAATGCACTCTTCTCACAAGAGTTTGTTGCACACTACAAACTGTCTCACACTGATCCGGACAAAATCGACCAACACTTCGCCAATTTCTTGCCTCTGCTCATCCTACCTTGCTTGCACAATTCTAAGAGAATTAAATACCTATTATTTAGGAATTTTAGCCTTCTAAAATTACATAATGCTCATGGGAAATCCTATGGGTGTATTATTGCATCTAGGTAGTTTGCTAATAATACAACTAATAGATAACATCCCTTTAACCTCTGTCTCAACTGGGTCTTTATCAGAACTGACATGCATGCAACTATTAATAGTAAATCATCAGTCACTTGACAGATCAGTGCATGTGAATTAAATTTGATTTAATTCACTTGACCTCTCACTAGTGCAACAATCAGTTACAACTAGTTAGACAGACTTTAACTCACTTAATTGAGTTAACTGATTTCTCATGCATTAAAATAATACAATAACTGCAACTTGGACTCTACAAAAAATAGAATCACTATACATGCCTCACCAACCACCCTCAACTCGAATTTCATGAGCTAACTGAGTATATCACACTCAGTTAACTATTACAAGTGATTATGAGATAAGATTACAATTTATTGTCCAATTTAATTAAGGGAAAATTAAATTAGACACATATTTATTGTTCACTTTTCAACACTCCCTCTCAACAAGAAATGGATTATCGGCTACCCCAATCATGCCTCTGTGGTATTAAAATATGCTTTTGGCTAGTGCCTTCTTCAGAATATCTACATCCTAATACTTCATGGGAATGTATTGAAGTAACATAATGCGTCTGTACACACAATCTATGATATGGTAGTACCTGATGTCGATATGCTTGGACCTATCATGGAATATTGGATTAACCGAGAGTTTTATGCAACTCTAGTTATCACAATGCATCACCATCAGATCCATCTGATGACCAAACAAACCAACAAGTATATTCCTCATCCATATGGCCTCACATGTTGCCTGACTGGCTGCCATGTACTCTACCTCGGCTGAACTGAGTGCAATTGATCTCTGCTTCCTGCTGTACTAAGAAACTCTTTTCGATCCTATGCTGAAGATTTGTCCTGATGTGCTCTTCATGTATGATGGAATACCTACGCAATATGCATCGGTGAAGCCTTGAAGCTTCACTCCCTCTATCCATTTTTACCATAATCCATACTTTGTAGTGCCCCTGATATATCTCAAGACATGCTTCCCCGCCTTCCAAAAGAGCTTGGTCGACTTAACCATAGCTTGACTAAGTTGGTTAACTGCGTAGCATATGTCTGGTTGTAGCTTGACTAAGTTGGTTAACTGTGTAGCATATTTCTGGTGGTGTGTTCACCAAGTACATGAGTTAACCCACAGGCTGCCTATAAACAGTAGCATCCACTACCTCACCAGAAGTAGCATCCTCCTTCCTCCAATTTCCTGCAAGAGGAGTCTCCATGAGTTTACAGTTCTCCATGTGGAACTTCGTTAGAATCTCTTTGGCATACTTGCCTTGAGAAACAAATAGCTCCCCATCCCACTTCCATATCTCCAAACCAAGGAAATAGTGAAGGAGTCCCATGTCCTTCATCTCAAACTCTCTTGCAAGATCCTCTTTGTAAGAAGTTATGAGATGCTTATCACCTGTTAAAATAAGTTCATCAACATAAATTACGCTAATCAAAATCTTACCATCAACCACAATCGAGTACAGGTTTGCATTTGCTTCACTCTTTGTGAAGCCCAAATCGGTGAAATAGCTGTCAATCCTAGTGTACCAAGAATGAGGTGCTTGCTTCAGCCCATATAGTGCTCTCTTGGGTCTGCACACATGTGACTCCCTATCAAAGGTCTCAAAACCTTCTGGTTTCTCAATGTAAACTTATTCCTCAATAACTTCATTAAGAAATGCAATCTTAAAATCCATCTGATGTATATGCCACCCCATCTATGTTGATAGAGCAAGGATAGATCTAATCAATGAGTACCTTATAACCAGTGAAAAATTCTCCTCATAGTCAATCCCCTCAACCTGTGAGAATCCTCGGGCTACAAATCTAGCCTTGTACTTCTCCACACTCCCATTTGTTGCCTGTCTTAGGTCCCTATATTACTAGTATAGTCCCTTATTTTTGTTAGTGTAACCCCCTTATTGTTATTATTGTCCCCTTGTAACCCCCATTTTATTATTATTGTGCCCTTAAATTATTATTGTTAGGTCGGCTAGGATTACATTGTGGCCCACTAGGATTACATTATGGCCCCATGGACTCCTATATATAGAAAGGAGGTTTGTAAATTGGATCATCCAAGATTTTTTCATTTATGTAATGTATTGGAGGTTTCCCCCTCGAAGTGGCTTATTTTTAAAGCGTTGATATCTCTTTTCTTCTATTTTTGGAGCTGGTTACACAACATTTGGTATCAGAGCTTTGGATTCTAGGGTTTCGCTGCTCCATACAGGTCATTGTGGAATTTTCGCTATAAATTTTTTTCTACGAAGTTTCAGAAGCTGAAATATTTAGGGTACGAATCAAAAATCCTGAGGAAGATTGTCTAAAAATTTCAGAGCTTGGTTCGCAATATTTTTGGAGATATGATCTGTGGAAGTTAGGTCTTTTTTCAGGCTCCTAAACAGGGCATCGTTGCATTTGCGCTATAACTTTTTTTCTACGAAGTTTCAGAATCTTAAATTTGTATGGTGTGAAGCTGAAATCTTGAGGAAATTTTTCAAAAAATTTCAGAGCTTGGTTCGCAATATTTTTGGAGATATGATCTGTGGAAGGTAGTGCTTTTTCAGGCTCCTTAATTGCATCTCAAAGAGGTGATCATGGGAAAAGTTAAATAAATCTCTCTCTGGGCATCAGATTGGAGTGTCGTAAAATGTGGTCGTAAGTACACAAACTGTATTTTCTTCACTATAAATTCTAGAGACAAAGGACGAAACAGTGATATGTGGCAAGTCGTACAAGTTCGCTCTACTAAACCAGTCCATAATTAGGTCATTGTGGGAGATTGGACACAACTTTTTCTTGGAGAATCCAAATCAGGTCAGACCTGTGGCATATGAAAGATAATTCAGAGGGCTACATCGTTACCGAAATTCAGATATTGAAGGGCTGCAATCGCAGATATAATCCAATTTCAATATCGAGCTCCTCAAAAGCAAGAAAAAGGTGTGTATTTTTTTCCGAATTGCATAAGTCTTGTTTGAAGAATCAATTTTAATTCATTCCAAGGGCATATTGTAGAATAGATATCAGTATTGGGTTCTAAAAGATGCCCCGTAAAAATAATTCAACACCCATTAAGCCTTCAGAAGGCTCTACTATGACTCATGAAGATGAAGAATTGCAACATGATCTATCAAAATTACAAGGGCAAGTGCAACAAATTTCACTCTCGCAAAGAGCAACAAAAAATGAAATGGAAGTTTTGAAGAAAGGTGTGGAAGCGAAGATGGATGGCATGGAAGCTGGCATGGAAGCTAAGATGGAAAACATGAAGAATGATCTAAAAACAAACATCGAAGGTTTGACAAAGTTGATACAAGAAATGTTTCCTAATGGTGAAAAGATAGTAGAAAAACCTCATGATGAGGACAAAATAAATGTTAATCGTGATTTCATAAACTGTAATGTTGGCGGGAAGAACCACCATATTCCAAAAATGGATATGAGGAAGTTTGATGGAAAGGATCCTGTAACATGGATACTACAGATGGAGCAATGTTTTGATCTCCATAACGTGCAAAACACACAAAAGGTACGCATTGCAACTTTACATTTAGAACAAAATACATTTGTATGGTATCGATGGCTTTGCTCCCGTAAAAAATTGTCACTTGGTCAATTTTTACGGAGGAAATGATAGCACATTATGAGGATACGAAGAGCAACACCTTCTTTAGCCAATTGATAAATCTCAAACAAAAGGGTTTAGTGGGGCAGCACATTGAGGACTTCCAAAAATTGAATATAAGGGTAACTAATATTCTAGAGGAACACAGGATTGATCTCTTCTTAGGTACTCTAAAGGATAACATCCAACATGAAGTTCGTGTTTTGGAACCTGATTCATTGGAGAAGGCATTCGGGTTGGCAAGAAAAGTTGAATGTAAAATTATGGCGACAAGGAAGCCTACCACTCAATTCTATAAAGAAGGAAGTGTTGCTACGCCTAGATTTCCACAACCTACAAGGTTGACACCACAACAATTGGAAGAAAAAAGAGAAAAAGGGCTTTGCTACGATTGTGATAGAAAATACACTAAAGGTCATAAGTGTGCTGAGAAGAAATTATTTTACATAGATTGTGAAGAGGAAGAAGAAAATGAACAAGAAGAGGATATACACCGGGAACCAACCCTAGAAGAGGAAGAAATGAATCCGACCATATCGTGTAATGCACTGGCAGGAATTACCACTCCTCAAACTCTCAAGATACAAGGACAAATCAAGAATAAAAAGGTAATAGTGTTGATTGATTCAGGTAGCACCCATAATTTTATTCATTGTAAGGTAGCAAAGGAATTAAATTGTTTCCTATACCCAGCACCAGAATGTCAAGTGATGGTTGCAAATGGAGGAACTATAAATTGCTCTAGAAAATGCCATAATATCAAGCTAACCATGGGGGAATATGTATTTACTATTCCAATGCTTTCCATTCCTATGGGAGGTGTTGATGTTATACTAGGAGTACAATGGTTACAATCTTTGGGGACGGTAGCTTTTAATTTTCAAGAACTTTTCTTGAAATTTTTTTCAGAAGGAAAGGAAGTCGAATTACGGGGTATTGAAGGGAAGCCGGGAAGGATAATAAGCTCTAATGTCATGAAAAATCTTATAAAGAAAGAACAACGAGGCGTAACTGAACAATTATGCTCACTAGAAGTTCCGACATCAAAATCATCTATTTCTGCAGATCTCCAACAAGTCTTGGACAATCATTCCAAGGTGTTTGAAACTCCCAAAGGACTCCCAACTATTCGTGATCATGATCATGCTATTCATTTGATTCCAGGAAGTGTTCCTCCAAACATCAGGCCTTATAGATATCCTTACTTCCAAAAGAGCGAAATTGAACGTATGATTGCAGAAATGTTAGAGGCGGGTATAATTCAACCTAGTCAAAGTTCTTTTTCTGCTCCTGTAGTATTGGTACACAAGAAGGATGGATCATGGTGAATGTGTCCGGATTATAGGGAGCTCAATAAGCTCACCATTAAAGATAAATTTCCCATTTCTGTGATTGATGAATTATTGGATGAATTACATGGAGCAATTTATTTTACCAAGTTGGATCTTCGTTCAGGATATCATCAAATTAGAATGTAGACTGAAGATATTCCAAAAACAGCATTTCGAACTCATGAGGGTCATTATGAATTTTTGGTCATGCCTTTTGGCCTTACCAATGCACCTTCTACATTTCAAGTGTTGATGAATTCCATTTTCAAACCCCTCCTTAGAAAATTTGTGCTAGTATTTTTTTATGATATACTAATCTACCGCAGGTCTTGGAAGGATCATGTTGAACATGTTGACAGGGTGCTCAAAATATTGCAGGATAAACAATTATATGAAAAAAAATCCAAATGTTTCTTTGGAGTACAAGAGGTGGAATATCTAGGTCATATTGTATCTCGCGAGGGTGTTAAAGTAGACCCTAACAAAATTAAAGCCATTAAGGAATGGAAATTCCCCACAACCATAAAGAAGTTGCGAGGATTTATCGGGTTAACAGGGTATTATCACAAGTCTATTAAGAATTATGGGAGAATAGTAGCACCTCTAACAACATTATTGAAGAAAGATGCATTTTCATGGACTCCTGAAGCAACTAAGGCCTTTGAACGTCTTAAAGAGGCAATGTGCCTAGCATCGGTCTTAGCTACGCTAGACTTCACGAAAACCTTTATTGTGGAATGTGATGCCTCAAGAAATGGAATTGGTGCGGTTTTAATGCAGGAAGGAAGACCCATTGCTTTTGAAAGTCATCCAATCAAAGGAAATTATTTACAAAAACCTATTTATGAGAAGGAAATGTTAGCAATACTGCATGCACTAAAGAAATGGCGAACTTACCTAATGGGAAGACACTTCAAGGTAAAAGCTGATCATGATAGTCTTAAACACTTTTTGGAACAAAGACTATCTTCAGAAGAGCAGCAAAAATGGGTCACAAAGATGTTGGGTTATGACTTTGAAATAATCTACAAAAAGGAAAGCTTAATGTTGTTGCAGATGCACTCTCAAGAAAGAATGAAGAGGTGGAAGCATTGCTTTGTGCCATTTCTATTATCCAACCAGATTGGATAACCGAAGCAAGAGATGAATGGAAGAAGGACAAAGATGTATGGACACTCATTCAAAAATTGCAACAAGATCCTAGTACATCTGATACATTTAGTTGGAAAAATGATTCCTTATGGTACAAAGATCGCTTATATCTTTGTAAGAATTCCCAACTAAAACAAAAGATTCTTATGGAATTGCACACTTCTCCTTTAGGAGGACACTCGGGATTTTTAAAAACTTACCATAGGGTGAAGAAAGAATTTTTTTGGGATGGCCTTAAATCTGATATTCAAAAATTTGTGGTGGAATGTTTGGTTTTCCAGCAGAATAAAGTGGAAACAATTAAGACCCCGGGACTTCTATAACCTTTATCCATTCCAAGTCAACGTTGGGAGGAGATTTCAATGGATTTTATCACAGGTTTACCTAATTCCAAAGGAAAAAGTGTCATCATGGTGGTAGTTGATAGACTTACCAAGTATGCACACTTTTGTGCATTATCTCATCCATTTAAAGCAAGTACAGTTGCTACTACATTTATGGATAGAATTCAAAGGCTACATGGAAGCCCAAGGGTTATTGTGAGCGACAAAGATCCCATTTTTACTGGAAATTTTTGGACGGATTTATTTTCTTGTTTGGGTACTCAATTAGCTCATAGCTCATCTTATCATCCTCAATCTGATGGTCAAACTGAGATAGTAAATAAATGTTTGGAAGGATATCTTCGTTGTTTTGTATCTGATAAACAAACACAATGGGTCAAGTGGTTACCTCTTGCTGAATGGAGGTATAACACTTCCTTCCATACTGCAGCAAAAATGACCCCATTTATGGCACTTTATGGATATCATCCACCATCCATCACATCATCTTTAAGGGAAAATTCGAAGGTTCAAGGAGTGGAAGATCACATCGAGCATCAGCAAGAAGTTCTCCAACTCTTAAAGGATAACCTGAATTTGGCACAAAATCGAATGAAACAACAGGCTGATCAACATCGCAGCGAGAGAAGTTTTGATGTAGGAGATTGGGTATTTTTACGGCTACAACCATATAAACAAATGTCCCTCAAGCAAGCTAAGAAGGATAATAAATTATCGCCAAAGTACTATGGTCCTTACAAGGTGTTGCAAAAAATTGGTACTATGGCATACAAATTGGAGCTTCCTACTTCTTCGCGAGTACATCCAGTTTTCCATGTTTCATGCTTAAAGAAGGTTATAGGAGAAAATCTTCCAGTTCAAACAATATTGCCAGAACTTGATGAGGAAGGAAAAATCATATTGGAACCAGAAGCGGTCATGGAAACAAGAACTCGACAACTACGGAATCGATCAATTTCAGAGTATCTCATCAAGTGGAAGAACTTACCCACTGAAGATTCTACATGGGAGGATGAGAATTTTATACAAAAGCACCCAGAGCTACTCAAGCGTTGAGGACAACACTTTTTTTGAAGGAGAGGGGCATGTTAGCTCCCTATATTACTAGTATAGTCCCTTATTGTTGTTAGTGTAACCCCCTTATTGTTATTATTGTACCCTTGTAACCCCCATTTTATTATTATTGTGCCCTTAAATTATTATTGTTAGGTCGGCTAGGATTACATTGTGGCCCACTAGGATTACATTATGGCCCCATGGACTCATATATATAGAAAGGAGGTTTTGTAAATTGGATCATCCAAGATTTGTTCATTTATGTAATGTATTGGAGGTTGCCCCCTCGAAGTGGCTTATTTCTAAGGCGTTGATATCTCTTTTCTTCTATTTTTTGAGCTGGTTACACAACAGCCTGCCTCACCATATAGATCCATCTAGATCCAACCACTGACTTACCCAATTGGTCTTGGGACAACATCCCATGCATTGTTCCTGACAATGGAGTCATACTCCTCAACCATGGCATCAACCCAAGTTGGTTGTTGCACTAATTCTTCAAAAGAGGATGGTTTTTTCACAATACACTTGCTCATAAGAGCCATGTATCTAGTATACCTGTCTAGTGACTGTCTCTGTTTGTGTAGTGGTGTAGGTGCTCCTACATGTTCTATCGCATAAAGTCTCAATCTGTTAGTCTTTGTGGTGCACCTCCTACCATGTCTGGTGGTGGCTCTGCATGAGTGGTTTCTTCCACTCCATGATCCTTTGCATGTGGCTGCTCCACATCTTGAGGTTCATCCTTTGGAACCAAGAGTTCCTCATCTGCATGAAAATCAATCTCCCTCTCAAGGGACAATCGCATGGCTTTCTCCTCATCAAATTTTACATCCCGTCTGACAACTTCCATCCTGATGTTTGGAAAATACACCTGATATTTGTGGGGAGTATCATCGTACCCTACAAATATCCCAATATCTATTGTTGGTCCTAGCTTATTTCTGGAATCTTTGGTCACATGGAAATAGACATATGAGCCAAAAAATTTAAAATATAAAACATCAATTTTCTTACCAGAAAAATCCTCTTGTGATGTACTCATGCCAAGTATCTGATGAGGACTACGTTTCTACACAAATATCGTTGTGTTGCATGCCTCTGCCCACAGATGCAACAGTAGGCCCTGATCATGTAACATAGCTTGTGCCGCACCCACAATTGTTTTGTTCTTTCTTTCTGCAACCCCATTATGTTGTGGGTTATGAGGTGCAATCAACTCTCTCAGAATTCCTTTTTCGGCACATAACTTCTTGAATTCATTTGAGATGTACTCACCACTATTGTCGCTCCTTAGAGCCTTCACCTGCTTCCATGTATCTTTCTCAACCAGTGCTTTGAACTCAAAAAATTTTGAGAACGTCTGATATTTCTTCTACATGAAGTAGATCCAACACTTTCTAGAAAAATCATCGACAAAAATCACATAATACATGTGCTTTGCTGTAGAATTTGTATAGAATGGTCCACACACATCTGAGTGAACTCTCTCAAGGATTTCCGCTGCTCGGTTCTCCTTCTTGTGAAAACTGGCATTTGAATACTTCCCCATGGTACATCCATTGCATGTGTCTATCTGCGCATGAGTACCCTTTGGAAGCCTTGTAGAAATCTTCTGCATGACCTTCAAAGAACTGTGGTGTATATGGCCCAATCTCCTTTGCCATAATTCACCCTCATCCCAGCTCACCACTCTGTCTTCTTTACTCATCAATGTTTTGCAACCATCTACATCAATATTTTAGAGGTTCTTCACGAACCCCAATCTTCTTAACTTGTCCTGTGGCTTTGTGACGAAGGAATGATTTCCCTTCACTGAAACCACATCATATCCTATATCTTCCAACATAGCAACTGAAACTAAATTATTTTTCAAGCCTAGTACATGCATGACATATTTTAATAAGAAAGTTTTACCTGACTATCTCTGGAAAGTAACTATACCAATCTCGATAGCGCTATACCTCTCTTCATCACCCATCTCGATGTGCATCTGAAGATCCTTCTCCTCCAAGCTACTAAAGAGTTCTTTGTCTCTCGTCGTGTGGAAAGATGCACCACTATCCAAGTACCACACTGATCCCATAGCACTAGACACCATGCATGAGATGAGTAAGAAGTCCAACTTGAACTGTGAAGCCAAAGCATCACCTGCTGCAGATCCTGAAGCCTTCTTGTTTTTCTTCTTCTTTTGCGGACAATTAGTGGCATAATGTCCATGCTCGTGATAGTGAAAAAATTTCACTCTGGACATGTCACACTTCCGGTCTCATATTTGGAATAGGATTTCTTTCCCTTCCTCTTCTTTGACTTACCATGCAAGGTGCAATTTTCCTCATCATTTGTCTTGGATGAGGATCCATCCCTGGTATTCCGCCTGAATTCTTCTTGTACCAAATCTAACCAAAGTTGCTCCCAATATAGTAGCTTCTCCCTCCCATTGATAGAGTCCTTATAAATATGCCCTCTCTTGGGAAGGCCTAGAAGTTCTAGGCTCACTGAGTCATCATCCGTTATAGTAATCCTGACACTTCCATGCTCATCTCGACATTGGATGAACTTGGTCAAGTATTTCGTAATAGTGTCACCTTTCTCCATTTTGATTTTCTTGATCTTGTCCTTTAGTGCCAATTTTTTGTGGTCACTGCTGTTCTGAAATAGATCTATCAAGGCCTTCCACATTACATATGGAGGTGCATTTCCATAGAGACTCAAGACAATGTGATCTCAAACCCTCTCTAATAAGATCCTCCTTTCCTTTGCAACCTTATTTTTCCAATCATCAAGAAGAGTGGCGTCTGCTGCTGCGGGCTTTAGAATATCAGTGTCAATAAATTCTTTCAACCTGTTGTCCTCCAGATTTGCCTTCGTTCTATCTTTCCGTGCAATATAATTATAACTTCCCTCGAGTGTATATTCCAATCTTAAATCCATTGAAAGCCATCTTGATCCGCCTATAGCACAAAAGAATATTTTTGAAAATTTGAATGTTGTTCAGCACAGACTAAATTTATTCTCCACCATACTCATTTCTGGTGCTTTGTACCATGTATAAATTATACAAACAATATTTATACCAATGGATTCAATCCAATCATGTGATATGATAAAGAAAAATATTGAATCCTTCAACAAATTAATTGCGAAAAATAAACATGATCGCATAATCACACCAAGTAAGAGAAATAAGCCAATCAGTCCACAACACAGATATTTTTCCTAGATAAAGCTTGCCGCTTAAAACCCCTCTATATTCTATTTTATATTCAACCAAGGAATCATGAAACAATACAATGTAATCTTCTCACAAGAGTCTATTGCACTCTACCAACTGTCTCACACTGATCCAGACATAATCGACCAACACTTAGCCAATTTCCTGCCTTTGCTCAACCTGCCGTTCTTGCACAATTCTAAGAAAATTAAATCCCTATATTTAGAAATTTCATCTTTCAAAAACTACGCTATGCTCATGGGAAATCCTATGGGTGTATTACTGCATCTGGGTAGTTTTCTAATAATACAATTGATAGATAACATCCCTTTAACCTCTGTCTCAACTAGGTCTTTATCGGAATTGACATGCGTGCAACTATTAATAGTAAATCATCAGTCACTTGATAGATCACTGCATTAGAATTAAATCTAATTTGATTCACTTGACCTCTTACTAGTGCAACAATCAGTTACAACTAGTTAGATTGACTTTAACTCGCTTACTTGAGTTAACTAATTTCTCATGCATTAAACTAATACACTAACTACAACTTGGACTCTACAGAAAATAGAATCACTCTACATACCTCACCAACCACCCTCAACTCGAATTTCATGAGCTAACTGAGTATATCACACTCAATTAACTATTACAAGTGATTATGAGATAATATTACAATTTAGTGTCCAATTTAATTAAGGGGAAATTAAATTAGACACACATTTATTGTTTAATTTTCAACTTTTTTTGCAAATTTAGAAGATTTTAACTCTTTGATAATTGGTGGGTATCTTAATATCTCCCTAGGGGATTTACAAGTTTGGGGTCTGAGGGAAAGGCCTGGTCCATTAGCTGAATCTTTTTCCAAAAAGTTAGTAAACTATAAACTTGTGGATGTTGAACCTGTAAAGCTCAAAGAGACCTACAAGAATGGTTGAGTAGGAGAAAATAACATTGCGAAAATACTAGATCATTTCTCGATTTCTGAAGCTCTAGTAGATTCGTTCAATCTAATCAGGAAATGGATTGGAAATGGTGGGGAGTTTGATCATTCTTCGATCCTCATGGAAGTTAAAGGGCTAGAAGCGAAGCATCTTAGCCCTTTCTAAAAGAATTCATTATGGTTAAAAGAAGAATAATTTTCATCCCTTATAAAGCAACATTAGAAAACATTTTATCCTCGGGAGGGTGGAGTTGCAACAAGTTAATTTAAAACTAATATAAAATCATCAAAGGAATTACCAAGGAATGGGATTTCAAGAAGAGACAAGAATAATATCAAGAACTTAAAGAAGTTGAGTGGGATCTTCATACTTTCTCAAATGTAGGAGGGGAAATATTTGCCAATGTTGAATTAAGGGAGGCTCTCCTTCGTCTGGAAGCTAAAAGAAAGTCCCTTTCGAAGTCAGAGGAAGCAGTATGGAGACTAAAAAGTAATGAAATGTGGCAATAATGTGTGAAAAAATTACAAAATATTTTTAAGCACATGCTTAAGGTCGTAAGATGTGCAATACTATATGGAATCTTATGGATCTATATGGAAGATAACTTTCAAGTTTCAAATATTTGGAAAATTTAGGGAAGAATAACTTTCAGGTGTTTTTAAAGAGGGAGAAAGGGTATCCATTTTAGAAGTCATTTGAGTGGCACAATATTTCCCTAGTTTTTTTGAGTAGGAGGACAATAGGACCATCATGGAGGAATTCTCTGAGGAAGAACTAAATTCATTCCTTCATTCTTTTCAAAAGGAAAAAAATCCTAGTAACTAACGGGTGGGAAATGGAATTTCTTGGGCCTATATGATTTAATTGGGAAATATTTACTAAGAGTAGTTGAAGAATCAATGAGGGAGGGTATATTTATTCCAACATTAAATTCTACCTTCATCACTCTCATTCCAAGGGTGGATAGTCCTCTTTCCTTTGAATATTTTTTCCCTATTTCTCTGTGTATTTGTATTTATAACGTTATTTCCAAAGTAATCGCCAGGAGATTAAATCCCATATTATCAAAGTCCATTTCAAAAGAATAAATTGGATTTTTAGAAAGAAAACACAATCATGAAGTAATTTATGTGGCTCAAAAGGATTACACAACATTAAAGTGGACAAGTTGAAATGGGTTATAATTCATTAGATTCACCTTTTTCAAAGCTTATGAACAGGTTAGTTGGATATACATAAGATTACTATTAACCCACATATTATTGTTCCTAGCACTCATAGTTTGGATTATGAGCTATATACAATCAATGCCCTTTACATTCCTAATCAATGATTCAGTGTCTCCATTTTCCATGCTTAGAGAGGGCTATGGCAAGAATTCCCATTGTCACCACTTATATTCTTGTTAATGGTGGAAGGGTTAAGAAAAATGTTGGTTGAGGAAAAAAGAAGAGGTGAGTTCATTGGAACTACTGTTTCTTAGGCCCTATATATTACTCATCTATTATTTGTAGATGATATTATTATTTTCTATAATGGTTCCAAAAGAGATGTAAATAAACTTATTGAATTTTAACCCTATTTGGAAAATCTTCTAGCATGCTCGTAAATGACAAGAAATCCACAATTTCCTTTCACAATTTGGAGGATAGAGAGTTCCAACATATCAGAGGAATTTTTCCTTTTGAATTATAAAACTTAGATGAGGGTATGGAATACCTAGTATTTCACCTCAAACCAAACTATTATCGTAAGGAGGGTTGGACCTGTCTTTTAGAAAAAATGGATAAAAGGTTAAAAAGTTAGAGCCATAGAAGGTTTTCCAGGGTAGTGTTGAGTCCCGAATTTGCCTCTTGTCCATACACTTTTCCATATCTTTTTCACTCACCTAAACCTCAAAAATTGTCAATATCATGTGCAAAAGGGTATCTAACATGGTTTTTAATTATGTTTGTGTGTTTTCTATTTGATTTAGATTTTGTTCATACAGCTGCGGAAACTTGTCACTTTCCGCAGCTGCTGCAACTTTCTGCAGCTATTTTATGGAAATCGATGTTACAGGTGTCTACGAAGGAAATGAGCCACATGGGCAGGCTAGGAATGACAAGGACATGGTTCGTGTCCTATTGGTTCAAGTAAATTCGTCAAAGAAAGCCGCGGTCAAATCCATCCACGTGGAAGTCAACTATGGAGTTCTATGTCGGCTGGACTCTGTTTCGTGGCATATAAACATCCATACGGCCGTTTCCAAGCTTGCGGAGGTTAATTGACATCTGTGCAAAGTTCTGGAGTTGAATTCAAGCGCCTACCTTCCATAGATCCGTTTTCCAACATGGCCATACTCCTATATCCGTGGCCTTAGTGGTCTACGTGCTGGCTGCTATCATAAACTTCAGGAGACAGTTACAGCTTATTGCTTTATATAGAGCGTTTGCATACGCACGTAGAGTTAGTTGATAGTTGTTAGTTGATCATAGCTGTTGAGTTGATGTGCGTACTCTGTTATGTAGTGATTACGCTGCCTTGAGCCGTAATACTACCAGTCTGTAATGAACTACTTCTTAATGTGAAAAGCTCTGTTTTCAACTTAATTTGTGTTGAGGATCGTTACCAAAGCTGCGTAGAGGGCCCCTGCTCAGCCGAGGTTCTGTGTATTAATGTATATATTTTTCATTTCATTTCTTTAAACAGTCATTGTATCATAACCCATTACATGCTCATATTTCATAGTTGCTTCATTTCTGTTCATTAATTTCCATTGCATTCTTGTCTTTCATGTTTTTATGATTTTTAAATCACTGATCAGTTTTCTTGTGCAGGTTTTAGGTAGACAGCCCGGGGCATTTTCATAGTATTTTAGCTAATGATATGAAACTGACATTATTCTGCTGCTAGTTTTCTTTCCACAGCTTTTGTTTAACTTCAGTCTTGTTTTGTACATCTCAGTTTTGCTTATCTGATTCAGTAGTTAAATTTAAATATATTAAGCTACTCATAGTGTCTTCGGTTACCTCCGAAAGCCACAGCTGGACTGATGGTGAGGGGCTGCATGATAAAATGTGTAGTTTAGTATTAGTTTCCTTTCTGCAAAATTAGATATATTAAGTTGCTCATAGCGTCTTCAGTTACCTCCGAAAGCCACAGCTGGACTGATGGTGAGGGGCTGCATGATGAAATGTGTAGTTTAGTATTAGTTCCTTTTCTGCAAATTTAGATATATTAAATCATGTATGACATCTTCAGTTGCCTCCGAAAGCCACAGCTGGACTGATGGCGAGGGATTGAATTATGTGTGTATGGTTTAGTATTAGTTTACTTTTTGCAAATTAAATAATCAGTTACACAAGTTGTTTATGATTACTTCCGCAAGTCATAGCTGGTCTAATGATGAAGGGTCAGAAAATGAATTGATGTAATCTGATTTAGATTTATTTCATTGCAATTTTGAATTTCCATAAGCGTAGTTTCTTTTATGTTCAGTTGGCAGCAAGAATAGTTTAGTTTTCATGTTCACTAGTTTCTTGTTTTGATTCATTAGATTAGCAACACTTTTCATTTCAGCAGTACACTTTTACTTTCTTTCAAGTCTTGTCATTGTAATTTCAATTTGCTTTTAAAGTTTCAAGATTGGTAAATCATTATAGGGGAAATCACTTCCTTGAATAAATATAACCAAGCTTGCTTTTCACTTTAGAATTTCCATTTCACCTTAGAAAGACCAAAAACGACAAAAAGTTAAGAAAGAGGTTATCTTGCACATATAGTGCGCTGCACTTCATCAGCTTACGATTCCCGGATTGACAATTAAATGCAGCAATTTAGGACACACTAAATTGACCAAACATTTTGGCGCCGTTGCCGGGGAAGTGTAACTAGGTAGCCAATTTCTTAAAAAAAAAACACATAAAATCATAAAAGAAGGGAAAACTTGATAACTTCTTGAAGTATGCTCTCCTCTTGCACCTAGTGTGATCCGGAGGATCAGAAAAGAGAGTTATTGGTTTAGTAATTTCTTAAGTATGCTCTCTTCTTGCACCTAGTGTGATCTGGAAGATCAGAAAGAGAATTATTAGCCCAACTTTTTTTTAAAAATAAAAATAAAAAAAATGGCATGCATAGAGCAAGAGATTCTAGGGGAAGGTTTATAGCTAAAGCCAAGAGTTCGATTTTCACAACTCCATCTTCTTCAAGGCATAGACCAGATTCACCACCATCTACTCCTAGCCTTAAGATTTTTGGAAGTCAAAGAACAGCTGAATTAGAGGATTCTCCTATACCACCTACTAAAACCCACTTAGAAAACAAAGAAAATTTCTCTCATCCTTCCTTGGTAGAAGAACTAGAGGACTATAAGGACTCTAAAGAAACTATCATGGCAGAGGAAGTAATAAATAGAGGTGGAGGTAGAGGAGGAGGAGATAATGAAGATAACAATGGTGAAGGAAATAACGATAGAAATAGGGACAATTTTCTTGGATTCCCTATAGTTGATGACGAAACTCATGCAACAATGAAAAATATCTCACCATCTGTTCTTCCTAACTTTTATGGATTACGAAGTGAGGATCCTGAAACATTTCTGTTTGAGTTTGAAGTAGTGTGCCGAACTTATGACTATATGGAAGATTCTCAAAAACTCAAACTGCTTCCTTCAACATTGAAGGGATCTGCTTTGAAATGGTTCATGGGATTAGCCACTCAATCTATCAGGACTTGGAATGATATGAAACAAACATTTTTGGATAGATACTTGGACTATTGTATGCCCACCAATCACAAGGATGAGGTATTCAAAATCATGCAAAAAGAAGATGAAAATTTGGAAGACTTAATTGAAAGATTTCAATACAACTTGAAAAGAGCAAAGATGAGAAACTTAGATAATGAAACCTTGAAAGCCCTCCTATTAAAAGCCATTAGAGATGAATGGATAGACATTTTAAACATGATGGGAAAAGGAGACATTTCTCAACTCCCATTTCATGATATAACAGAACTATGTATCCAATTCTCAAGGGGAAGATCTAAAACTGGAAAAGGGCCTAGGGATTCTTCTCTTATTAGGGCTAACAAATCTGCAACTGGTTCAGTAAGTAGGGCAGAG
Organism: Pinus albicaulis; assembly: GCA_034641835.2. Classification (NCBI taxonomy): domain Eukaryota; kingdom Viridiplantae; phylum Streptophyta; class Pinopsida; order Pinales; family Pinaceae; genus Pinus; species Pinus albicaulis. Next base: position 323,830,597 of record CM076582.1, read on the forward strand.
ATTGGTAATATGCTTGATGAGTTTAAAACTGATATCTTAGGGGGTCTTAGTGAACAACTAGACACCCTTAAAATCCAAAACAAGCAGAAAGCAGAAACAGATGCTTTAGCCATCTTTTGTCCGGAATGTAGAAAGAAACATGCTTTAAGGGAATGTCCCTTGGATGCAAAAGTTGTAGAAACATGTATGATTTGCTCAGAAAATCATGAAATCAAGGATTGTCCTTCAATCCCTGGACTCAAAGCTGTTTTTCAAGAAGATCCAAATTCAATAGACTCTCTCTGTTTTGTCGCAAGGAGACCTTGGCAGGGACAACAATCTCAAGGGTTTAATAACCCTATGAATCTTCAAACCCCACCAAATTGGACTCCTTGGCAACAATCTTGGCCCCAATATCAAAATTCATATCAGCCATGGGTACAAGGGATGCAAAATCCTTATGGGAGATTTGCTCAATTTTATCAATATCCTCCATCTTTTCAAAATCAACAAGCTCTACAATTTTCAAACCAAAATCCACAACAACTTTCATTGCCATTTCCACAACAACAACCTTCTCAACAAAATACAAATCCTCAACTCATGCTCCCATACCAACAGAAGACAAATCAACTTCCAGCTCAGCCATTGCCAAATCCTAACAATAAGAATCCCCAAACTACTTATATGGTAGAAGGACAACAATTTCCTACCTATATGATTGTTCCTCTCAACGATGTACAACTCAGATCTGGTAGAGTTTTAGAAAAACCTTCTATAGATATCCAAGAGCAAGATACCTCTGAGGAGGATTCTCTTCAAGTCAATAAGGGTTTTGAGGAAGAATCTCTTCAAAATTCAAACATTCAAAAAGAAAAAGAAAAGTTAACATCCACAACTCCTATAGTTGAGCAACCCGTATCTTCATCTACACCTCCTTTTCCTGAAAGACTACAAATTGACAAGGGGGTGGAAAAACAAATCTTGTTGCCTAACTATGACTTTCTAGATGAATTGAAGAATGTTTGTATCAAGATTCCATTGCTACAAGCCATTCGAGAAATTCCTATTCTAGCAAAAACTATAAAGGAGTTGAGTTTCAAAAGACCAGGAAGGAAACTAAAAGACACAAGAAGAATCCACCCGGTAGGAAAGATTGCAGACATTATGATGGGAAAAATTACCATGCAGAAGTATGTAGATCCAGGAAGTCCAATTGTCAAGACACATATAAATGGGATAGAAATTCCAAACACATTGATTGACTTAGGGGTTGCTATCAACATTATGAGTAGACAGACTATGAACCAGCTAAAACTTCCTAACCTTCTTTTTACACCTACTTTACTGCAACTTGCAGATCGATCAATTATTAAACCAGATGGTGTATTAGAAGATATTTCAGTCTCCTTAGATTCTTGGGAATATCCAATAGATTTTATGATTTTGACTCCCAAGAGTAATCTAGGAGGACATCCACTTATCTTAGGAAGACCTTGGCTAGCCACAGCTGATGCTTTCATTAGTTGTAGATCTGGGGATATGTACATTTCTAATGGTAATTCGACAAATAAATTCAATTTGTATCCTCCAGCAAAAGCAATCACAGAAGTAGGAGACAATGAATGGGTTGATGATGAGGACACTATACAACCTGTCTTTACCATTTCTGAAATCAGTGAGGATAGTCAAATTCTGAACACATTAGAAAATCTTGAGACATCTTCAGAATATGACCCCACACAATTTCAGTTGGAATCTGACATAGAATATTTATCATCAAGACAAATGTCTCTTTACTCTATGGAAGAGTTTGGTAGTTCTACTATTGATATTTTTCCAGAAAAAACATTGAATATCAACAAACATTTGGAAAAGTCACAACAAGAAGAACTAATCAAAATCTTGCAAAACATTCTACTGCATTTGCATGGGAGTATACTGACATGAAAGGTATTGATCCTAAGACTTGCATCCATCATATCTATATTGAGGAAAACAATAGACCAATCATACAACCTCAAAGAAGGATGAATCCAAATCTTAGGGAGATAGTGAAAGAAGAGCTCCAAAAACTACTCAATGTAAACTTCATTTATCCAATTTCAGATAGCCGATGGGTTTCTCCTTTTGTTATAGTACCTAAAAAGAATGGTAAATGGAGGGTATGCATTGATTACAGGGAATTGAATAAAGCAACTTTGAAGGATCACTTTCCTTTGCCTTTTATCGATCAGGTATTAGACACATTAGCAGGTAAAAAGTACTTTTCATTTTTGGATGGTTTTAGTGGCTATAATCAAATTCAAGTAGCACCTGAAGATCAAGATAAGACCACATTTACTTGTCCATGGAGAACTTTTGCCTACCGAGTGCTTCCTTTTGGGTTATGTAATGCACCTGCAACATTCCAAAGAGCAGTACTAGGAATTTTTTCTGATCTAATCCATGATTGTGTAGAGGTTTATATGGATGATTTTACAGTTTATGGTAATTCATTTGAAGAGGTATTAGAAAATTTGGAAAAAGTTCTCATAAGATGTAAAGAAACAAACCTTTCATTAAGCCATGAAAAATGCTTTATGATGTTTACTGAAGGGATTGTTTTAGGACATCATATTTCAGGAGATGGAATTAAGGTTGATAGATCAAAAGTTGAAGTCATATCCAAGTTGCCTATTCCAAATTGTCAAAGAGATGTTAGAAGTTTTCTAGGATTTACTGGTTACTATAGAAGATTTATAGAAAACTTCACTAAAATAGCATCTCCACTCTTCAAGTTGCTTACAAAAGACTGTGATTTTAAATGGGATCCTGATTGTCAATCCGCTTTTGAAACTTTGAAAACAAGAATATCTGAAGCACCTATCTTGAGAGGACCAAATTGGAAACTTCCTTTCCATATTTCTACAGATGCTTCAGATACAGCTCTTGGAGCTGTGTTGGGTCAAAAATATTTTATTCCTTATGCCATTTATTACACCAGTAAAAATTTGACTCCCACAGAGTTGAATTATACTGTGACTGAAAAAGAGTTCTTAGCTGTTGTTCATGCAATTAATAAGTTTAGACATTACATAACAGGCTATGAAATTTTTATTCATACTGACCATTCTGCAATTAGATATTTAATGAACAAACCTGTTACTAATGGCAGAGTGACAAGATGGCTCTTACTTTTGCAAGAATTCAATATTATTGTGTTGGATAGACCAGGAAAACAGAATACAGTAGCTGATTTCTTGTCTAGAATTCAAAATACTAAAGAAGATTCTCCTGTAGAAGATAAGTTTCCTGATGAATATTTGTTTGCAGTAACTATTAAGACCCCTTGGTATGTAGATATTGCTAACTATTTGGTTACAGGGAAACTACCTTCACATTTATTTTCAAGAGAAAAACGAAAAATTATTCAGGAGAGTTCAAGATATTCATGGATTTCTAACAAATTGTTTAAAACAGGGCCAGATCTTGTGATCAGAAGATGTGTCAGGGAAGATGAAATGCCTGATATTCTTAAGGCATGTCATGATGAACCATGCTGCGGACACTTTGCAGACAAAAGGACGGCCTATAAAATCCTTTCTTTAGGATATTATTGGCCTTCCCTCTTCAAAGATGCAAAACAATATGTCAAAAGGTGTGACAGCTGCCAAAGAGTAGGGAAACCTACCCTTTCAAATGAAATGCCATTGTAAACACAGGTACTCATTGAACCCTTTGAAAAATGGGCTTTAGATTTCATTGGACCTATTAATCCACCATCTAAGCAAAAGAAGTATATATTGGTTTGCACTGATTATGTTACTAAATGTGTAGAAGCTAAAGCATTAGTATCTGCTACTGAAAATTCAGTTGTTCATTTTCTTTATGAGGATATTTTTACTCGCTTTGGTGTTCCAAGAGAAATTGTGACAGATCAGGGGAGCTAATTCACATCAAATTTGGTGGAGAAGTTGATGGAAGAATACAAAATCAAGCACAGAAGATCTACTCCTTACCATCCACAAGCAAATGGTCAAGTGGAGTCCACAAACAAAGTTCTTGAAAGCATCATCACCAAAACTGTTCATCTACATAGGAGAGATTGGGCAGAAAGGCTTCCAGAAGCCTTGTGGGCCTACAGAACTACATGGAGGAATACAACAGGACATTCTCCCTATGAACTTGTTTATGGGAAAGAAGTCTTGTTTCCCATTGAGTTCCAAGTCAAGACCTTTAAGATAGCAGTTCAGTTGGGAATGGACTTATCAGAAGCCCAAAAGCATAGAATGGAGCAATTGAATGAGCTAGATGAGATCAGACAAGAAGCAATTCTAAGAACCGATCTAGTTCAATATCAAAGAACTAAGTGGCATGACAAATATATCAAAGAGAAGAAGTTTCAAGAAGGAGATTGGGCATTGTTATTTGACTCCAAGTTTAAAGATTTTCAAGGGAAATTTCAGACTCATTGGCTTGGGCCATATGAGATTGACAAGATCTTTAACAATGGAGCCGTAAGAATCAAGACCATTGATGAGTTTCAAACTCCTCTTATAGTGAATGGCCATAGATTGAAAGTTTATCATAAGCCACTCTCTAAAGAGGATTTTGTCAAGTTGTTTCAAGAAAGTTCTGCAATCAGGCTGGTACAGAAGAATTCTTCTTCTCCACCAGCCTAGCTTTTGTTTTTCAAGTTAAAAAAAAAAAAATGGTATAAGCCTGAAAACCAATCATTGATTGGCAGTCTTATACAGAAAATATAGGGTGAAAATCAGGGACACCTGACACTCTATATTTTTCAAAAAAAAAATCTCTCTTTTATTTCACAAGCTTTGTCACCACCCATTCCACTTCATTCCATTTCATTCCACTTCATTTCATTTCACTTCATTCCACTTCATTTCATCCATTCCATCAATAAAAATCTTTTTATGACCATTTCCACCTGGTCATTTGTCATTTGTTCATTTCTATTTCAGCCAAGTGATAGTTGTGTCAGTTTCCGCAGCTGACATCTGTTTCCGCAGCTGACTCCAGTTTCCGCAGCCAGAAGCAGATTCCGCAGCTGCTACTACTCTGTTTTCAAAAAGAATGTACAGTTAGTTGTTATTTTCATAAATCATGAAATAAAATGCAGAAGAGGATCAATGGGACATTCAAGACACTAATGAAGATCAATCAGTTGAAGACCAAGGGCAAAAGCAAGGATTCCAAAGGTATGAATAAAGTTTATTTCAAATAGTATCAAAAAACACATTTTTATGTAATTTTAAACTATGAGCTCTACCCATAACGCGCAATGATTATCTTGACAATCCCGTAACCTTCCACGATCTCTATGTTATCCTCTTGCATTTATTCACAAACGGTTTCATTATTGAAATTCCGACTCTCACTCATGTTCAAATATCCCACCGTAGATAATGATACGTATTTGAGTTGACAAAGGACTCTTACAAGCCGCATAACTTCATAATCATTGATTGAAACGTGTTCATATTTATGACACAGCCACCAAAAATTCAAAATGCGGCCGAATGCATTATGCTTTGTTAACCTTTTTGTCGTTTCTCTGTCGTGTTTACAAAACCTCACTCTACTCATTCTCATTCCCTGTTTCACTCCATTCCGTTCCTTTTGCTCACTCTCATTCCCGTATATTCACCCACAGTCTTATTCCATTTTGTGTATGGTGCTCATTTCCGTTTTGTGATAACATCCCCACAGCATTGTGCTCGACTCCGTGTATTCCATCGTTCCACTTCCGCTTAAAACCCTCACAGAGGCAAGCTGTGAAGCACAGAGAAGTAAAATGGGAAAATTATTAAGGGCAGAGCTAGAAGGACCGAAGTTCATAGAGGGATTTCCACAAGCAAAAGAGATGTTGAGAAAAGCTAAATGGCTACGTTTTATTCAGAAATTCCGGGGTTACCACAGAGAAATTACCAAAGCGTTTGCAAGATCATTTGATGGCTCGGAAGCAGAAGTGGGAGACCTCAAGTTTTTGGTTAATGAAGCATCAATAGCAGCAGCCACAGAGCTTCTTCAGGAAGGAGAATGTTGGTTCAAAAACAAAAGTATCAGTGATGAGGCATGGAGAACAATCCTCCGAAATCAAGGTATGGATATCACTGTTTTCAAAAGAGGAATCCCTGTGCATACAATAAAAGATGAATGGGCCACTTTACTACTCATTGTTCAGAAATTTATCACATGTGAAGGCCGTTTTGGCTCCATGTACATGTATCATACTAGGATATTGATGAATTTTCTTGAAAACCAAACTCTCAATCTTCCTTATTTCCTATATAATAGCTTGAAGAAAATGGCTGTCACTGTGCAAAAACACCTAGGAGATGTAGAGCCTCATTTATATCATCATGGGCTTATCAAAATTCTGATTGAAAAGGAGCTAAAAGAAAGAAAAGATACATGGGAGAAATTCCTAGTTAGAAACTTCTTTGAAGAACCTCAGGAAATTCCTGAAGGTAATCCAATTAGAAGGAGTAGAAGAAAGAAAATGGATGTTGAAACCCAAGTTGCTCCTACACAGGAAGTTCCCGCAGCTAGCACAGCAAAAAGAAGTAGAAGGAACAGAACAGTAGATGAAATCCAAGATACTTCTACTATTACTATGAAGAAAAATGATAGGGAAGAGAGATTGGTAAAAAGGAAGAAGAAGGAAATCAAAACTAAGAAGCCAATAATATCAAAAGGGAAAGAAATTATTGAGGTTGTCCATAAAACTTCTTCTTCTGAAGAAGAAGATCACCAAATTCTATCTGAAAGATTAATTTTTCTTCAAAAACAGTCATCTCTATCCAAGAAGGCAAAACCAGGAAAACAAGAACAAAAGGGTAGTGTACCACAGCATGTGAGGAGAAGCAGCAGGCTTAAGGGAAAACTGAGAAAAACACAAATTAAAGGTCCTCATTTCATTGATTTGGGTGAGGAGACATCTGAACAGTCTCCAACTGACAATAGTCCATTTCAGTCAGTTAGTGAACCCGACTCCTTTCACTCCCAATCAGACAATGAGCGTACTCCATCTTATTCTCAGCAAAATATTGATGAAAGTTCTCCTCAGCCAAATTTTGAACATAATTCTCCCTTGCAGCATTTTGAGGACAGTCCAATGAAAAAGACACCACAGAACCCAAACAACAGCAGGAGGTCTACGACTATATAGAATCTCTGGAGAAGGCAGCCACAGGCCCAAGTACCTCTTCTATTCAGCCTCATACATTGCAGGATGATTTGGTTCAGTCATTAAAACATAAGATTTTTGAGCTTGAGCTTTTGAATCGGCATATCAAAAATGAAAATGAAACACTCAAAGAGCAAGGCAAACTGGACAAGATTATCCATGACAATACTATGTTACATTTGGGTATTTGGCAAAAGAAGAATAAGAAGCTAAAGAGGAAATGCGAAAAATTGAGCAGAGCACTTGTGAATATCAAATTCAGGTGCCTCATGAAGAAACCCAGAATGATGGCAGTACCAAAGAAGAAGAGAAGGGGGTTAGATGTGTTGGTTGAAGTATCAAGGCACATGAATTGAACAAAGAGTGTCAAAATTTTGGTTGCATGAGGACATGCAACACCTTCACAGTGGGGGTATGTTGAGTCCCGAATTTTCCTCTTGTCCATACACTTTTCCATATCTTTTTCACTCACCTAAACCTCCAAAATTTTCAATATCATGTGCAAAAGGGTATCTAACATGGTTTTTAATTATTTTTGTGTGTTTTCTATTTGATTTAGATTTTGTTCATACAGCTGCGGAAACTTGTCACTTTCCGCAGCTGCTGCAACTTTCCGCAGCTATTTTGTGGAAATCGATGTTACAGGTGTCTACGAAGGAAACGAGCCACATGGGCAGGCTAGGAATGACGAGGACATGGTTCGTGTCCTATTGGTTCAAGTAAATTCGTCAAAGAAAGCCGCTGTCAAAGCCATCCACGTGGAAGTCAACTATGGAGTTATATGTCGGCTGGACTCTGTTTCGTGGCATATAAACATCCACAATGGCTAACCCCAAGCTTGGTGATATTAATTGACATCTCAGGCAAAGTTGCTTCAAGAATTCAAGCGCCCACCTAACATAGATCCGTTTTCTCCAAATGGCCACATTCCTATATCCGTGGCCTTCGTGGTCTACGTGTTGGCTGCTATCATAAACTTCAGGAAACAGTTACATTTTATTGCTTTATAAAGAGCGCTTGCATACGCACGTAGAGTTAGTGAATGTGAGTTGATAGTTGTTAGTTGTTAAGTTGATGTGCGTACTCTGTTATGTGGTGATTACGCTGCCTTGAGCCGTAATACCACCAGCCTGTAATGACTTTCTTTTTAATGTGAAAAACTCTGCTTCATAACTTAATTCGTGTTTGAAGATCGTTAATGCCAAAGTCACAGAGAGGCCCCGCTTCGTACTGCAGGTTCCTGTATTAATGACATATTTTTCATTCTTACTTTTTAAAATGCTCATTGCATTTTACAACTCTATTATATGTTTCAGATCATGTAGTTGCTTCATTTCGTTCATTAATTTCCATTGCATTCTTGTCTTTCATGTTTTTATGATTGTTAAATCACTTACTTGGCTTTCTTCATATATGTTTTATAGTAAAAATTTCCTGGCATTTTCATAGTATTTTAGCTAATGATATGAAACTGACATTATTGTGCTGCTAGTTTCCCTTTTCATAGCTTTTGTTTAACTTCAGTCTTGTTTTGTTCATTTCAGTTTTGTTTATCTGATTCAGTAGTTAAATTTAAATATATTAAGCTACTCATAGTGTCTTCGGTTACCTCCGAAAGCCACAGCTGGACTGATGGTGAGGGGATGCATGATAAAATGTGTAGTTTAGTATTAGTTTCCTTTCTGCAAAATTAGATATATTAAGCTGCTCATAGCGTCTTCAGTTACCTCCGAAAGCCACAGCTGGACTGATGGTGAGGGGCTGCATGATGAAATGTGTAGTTTAGTATTAGTTCTTTTTCTGCAAATTTAGATATATTAAATCATGTATGACATCTTCAGTTGCCTCCGAAAGCCACAGCTGGACTGATGGCGAGGGATTGAATTATGTGTGTATGGTTTAGTATTAGTTTACTTTCTGCAAATTAAATAATCAGTTACACAAGTTGTTTATGATTACTTCCACAAGTCATAGCTGGTCTAATGATGAAGGGTCGGAAAATGAATTGATGTAATCTGATTTAGATTTATTTCATTGCAATTTTGAATTTCCATAAGCGTAGTTTCTTTTGTGTTCAGTTGGCAGCAAGAATAGTTTAGTTTTCATGTTCACTAGTTTCTTTTTTTGATTCATTAGATTAGCAGCACTTTTCATTTCAGCAGTACACTTTTACTTTCTTTTGTCATTGTAATTTCAATTTGCTTTTAAAGTTTCAAGATTGGTAAATCATTATAGGGGATATCACTTCCTTGAATAAATATAACCAAGCTTGCTTTTCACTTTAGAATTTCCATTTTACCTTAGAAAGACCACAAACAACAAAAAGTTAAGAAAGAGGTTATCTTGCACATATAGTGCGCCGCACTTCATCAACTTACGATTCCCGGATTGACAATTAAATGCAGCAATTTAGGACACACTAAATTGACCAAACAGGTAGTCAAACTGATATTTGGTAGAATCAATCCATGAGGAATTTATTGTGTACTATATGTCATTAGCTTGGATACACAAGTGTATTCTAGAAAAGGTTAGAATAATTTGTTTCATTTTTTATGGGGAGGGAATCATGACCAATTTTTCCTTCCTTTGGTTAAGTGGGAAAGAATAGATGTGCCAAAACTTATTGGAGGATGGGAATTAAAAATTATTTTTCTTTTCTCCAAACCTCTAGCTCTAAATTGTGGATGAAGGCCCTTGTCCACCCAATGCCTTTGAACCATGGTTTTTTATTATAATTACATTGCTCCGAGCTCACTTAAGGATTGGATAAGAAGATAGGATAATGTTGGAATCATATCACTACTGAGAGGGGGGTGAATCAGTAGTGATGGTACTTATATAATTTTTAACTTATTTTTTCAGTTTACTAAAAAATAATACACATCGATTCATCAGCAAATGAAATCATGTAAACATATTAAAATATCATCATAAGAATCATACAAAACATGCACAAAGGACATATGATTTTTGGTGGAAACCCCGAAGGGAAAAAAACCACCTTGATGTTGTTTCTCTACTTCTCTTCATTTATTAAATCTTCAAATAATTTTCTTTTACATTTTTTGGCTGCCCACAACCCCTACTGCATTTTTCTATCCACCACCAACTAGGAAGCCCAAACTCTCTATCAATTATTTGTTGGCCACTATTAGCAAGGAGCCACTACTCCTATCTTCACAAGCCTCTACTTGCTATAGGCCACAAACTATTCAACCTCTATGGACCTCCTCTTCACAATATTTCAAACCAGGCCCAAGCACAAACTTCACAACTTAACAACAGAAAAATATAAAACCTCTCTGTGATATGATCTACTCGACACAATCCACACTAGAAGCATATAATCAAACTCAAACCACTTTATCAATCTCTTGAAAAAAACTCTACAAATAATCAAATTCAACTATAAAAAATATCACAACGAGCAACTCCTATAATATAAAAAATATCACCATACAACACTCTTATCCATGTGCATTATCTCTATTACCATTATCACTTTTCCTTTGTCACATCAAATCAATGATCTACTACATGTGTTCATTCTATCTCTTCATTGTCTGCGTGAAATACTAATGAGGACATGCACAATAATCTCTTATATATTTCTAATATTCAATAAGTTGCTACAACCACATTACTCCTCTCATGATTCCCTCTCAATAGCTCACACTCACATTACATCCAACCAATATCTCCTATAGATAATTTCCTCACATAAATAATTTTCCAAATTGATTAAAACAATAATTACAAAATTATATGTATATCTCAAAAGCTTCGTTCATACACTCTTGAATTGGTCTGCTATTTTGAACATTTCTCCTCCTTGATCTTAATTGAATGAGGGAAGTTTTCAACTTTAACCACTTTATGGATGAAGAGTAATTTTCCATGACCATTTTGAGCAAATACCATGTGAAAATCCAATAAAAAATACCCATGGAATTATTTGAGTACACGTGCAATTCGAACATTCCACCTACATACATCCTTGTTGGGATAGAACTAGATCCCAAAGATGATACTTGCCTGGATAATGTGGGTTCTCAATGATGATACTACTATATTCACTCTGTGAACAACTATCTACCATAGATGATGCCCTAACTTATGGAGTTTTCATCCTTCTTCACCAAATTTGTAGCTCAGTTTTAGGACATTCAAATGTAGACTCAAACATTGTTGCAACCATAGAGCATCATACATGAAACCCAATACAAAGAATATAAGACATAATTACAAGGAAAACAATGCTAAGTGCTTATTGATATAAATTCCAACAGATAAGTCTTGGTTAAATATTTAGTTATTAGAATAATTATTCTAAACTCCTTTGAGCTAATTGGCTCGGGGCTAGCATGGTGTATAGGAAATGGACACAAGGTGAGGATTGGATCTTACCTGTGGCCTAGAAGTGGGGAGAGACACCTCCTTCCCCAACCTATCATTGATTCCTTCATGATATAGGAGTTTTTTAAATTTCCCATTTCGAAAACCTGGAAAATACTTCGCTTTGGAGATAGGCTTAGAATTCTGTAACTGAATTGGGTTTGGGGGCTGAATTTTAGGAAGTATGGAATGATTATTTGGAATCCCTTAGAGAGGGACACATTTTTTTATCATACAAGGAATACAAATTGGTATGAATCGTTTCACCTTTCGGAACCTACTCTATTAAGCTTGGATACATTTATCTTAATATGGTTAGATTAAATCAAGAGCCGAAATAGTGGTGGAAGATGGTTTGGCATTGCAAATGGGTAGAAAAATCTTGTATTTTCATGTGGTGCATTTTAGAAAATAAATCCCCTACTTGGGATGTGATGAAAATATGGTACATGTTTGGGCTTTTGTTTTGAGTAAATTGTTTTTGAGTTGCGGACGGCGAGCTGCGGGAAGATCGAGTGGCAGAGAACCATTATGAAATAAAGGGAGTCATTGTGGGTTTCAGAGAAGGGGGAGACAGGTGGCGGAGTGTAAACAAGCAGCATCATAGATGGCAAGGACAAGTGACAACGAACAAGAAGAAAGACTCCTAGAGGCAGATCCAGCCGCGGAAGAGAATGGGAAATGGTGGAGCGCAACAGAACAACCGAGCGAAGAAAGGGTGAAGACTAACAATGCCAAATAGATGATATAGATAAACAAGGGAAAAGAGAGTTCGCTCGGGGATGTTGGAGGAGAATAGGTTGGGTTTTTTTTCACATGAAGCTCTACGGAGCCTGAGATGTAATGTGTTGTTTATGATGAACTCTATGGAGTCTGATATGTACTTTGTTGATCATATAATATAATAGATTGAATTTATTTTGTGGACCTGAGGATGTGTATGTTAGATAGTTCTTATATGTGATGTATGACCGATGATTTCAAAATTTTTGATAGCTTTACTTGATGGTTGTTAAATGGTAGTTTATCTTTTGATTGATATGTAACGAGAGTGTTTCTGCATAACTGCAATATCTGGATAGTCTATAAGTAGTTTATCTTCGATAATATGGTTCCAACTCTTTTATATTAGTAAGGTTACGACACGCCTCAGGTGAGACTCCTTTCTCTCCTTGAGCAAGGTGAAAATGTCCGTGTTGTGCTAGAATACAACGGAATATTGTTGGCCCCGAGTCTAAACCTGGGTCTTGCCCATAAATCACCCTTTTTCGCCAACAAATGGTTTCGTTGTCGGGACCTTAAAACTTACTAGAGAGCTAGATCATGGTATCGAATATCTACTAAAGGGAATTGTGTAACTAGTGGGATAATCACATAGATCAGTTCATATTGCAACAGGCTGAGCTCCAACATTGGAAGGAAAGGACTATTAAGGATTAAGTTTTGTTTTCCGACTAGACGAGTGATTTGTATGAGATTTTTTGGGGAAATTTTCTTGAGGATATATATAACTAGTTGTGAGGACTACAGGTCAAAGAAATTCCTAGTTTATTGCATCAATCCCGTCACAATTGGACGCATACAAGTCTGACGACATTGCACAGACTAGATACTGAGTTAACCCGAGCGGTAGATTTCTAGATTCATACCACTTTGGAGGGATATATTGTGGAGTTCACAGTTGAATGCTATCATTCCTTTACTAAATCAGAGGATATATTTAAATCTGGGTTGCGGGGGAAGTTGTTAAAGGAAATTCCGCTGTGGATTAAGGCTTTAATGGTGGATGAAGGACTAATGCCTTTCCAAAATATCGTGATGGAAGCCTAAACCTCTAGTACTGGGGAAGGACCTGAAGGTTAAATGCTATGGAAAAGGGGAATAGGGATATGGACTTCGGGACCTCCAGTAAGTTGAGAGAGATAAGAGCACATCGGAGGGCACAAATCGTTGAGAAGTGGTGGGAAAGGGCGATATAGGAATTTGAAAAGCAGAAGAGGAACATACAAAAAAGAGAAGAGGTGCCACAGATGATAGGGAGGAGAGAAGATGAAGTAGGACCCAAAGGAATGGACGGGTCCACCAAAGAAGTTAGACAGGTTCATAGGAGCCCATCCCGAAGAGAGAAGGGGAAAAGGTCCAATGAAGAGGAGGACGCACGCCCCAAGGATGAGTCTGATGCTAAGCTAAATGTTGCGATGGAACAAATTTTCCGAGAGAGACCAACGACCATAACACAAGGTAATCCTATTCCCCAAGTTTCAAGTATCACTTTTCCTAAACTTCCCCTGATACTTTACTACCTGCCCGATAATTTTTTGATAAAGTTGCAAAATTCAAGTAAATTGCATAGTGTTCAGTCTATAGTACATGTAACCGCTAGCAGTAGTACTAGAAATAGAATTTCTCAGCTATGAAGTAAAGGATTTATATTAGTTCTTCCCACACAAGCAGAAATGGCAGGATCATTTACCCGATACCCGGAGTTTTCTAGAAAGGGTAATGATGGTGTAGAACAAAATTGGTATATGTATGAAGAAATTTGGAGAGCTCGTCAGACACTAGATGCATTTAAATTTGATTGAATTCCAAACCACACTCATGGAAAAAGCATTACGTTGGTTTATCAAATAGTCAGAATTACATCAAAATCTTTCTATAGATGATGTTAAAAGAGAGTTTGTACAAGACTTCAAGCTCCCTCAGACTAATCAACAAGGATTGTGTGAATTATGGGACATCAAACAGAGAGAAGGAGAGACTGCCTGGGATTTAGTGAGAAGGTTCAAAGATGCAATTAGGAAACTGAGTTACCCGATTGATCCAAATCACCAATGTGACTGGTTCACTAAAGCACTTTTACCCCTTACAAGAATGCCATTGACCCAAAAAAATATTTCTACACTCCAAGATGCGCTAGAACAAGCAATGAAGATAGAAGAAATGGTTGGCTATCCGCGGGAATTTAGGGGGGGAGTAGTTGCCCATGATCCTTCCATATTGGGATTGAAAAATCAAATAGAAAGTTTGAAAGAAAATCTCAAGGATATTCATCCAGCACGACTAGCACGACCCAATGTGTGGTGTACACATTGTCTGTTGGAAGTAAATTTGGTTACAGAAGTTTTGAGGTTGTGGGTAAACAACATCGGGACATCAGCAGCAGGAGTGCAAGGAATGCCACCAGTGGAAGGATTTGCGCAAGTAAATACTCAAGGACTCTACCAGGCACAACCCCATTTCTCGAGTTTTCCTAACCAGCAAACTCCACCATCAATAGAATTATTTGAAATATGCAAGGGAATTGGTCATCCTCCACGTTTATGCCCGATATTACAGAAGTATTCAAATGTCCCAAATAATGTTTATTGTGAATTATGTGCTTCAACAACTCATCATACAGATCAGTGCAGAGCCCTAGACGCATTAGCAGACCAACTATATAGATCATCCTACAAAGTAAATGAGACTCCGATAGGGACGAGGAGGATCAGGAATATGAGGAGGAAGGACTAGAGGAAGAGGACCAATGAGATGTTATAATTGTGATCAAGAAGGCCATGTATCGAAATAATTTCCACTACCAAGACGACCATGGTGTTACCAGTGTAGAGTGAATGCACATAAACACATAATATTGTCTTGAACTAACTAAAAGCTGGGAATAAAGGACTAGTCAATGAGGATCAAATCTAGTCAATGCAGAGCCAAGATTAGTCAAGACACAACCTCTACCAAGTGTGGCCATAATAACCCGAGGAGGGAAGAAAACTGGAGAGGATGCAAGAGAGATGGAGTTGGTAAAACTAATCAAACCAGCATCACCAAATAATTTCTTTGATTCAAAGCAACAGAAACAGTAATTTAAGGAAGCACTAGAAACATTCTCGAAGTTGGAAAGCCGCAAGGACATGAAACTAATGCAACTAGTTAAATAAGGTGGAAAAATTGCTACAACATGAAAATCGATAGAAGAATGGTTCAGGTTGTTCTTGAATATTGTAAATGATAGACAGATGTTGGAGCAGTTAAAACAAAATTTGAAAGTAGTAGTAGAAGGAGGAATAGAGAACAAGAACCCAATTAACACTAACCTTCCAGAAAGGTATGTGAGGAGAGTAAAAAGAAACAAAAGAAGAACCGGAAAGGAATTTCACATAAATTCTCAAGTTGCGGGATTTTAGATAAGAGACACAATGTTGGATCCAGGGTCAGATGTGAACATATTACCCAGAAAAACATGGGAAGCATTAGGAAAACCAAAGCTGATGTATTCCCCTATACAGCTAAGGATGGCGAACCAATATTGCATTGTGTCGGTAGAAAGGTTAGAAGAGGTCGAAGCAGATGTCGCAGGAGTAAAGACTTACACTTATTTTGAAGTAACAGACATCATGGGAATTAAGGATCCATATCTAGCTCTGTTAGGGATATACTGGGCATTTGAAACTTATGCAGTTATTGATTTGAAGAAGGAGTTGACGATATTTGAAGATGGTGAAGTCAAAGTGGTCTAACCAATGGATCCATATCAAGGACCCCGGTATACAAAGACCTTCGGGACTAGGGAAGATGCAGAACTTCTTGACCAACTTTATCAGATGAAAGTAGGTAAAAGAGAATATTACATCAACCCTACAGTAGGAGGAACAGTAAGTTGGCGAAGTGTTCAAAGCTTCGATGTAGGATCCGAGGTTGCATGGGATGATTGGCAGCAAGGAGGGTACAAGGTCAACACCAGAATATGTGTTGTTGTTCACGGAGTTAACTAGATCATCATAGAGGTAAGGAGTTACCCCACCCTTACTAATATGAAAACTGTGAATACTTTCATTAATAAAATTGAATATAACGTGCCAGAGGAGCATAAGGTTCCTCTAATGGATGTAGCTTTTCAATCTACTTCGGCAAGGTGGTGGGAAAATCACCACAACTCTCTTCATAGTTGGGGACAGGTAGCGAAAGCACTAAAAATGATATTCCAAGCATCTTCGGGACCACAACTAGAAGAGAAGTACAGAGGAATTTCAGATCCCTGAGTACATATAAAAAAATTTGAACATAAGTGGGAAACGTAGAATTACCTGAAATACTTGTGGGTGCATAATTTTGTACATTCATTGGATATAATCCCATAAGCCTGGTATCTGACAGAGGAAAGGAATAAACAAACAGGTATTTGGGAGACAGTAGTTGAAAGATTTGCACAAAGTTTCTCTTTCAAAGGGGATAATGGACAGGTTACGGACACCTTGCAAGGAATCAAAGGGATTTTGTTCTATTTAGAATTTGCAGTCGCTGAAGAAACACTTGTGTCAAGATAGATACCCGAGTCTAGTTATCAAGAGGCAGTAGCATGTGGCAAAGTAGACTAGGAAATAGATGATGATGACTTAAAAAATATCAGACACTTATCATTTGAAGAAAAGGAAGGAGAACGCAAAATACAGGAGGAACCTACCATAGAAGGACTGCAGCTATTACCCCTAAGGCCAAAGAAACAGAATATTGGCAATCAAGAAAAACAAAAATTAGTGACTATAGGGGACTATTTGGATGAAGAGGCTACAAAGAAAATATTTTATTTGCTAAAGTAACATGAATATCTATTCCCATCTTCCGTAGTAGAACTAAAAGGTATCAAGGGATATTTGGGGGAGATGCTGATAATGCTGAAACTGGATGCTAGACCAGTAAATCATAGACCCGTCACTTGTACCCAAGGGTGAAAGAGAAATTCAAAGTAGAAATAGACATAATGCTAAATGTCGGATTGATTTTCCCAGTGGAAGAGGCAGAATGGGTTAGTCCAATAGTGATCCAGAACAAAAAGGGGAAGTCATAGATCAAGGTGTGTGTAGACTACTGAAGTTTAAATAATGCATGTGTCCACAATCCTTTCCCAACACCATTAAGTGACAAATTTATGGATAATGTGGCTGGAAATGAAGCATATTCATTCACATACAGATTCTCTGGTTATCATCAAGTCCGAATAGAAGAGGAGGACAAGAGAAAAACCACATTCACTACTGAATGGGGATCGCATGCTTATCACATAATTACCTTTGGGTTAAAGAATGCATCAGCAGTATTCTCAAGAATAGTGGTAGCAACATTCAGAGAGTATATCCACAAGTTTCTTTAAGTGTACATGGATGACTAGAAATTATATCGCTTTTTGAAGAACCATGCAAGTCTCCTTCGGATAATTTTTGACTGTTGCAGACAGCTTCAAATATCACTAAACCTTAAAAAGTGCATATTTGCAGTACCATTCGGAACATTGCTTGGCCATGTGGTTTTTAAACAAGGAGTATGTGTGGACCCCGCCAAGGTGGTGGTAATTGTCAACATGGATGCCCCGAAGAATGTTAAACAATTGAGATCATTACTTGGACAAACAAGGTATTGCAAAAGGTTTATCCACAACTATGCTCGGATCACAACCATGTTAGAAAATTTGTTGCGGAAGACAAAACTATTTGTATGGAATGAAGAATGTAGTAAGGCGTTGGACTCTCTAAAAGAAAAATTAGCAAGTGCACCTATTCTAACTCATCCTAGCTAAACAGTTCCATGTACATATTGATGCTTCAGGCATTACTTTGGGGGTCATGCTAGCGCAACCAAGAGAAACAAATATATACCACTTGGTATATTTTGCAAGAAGGAAGTTTTCGACCACAGAAAAGAACTATACAACCACTAAAAGAGAAGCTCTAGAATGGTCTACTCTCTACAGAAATTTTTCCATTATTTACTTGGAGGTACCTTTAATTTTTTTCCAGATCACTCTGCATTGAAGTATTTAGTAAATAAACCTATTCTGGAAGGCAGAATTTGTAGGTGGCTTCTACTGTTCCAAGAGTTTACATTTGAAGTCATAATAAAACTAGGGAGACTAAACGTGGGACCTGGTCATCTATCTAGATTTGAATCTAGAGAAAATGGGGGGCCACTTAATGACCATCTGCTAGATGCAGACCTCTTCCAAATAGAGGCTATCCTAGATTATTTAGAACAAATAGCAACATACCTTGCTATAGGAAAATTCCCAGAAGAATATACAACATCTCAGAAAAAACATTTGGTCATCAAAGCATCCAATTACCAACTTATAGGAGGTCAACTATACAAAATGGGTCTGGATCAAATACTATGAAGATGTGTATTAGACCATGAAAGAGCATATATCCTATGGGAATGCCACAATGGAGTTGCAGGAGGAAATGTAGGAGCAAAGCCTACCAAAAGAAAAATATTATAGGCAGGTCTATGGTGGCCTACAATGCATGCGAATACCAAATATTATGTAAAGAAATGTGATGTGTGTCAAAGAACAGGGAAACCTTCACACCACGATGAACTACCCTTATAGCCTGTAATAATGATGCAGGTATTTGATAAATGGGTCGTCGACTTTGTAGGACCCATTACACCAGTTTCACGCCATTCACAAGCCAGATACATAATCACCACAATAGAATATCTGACTAGGTGGGTAGAGGCAGAATCAATGAAGGATTGTACAGTAGACACAATAACTAGGTTTATCTTTGAGAGCATTATCACTAGATTCGGTTGTCCAAGGAGCCTGACAAGTGATCAAGGCACCCACTTTATCAACGCCACAGTCAAATCATTGTTGTGAAACTTATGATACAACATCATAAGAGCAGTTTGTATCACCTGTGGGAAAATGGAACTGTTGAAGCTTTCAACAAAATCTTAGAAAAGGCTTAACTAAGATATGCAACGCAAATTGGGACAACCGGGATGAAAGAATACCAGCCACGTTATGGGCATACATGACCACTGTAAAATGATTACATAGTCAGACGCCATTCCAACTTTTGTACGGGAAATAAGCAGTGGTACCAGCTGAATTTATAGTCCCAAATCTAGTCATCGCTGCAAAAACATAGATGTTCGAAGCAGAATCCATCACAACACACCTTCATGAACTGCAGGAATTAGAGGAGGCAATATTTTTTTTATACTTTCATCAATCAATGGAAAAACATAGACAGAAATCCTGGCACAGCTTCCATATCAAAAGAAAGACATTCAAGATTGGCGGCAAAGTACCACCTATGACAACAAGTTTCAGAAATTTGCAGGGAAACTTCAAATGCATTGGATGGGACCATTCTATGTCATAGAGATCCGCGACTCAGGAGCAGTCAAACTAGCACAACTGGATGGAGAAATATTACTAGGTTGAGTGAATGGTGCATGCATGAAACCCTACCATGAATGAACAGCCAAAATTTCCTTTTCAATAACTCTTACACCCGAGAGAAGTATATAGGTTAGAAGTTAATAACTCTCTCGCACCCAAGATGACTCAGTAGGTTAGAAAGTCAGTCAGTTTAAAAAAAATAAGTCAGTCTCTGGTAATAACATATAATCCTCATTAGAATAAGGTATATGTCGTGAACACTCAACCACCGCATTGTTGTGGCTGAGGGACCATACCGCAACCAATTGTGGTTGGGGGGGGTTGCAATAACTGTATGACCAAGCATGTCAACCATCACTCAGTCATAATTAGCCATCATGTAGGTGTCAGTCTGTAGTGTCAACCAAAAATTTGAAAATATTTTCCATAATTGGAAACACCATTCTGTAATAAAGTTTCCACATCAGGAAATAATAATTAGCCATCACATCCTCTCAATTTTTGAAGCCACCGTCAACAGAGTTAGAGTCCACCTCATCCGACTAACTAACCGCATGATTGTAGCCGCAGGGGGAAACCATGGAAAAATTAATTAGTTATTCAGTCGCATCAATGCCTTTCATGCCAACGTTCCTACTTAATCTGCATGGAGAAAGGAAAATTCTGAGTGCCAAAGAATTGTCAATTGCAAGAAGAAGAAACTGCTATAACGGTCAGCCATATTATTATTGGAATCATGATTGTTGTTAGACCAAAACCTGTAGGTGTTAGTCTCCGCTACAATCACCAGAGTTAGGATCCACGAGAGGCAGTTAGTCCATGTCACAAAACACGCAGGGAGTGTTGAACCCAATGTCCACCAATCTCCCCCCTAACACGAGCCGAGTGAGTTTCAAACTCGAGAGTTGTCACTCTGATACCACTTGTTGGAATCATGATTTATGTTAGACCAAAACCCACAGGAGTTAGTCTCCGCTACAATCGTCAGAGTTAGGATCCACGAGAGGCGGTTATTCCATGTCACGAAACTCACGGGGAGTGTTGTGTTGGGTCGTGAGTACGACCACTTTTTAACACTTATTTCATCCATTTTTACTCTTCTTTATCATGTCATTTATTATAATTTATCATATAAATCCATCTTATAATGATTTATGCTCTTATGGATGAATATTATTTCTTCTCCTTTATTTTTAATAAATTGATGATTATTATGCATAATTTTATCAATGATGGTTTATTAATATATTTTTTAATATCACTTACCATTTTAGCCTCCAAGATATTTTCCAGATTAAAGATTTGATCTCCAAATCATCATCAAATATTCCAACTCAGAAATTCGCTGGAATAAGAAGTGACAGTTTTTCGGTTGAGATTCTGAGCAAATGAAGAAGAATGTGGAAAATCTGGAACATGGGTTTTTCCTGGAACGGGCCAAATTAACTTTAGTTGAGAATGGTTTGCCCAAATTCAGCCTGTATTGAGAGAAACGCAGGGTTCTTTGAGCACAATTTTCTCAGATTTGTTGTTGTGGCCATCCTCCAAATCTCAGTTGCAAAACCAAATTCGCCTTGCTCTTGTTGAAAGATTTTTGGAAATATATTTTCTTGTTGATAAATTGGTTGGGAAAAATCCAATTTTGTTATGATAGATCCTATTTACTATTTAATTTCTCCTCTCTTTGGTTATAAAAGGAGACGTTTGTAAAAGAGAGGGGAGGGATCATAGTTGTTGCTTTTGTGAATTGTAAACTTAATCAAAAGCTGTGTTATTGAAAGCATGATTCCATTGTAATGTTGCTCCAGTTTAATGATTAATTGAAGTTGTTATTCCATTCACATCATCTGAAGTATCTTGAGCAGTCCCTACTAGTGGTTAAGGGCCCGACCCCTGGCAGCGTGAACTACTCCTTTGTGTTATATTTCCAATTCCTGCAGCGTGAACTACTCCTTTGTGTTATATTTCCAATTCCTGCAGCGTGTGATCAATTTGCTACATGCATGTTACTGTGAGTTTATTTCATTAGTTTGTTGTCATTTTATTGTCTTTATGTATGACGCGCTCTATTTATGAGTTATTTCATTATCGTATGATCTGAATCTTATTTCTTACAGCGTGGGTTAATTGAGACAGCATATTGCCTTACTTAGAACATCCTTGGATACACGGAAGTGATATTGGTTCTATCTTAATTAATTCATAATTCCGTGTTTAATAATTTACTGTTTTATTATAATGGATTGCGTTGTCGTTCCTTCCCAATTTAACAAGAGTCTTAATCCTCGAATTATTTATCTTGTTATGCTTCACTGTTCGGCATTTGATGTTCCATTCCATTTGTTGTTTCATTTAACTGTTGTTCATTTCAGAGTGCAGATATAAAGCTTCGCTATTCAGTTTGTTGTTCAATAGGATTTGCTGTTTAATAGAGTTTTGTTGTTCAATTCCATGAGTTAATATTTGTTGTTCGATTCTTCTAGTTTTAGTTTGTTATTCATTTACATTGTTATTCGATTTCAATGTGTTGTTCAGTTTCAATTCATTAGTTTCCATATTTTTTTCCTTTCAGTTATTTTCATCAGCACGAAGATTGAGTTTGCTTTCAATTCGATTGCTTTAAGATCACCAACTGTAGAGGACACTGGTTATTGCTTCCAAGTCCCCAGATTGGTTATCTTGCATCGATTTCTAAGGGAAGGAGTTATTGCTATTGTATCCCTGATCGATGTTTTGCAGATTAGTTTAATTAAGGTTTCAGAGCATTTCCATTTATGTTACTGTAATTAGATTTCTTTATAAGCATCCATTTACTCTTGTATCTCGAACACTGTACTACATATTGCAAGGCATTAATCTTGGATAAATTGTTGCCTCAGACAAAGTACACTCTTGAAATAAAAAGTCGCTCCTGGATTGATATTTAATGTGAGATAAATAGGTGTTAAAAAGATACCTTTTTATGCCTCGACACGTTGAACCCAATGTCCAACAAGTATATCAGCAGGATTTCAAAGGCATAGACTGGCAACACTACTGGTGTATTACAGGAGAAGAGGTATGATGAAGGCAGTGGTTTCGGTAGTTGAACCAGAACTGGATGAGAGAATTCAAAAACTAGAGCCATTGATAGGCAGG
The DNA here is from genome assembly GCA_034641835.2 of Pinus albicaulis. Classification (NCBI taxonomy): domain Eukaryota; kingdom Viridiplantae; phylum Streptophyta; class Pinopsida; order Pinales; family Pinaceae; genus Pinus; species Pinus albicaulis. The sequence continues at coordinate 323,853,489 of CM076582.1, forward strand.
TATGATAATGCAACCTTGAGAGATACAAATTTTACGGATTCTTTCCAATTTCCAACTTTGAAGAGGCAAGTATATATTGAAAACTATGTGAAGGAGAGTGGTAGTGAAGCAGCAAGAGTTCACCCATATTTCAAAGGTATCCAGAGGTCTACAATCCTGCACTTGATAATTTAACGGTGTTCGGTACAACAGGAGCGACGATGCAATGCACGAAGCTCCTTATCAGTAGAATTCATAAATGTTCGCTCTGGCGTGGAAAATAAATTCCAATTCATGCAGAGGATATCCATAGACTTATCGGGTTATCAGCAGTAGGAAGCGATGTATTGAATGCATTTCACAATACTTCTAAAAGAGAGAAGAAGGTAGGAGAATTTGACTACAATAGGAAATATGAGACCAGGAGAGGAGGAAAGGGGGAAAAAATAAACCTTATCAATGTGCCCAATGTGAAGTTCACATGTTATTTGATAGCAGGAAAGATGATAAGGCACTACACAAAGGGGGAGTGTACTCTGGACACCAGCTCAGTTACGGATCATTGTATACAGGGAGCACAGCTCAATTGGTGTGAATTTCTGTTGCAAGAGCTCTTTGAAGCTTGTGAGGAAAACTACAAAAGAGCCATAGGATTTATGTATGACTACTTAATCATGAAATTGGATATGTGGAAGTGGATTCCACCAAGGAAGCAACCTCTTACAGATATAAGTGAATATCAACCAATGGCTTTCAGATACACACCGTGGAGGGTCTCAGGGGACCCTAGCACTAAATAAATCAATGAAGAAGCATTAATAGAGTGGTACATATTGATGTTTGATGTTGTCCAAGCACAACAGAGAATTCCTAGAACTCTGCTAGATAAATACTCTCATCAGATATGGTTTGGCATCTCACACGGCAATACATGGATTAGACCTGACTGTGTTGCAGCAGGCACTTTCCATAAGAAATCATTGAGATTCCAATTGATAGAGGATATTTTCCACATAGAATTTTCTTCTTGGCCGGGAGTAGCAGGAGAAATCAGAGAAAGTGAGTGCAAGTATTCTTTCGACGCTATGCTTCCACACCCTCTACCAGGAGAAACACCAGCAGAAAAAACTCACAAGATATCACAGTTGCAACTCCAGCAATTGATTCAGAAGCTAGACACACAAGTGCAAGCTTTCAATAAAGTCATGGTAAGTATTGGAGCAAAATCCGCTACATTTCCAATGTTTAGTGAATTTCAAAAATTTAATGTAGGTTCACCATCATCGACAACCACAGTCCTCACCTCCCTCCCTTCCACCACCTTCCATTCACATTCACAGCCTACCATTGCCCCATTTCGCAAGAACAAGGTGACCAAACCACCCATCCTAGGGCCTAAGGGAAAGAGAGCCAAAACTCTGAGATCCAACCAGGTGGTAGACTTAATAGAGGAGGATCTTGTGCAACAGATAATCACAGGAATCCCGATCACATAGGAACTATAAATGGGTACTCAAACTCCCCCCATCATACCATAACCCAACCCTTCATCATCACAAAGTGCACCGACCTCCTGAACTCTAAAAATGGGTCGAAGTTTGGTAAACTTCACTTCTGTGAGAGCCTTTGTAAAGATATCGGCTACTTGATCATTGGTTGGACAAAACTACACTTCAAGAACATGATCATGAATGAGCTTTATGATGAATTGTATGTGGAGTTCAATGTGTTTTATATGTTGATGCTGAAATGGATCTTTACATAGCTAAATGGCACTTTGATTATCACACCAAAGTGTAGTTGGATGCTGCTGATGGAGACCAAATTCAGACAGGATCTGACGAAGCCACATGGCTTCCTTGTTGGCTTCAACTGCACCATGATACTTTTCTTCTACTGAAGAAAGAGAGATGGAACTTTGTTTCTTACAAGACCATGTAATAGGTCCTGAACCAAGAGTGAACACATATCCTACAGTATACTTTCGATCATCAGGGTCACCAGCCCAATCAGAATCAATGAAACCAATCAAAAATGGAGATGCTCCTGCACAATAATGAATCCTGAACTGAACTGTACCTCGAATATATCGAAGTATTCTTTTAGTTTCTTTCCAGTGACTTTCATGAGGTTGGTGCATAAACAGAGCGACAATACCAATGGAAAAGGAAAGTTCAAGACGGGTATGGGTTAGATACATAATTTTACCAACAAGTTGACGATATAAGGTAGCATCAACTTCAGGGGTAGTACAAGTATCTGAAATATTGACTCCAGACTGAAAGGGAGAAGGGGTTGGCTTACATTCCTCCATGTGAAAGTGGTGTAGAAGATCACAGGCATACTTGGACTGAGAGAGGGTAATGCCTTCCTTAGATTGCAAGACTTGAAGACCAAGGAAATAATGCAAGTGTCCTAAGGTTGTCATTTCAAACTTCTTTTTAAGGCTAGACTTCACATGGTTTATATGGTTTGGATCACTACCAGTAATGATAAGATCATCAACATAAATAACAAGGATGGTGAAGGACTTACCCACTTTCTTGGTGTAGACAGTGTTGTCAGAATGACACCTAGAAAATCCATTATCTATCCATTTTGGCATACCAAGCTCGAGGAGCTTGTTTGAGACCATAGAGAGACTTCCTAAGGTGAAAAACAAGGCTAGAGTCATTTTGGATAAAGTCAGGGGGTTGTTACATGTATATTTATTCATGTAAATCTCCATGTAAGAAGGCAGATTTAACATCCATATTCTTATGGACTTTCCATTTAAAGGAGGCAGCAAGGGAAATAACAAGGTGGATAGAATTCATTTTGGCAACAGGAGAGAAGGTTTCAGTATATTCAATGCCTTCAACTTGTGAAAATCCTTTAGCAACAAGACAAGCTTTATGTCTATCCAATTTTCCATTTGGTCCAAATTTGGTTTTCTAAACCCATCTGCATCTGACAAGTTTTCTTCCTTTTGGAAGAGGAACAAGATCCCAAGTATCATTTTCCACTAACGATACTCTTCATTCATAGCTTCAACCCAATCTATATCACCGGAGGCTTCTTCAAAGGTTTCTAGATCAAGTTTTTCTGGAACTTCAGCCAATAAGGAAGAGACTCTTTCGAACTGAGAACGTGTACGTCGTCGATCAGCCGGGTCACTTGCAAGAGAACCTGTTGCATCTCGAGTATAGTGTACCCATCTTGGAAGTGGTGGAGTAAAAGGAACAATTTCAAGAGGTGGAGGAGGATTTTCATCCTTGTTGTCATCGTCTGAACTAGAAGGAATGCTATTAAAAATAGAAGAGAGAGAGAGAGAGGTGGCACACATGCTGAATCAGGCTCGCAGGCCAAAGGTGGCACACCCACCGAACTAGGCTCGCAAGCCAATATATTTTCATCAAATTTTACATCTCTTCTAATGATTATATTTTGTATTTTGGTTGAAGAAGTCTATATCCTTTGACATCTTCAGAATATCCAACAAAAATGCATTTTTCACTCCTAGGTTCTAAGGCTTTATGTTTCGCATCTGGAATATGGGCCCAAGCATCACTTCCAAAAACACGAAAGTGACTTACATCTGGTTTGATTGAGCTCCAAGCTTATTTTGGAGTTATATTCTTAAAACCTTAGTAGGAGTGCGATTTACTATGTAATTTGCACAGTTAATGGCTTCTGCCCAAAAAGTGAGACCAAGTCCTTTAGATTAAAACATACAGTTAGCCATTTCTTTTATGGTGCGATTCTTCCTTTCAGCTACACCATTTTGTTGTGGAGTATATGGAACAGTATGTTGCAATTGAATGCCATGCTCAGTGCAGAAGTTGATAAATTTGATGTTAACATATTCTCCTCCATTGTCTGATCTTAACTTAAGAATTTGATGTCCAGATTGTTTCTCAACAAAGGCCTTAAAGGCCAAGAACATGTTAAAAACTTCACTCTTGAGTTTTAAGAAGTATACCCAAGAGCGTCTGGAAAAATCATCAATGAAAGTTAAGAAGTACTTGCAACCAGAGAAAGAAACAACAGGAAGTGGACCACATAAATCACTGTTCACAAGCTGCAAAGGGGTTGAAGCATGCCAAGAGGCACGTTTGTCAAAACTGTCCCGATGATTTTTTCCAAGTACACATCCAAAGCAAACACCATCTCGGCAAGATACCATAGGAAGTCCCATCACCATATTTTCCTTACATAGAGTTTGAAGAGAGCGATAATTTAAGTGACCAAATCGCTCATGCCAAAGTTTACTCACATCATCATTATGAGAAACAAAAACAGAGGGAAGACAGGATGACCCAAAGTTGTCAAACTTATACAACCTTGTGGAATCATCAGCAATGCCAGTAGCTAAAATATGTTTAGGATCTTTGAGTTCCTTGATTACAACATCATGAGGTGAGAATTCTACTATGTTCCCTTCACCTAAATGAGTTATTTGATAAACAGAGAGAAGGTTGCATGACAAGGTAGGAACACATCATACATCATTAAACTGACCATTATCGAGATGAATGGTTCTAGATCCTACAACACTAAGAGATCTATCATCACCAACATAAATATGTTTGGTGTTACAATCATTTAAAGAAGAAAACATGGCTTTATTTTTGGCCATGTAGTTAGAAGCTCCATAATCAATGAGCCACCCATGAGAAGGAGAAGAGGAAGATACATTTAATTCATAACCAAATCTTGATGCTTGACAACCACAAGCAGAAAGTGCCATTTCTGAAGATGAAGGTGAAGAGTGCTCCAAATTGATGTTGTGTTTCTTCATTGCTGCTTTTAAGGCTTCCATCTTCTTAAAAAATTTGGACTCTATATGGCCATCACGATTACAAAAATTGCAATGTCTATCGGTCTTCTTCCCCTTTTTTTATTTACTTTATCATTTTTGTGATTTGATTTTTCAGTTTGCGGCTAAAATTGCTTAGGACCCTTGTTTGGTTTAGGACCATACTTTTTAGGATACTGCTTCTTGGGATTCTTTTGATATGATTGATGTTGGGCTGCTAAGGCTTTCTTAGAAGCATTTCTAGAAGTGATAAGACCAAGGTGTAAGAGTTTTTCTTTTTCTCTTATCAAAGAATCACAAAAGGAATCAAAAGAGGGATTCTTGTAGGTGGTTCCTAAAGATATGATGGCTTTTCTAGTGGAATGGAAGGCGAAAACAGATATAGAGTATGCAGGGCCAATCTTAGCAAGAATGCAATAGATGAGGCTACCATCTTCCTTTTTGCCCTTACACCCTTCTAAAAGAAGTCTAAGGGTCTTGAATTTGGAAAAAAAATATTAAATATAGGAGAAATTATTGGGGTCCAAAGTAAGCAAATCATTTTCAAGCTGGTGGGCCCTGATTTGATTTTGAATGCCAAAAACAGTATTTAGCTTTTTCGGGGCTTTCTCAGGGGTGTCAATGTCAAGGATGTGAAATCAAAGATCTTGAGCAATGGACATTCCTATCAACCCTATTGCTTGATCTTGTTTATTTTCCCATTTAGGAACTTTATCATCATTGGAAGGTTTAGTTTCTTGACCTATGGCTATTCTATAAAGCCCTTTACTTCTAAGTATATCTACCATGTGAGGTATCCATTGGAAATAATTGGTGCTATTAAGAATAATCGGGCATGCACTTTCCATTTTTTTTTAAATGAAGCTAAGAAAAATCTAAAACTAACTGCTCCAATAGAAAGATCTCAAAAAATTAGGCCATTTAAAAAAAAACGGCTCGAGAAACGACTTCCGGATGAAGAAGTTATGCCTTTTGAAAAAACCTGAGTTATAGATGTCGAATAGTTACGGGAATGGTTTGAAATTTGGTGATGAAGTTCAACTTCAAAAAAAAACCCCACCCCTTTAACAAAAAATTTTAACAAAAACAAGCTTGAGAAAGATATTTGAACCCAAGACCTCTATTCTCATAAACTAAATCCTCACCAAGTGAGATAGTAAAAGGATTTTGTTACTGTTTGAAAGGAGGAAGGGTTTTTTTTTTTTTTACTCTTTGGTGTGCGTGCCTTTTCCTGCACAAAAAAACACAAAAAACCAATAAAAAAAAAAGAAACACAAACCTTATGGCAGAATGTTAGATTTTCGGTTACCCTTACCGGCAACTATCAATTTTTTCACTATTTCTGATTTCCCGAGATCGCACAAAGACGCGAGGAAAGAGCATACGTAGCAAAAAAATCCCTTTTCATGTTTCTGATTTGCTGAGATCGCACACAGCGCACAACAAAGAGCATACACAGAGAAGAGGGTATAGATCTGACAAATTAATGAAACCTAAAAAATGAAAATAAACAGAGGAAACCGAAATAAGCAGAACTGTTAACAAATATAACTGCAAAAGGAGTTCCTCACTGTAACAGATGCTCCGGACATAAAAGAGTAGTTCTCCAAGCCCAAAAAAGTTTAGAAATAGTAGATCTACAAAACGGCATTTGCATGCACTCAAACCAGCTTCGGATTTTGATCAACAACGGATGCGGCCCTCAAAATAGCTATGATACCATGTAGGAATTTATAAGGTAAGTTCCATAGATCAAGAACCAAAGGTCACCGCTCATAACCATATCACAAATCAGTACACCAGTATAATCACATGGTTAAAACCCTCAAAGAGGGAAACAGTCCATGGCCTGAGCCAACACGGCCACTTCAGGCAATTTATTAATATAAAATAAAAGTTACATATGTTTCTCTCATAAACGGTTACCAGACAAATGACCCTCCATGCTCTTTAAATAGAGATCGTGGACCAATTGGGTGCTAAGCCACGGATCAAGTGTCGTTAATACCGAGGAGAGAGATAACTATCGGATCACTACAAATCGTGACTGTCGGATTATAAGTTACAAATGTACATGGTAAAGAAACACACTTTACCTAACTCTACACTAGACTAAGTTATTCGTAACTATTTCCTATGTGTCGGAATATCCTAACATTCATCACCACATACCTCTAATTCTTCCAAAGATCAATCAACCCACACGGCATCCACTTCTGCCACCATTTCTTATGCGATACCTACAGGCACGGTAATGGCTATCGATATTGAGGCTAAAGTTAACTCGAGTACGGTACAAGTAACCGAGGTTAACTCAACCACGATAGAAACAGGGACCTTTTTAAATCTACTCATTCATACTGATCTACCCCTTTCTGAAAATACGTCCAGCAAGACTTCTCTCAATCCATTTCAACAATCAATGTTGGCATTGCAACCATTCCTACCCACTCACCTACCTTCCACTAGTTTTCGTAACCCCGAACCTCAAACCATTCTGCTGAGTCAACCTAGCTATCCACAAGGTAAATTTGAGCATTCTGTTGCCAGTCAGCCACTCAAAGAGAGAAATCCTAGCCCTGAGATGACGAGCAGTGGAGATCTTCAAAGTTGGGGATCTGACCAATTTTTCAGTTTCATGCAGGTAGCAGCTCGATAAGCAGAGTCCCTTCACAACGACCTTCTTCTGAGGTACTAGCAGCAACATCAGTAGATTACAACTCTCATTGATGAGCGTAATTGTTGAGATTCAACAAGATGATGATCCTAGTGAAAATTAAGCACCTACACTAGGTGGGCCCCACAGGCTATTTTTAAGTTTATGTCTATTTTTAGAATGGATGAGAAAATTTTATTTATAGCGGAAGTCTATTTATAGATGTTGAGAAAAATCTATTTATAGATGATGTTCTATTTTTAGATGTATGTTTGAAGTCTATTTATAGATCGCATGTATATTTATAGATCTGTGTCCACTATTATTATCCCTTAATAATAGTTGGAAAATAAATATTAATTTATTCTCATGGAGCACTTGAAATTAGTTAACTGAAGTGGAAAACTAGTTAGCTTAAGGAATTTTGAGTTCTAAGGTTGGTTGGTGGGACATGCAAGTGGACTTAGTTGTAACTGAGTGATTCGAAGTTGTAACAGATTTGGATGTGTAGTTAGTGAGTTGTAAAGTAGTTTAACTCGGTTAAGTGAGTTAAACTCAATTGTGCTAGTTGTAACTGAAAATACACTAGTGAGAGATCAATGAATTAAATATTAAATTAATTCACATGGAGTGATCTCACATGCAACTGAAGATTTACTATTATTAACTACATGCATGTCAGATCTAGTGGAGACCCAGTTGAGAGGTAGGTGAAAGGGACAATTAACTATCAATTGTACTATATTGGATTACACTCTTGCAAGAGAAACACACATTGGATATGCTCATGAGGATTTCATAGTAAAGGAGAGAAAAATTTCATCGAATTGGTCTTTTTAATCAACTTGGATTGCATAGTGGAGGTAGGTTGTTGTAAGGCAGAAAATTGGCTAAGGAATTTGACAAATTTCTGCATGATAGTGTGAGACGATTGTATATTGTACTGAGAGCTCTTGGAGTAGAGTTCTGTATGATATTGTTTAATGATACATGATATATACATAATATATGATAGTGGGATTTTTAGCTTTAATATTTCCCGTTAAACATCTCTGTTATGTGTGAATGATCTTTCTTCATGTGTTTGCAATTGGCATTCGTGTTTTAAATTTCCGCAAAGATTTTTGTAAAGTGATTTTGTATTTAACAGTGGCATATAATTGTTATATTAGGAGAACCGTGCTTCGGTGATCCTGGAGAGAGTTCACATAGATGTGTGTGGACCATTCTCGGTTGCTTCAACAACAAAACACAGGTATTATGTTATTTTTGTTGATGACTTATCTCGTAAATGTTGGATCTTCTTCATGCAGAAGAAGGATAAAAAATTCTCAAAGTTCTGTGAGTTTAAGGCACTAGTTGAGAAAGAGTCGATGAAGCAAATGAATGCTCTGCAGAGCAGTAATGGTGGAGAATACATCTCGAACGAATTCAAAGACTTTTGTAGCAAAGAAGGAATTCGAAGAGAACTCATAGCGCCTCATAACCCATAGAAAAATGGAGTCGCAGAGAGGAAGAACAGAACGATCGTAGGTGTGGCATGAGCTATGTTGCATGATCAAGGCCTACCAATGCATTTGTGGGTAGAAGCATGAAACACTATGTTTTATGTGTAAAACCGTTGTCCTCATAGAGTACTTGCCATGAGTACACCTGAAGAAGCTTTTACTGGTAAGAAACCGGATGTTTCTCACTTTAAGATTTTTGGCTCATCTATTTATGTGCATGTGATCAAGAACACCAGGAAGAAGCTGGAGCTGACTGCTGAAGTTGGGATATTTGTGGGGTACACAGAAACACCCCATAATTATCGTGTGTATTTTCTTAAAATTAAGATGGTTGTTATGCTACAGGATATAAAATTCGATGAGGGGAAAGCCATGCGGTTGTCGCTTGAGAGGGATTTTGACTTGCATGTGGAGGAGGAACTGTTTGTTCCCAAAGATGAGTCTCTAGATGTGGATCAGCCATAAGAGGAGGTTCATGGAGTGGAGGAGTCCACTCACGCAGAGCCAAACATCAAAACTGGCAGAAGGTGTACCACAGAAGCTGAGAGGATGAAACTTGATGCAACACAGAATGTAGGAGTCCCTACTTCATAGCATAGACAAAAACAGTCTCCTGATCGATTCACTGGATACATGGATCTCATGAGAAAATGTATTGTGATTGATCCATCTTCCTTTCAGGAAGCAGTGCAGGAACCCACATGGGTAGATGCAATGGTGGAGGAGTATGACTCCATTGTTAGAAACAGTGCTTGGGAAATTGTTCCAAGGCCGGTTGATAAGTCAATGGTAGGTTCAAGATGGGTCTACAAGGTAAAGCAAGTTTCTGATGGGAGTGTTAAGAAATACAAGGCCAGATTTGTGGCCCGGGGCTTCTCACAGATTGAGGGGATTGATTATGAAGAAACCTTTTCCCCTGTCGCACGATATTCTTCCATAAGGACCATCCTTTCTCTCTCAGCGGAGATGGGTTGGTACATTCATCATATGGATGTGAAGACTGTGTTCCTTAATGGGATAATTGAGGAAGAAGTGTACATTAAGCATCCTGAAGGATTTGAGATCTTCAGTAGCGAGTCGCATGTGTGCAGAGTCAAAATAGAGCTATTTGGGCTGAAGCAAGCACCCCGTGCTTGGTACACTCAGATTGATAACTATTTCACCGGACTTGGCTTCACCAAGAGTGAGGTGGATGCAAACCTATACGAAATTCTGGTGGAGGGTTAGCTTTTAATAATTGTTCTTTATGTTGATGATTTAATACTGACTGGTGATGAGTAGCTGATACACTCATGCAATGAGGACCTTGCAAAGGAGTTCAAGATGAAGGATATGGATCTCCTTCATTATTTCCTTGGACTGGAAATATGGCAGCGAGATGGTGAAATTTTTGTGACGCAAGGCAAGTATGCAAGGGAGATACTAGGTAAGTTTCACATGGAGGGCTACAAACCCATGGATACTCCTCTTCTAGGAAACTGGAGGAAAGAGGACGCTACATCTGGAGAGGTATTGGATGCTAATGTCTATCGACAATTAATGGGTTCACTAATGTATTTAGTGAATACAAGACCGGACATATGTTATGTGGTGAACCAGCTTAGTCAAGTGATGGTTAAGCCTACCAAGCTCTTTTGGAAGGTGGGAAAGCATGTCCTGAGATACCTAAGGGGCACATATGAGTATGGCTTGTTGTGCAGACAGACGGATGAGGTGAATTTGCATGGCTTCACGGATGTAGATTGGGCAGGTATCCTAACGGACAAAAAGAGCACATCAGGAGGGGTCTTCAGTATCAGATCTACAGTTGCTTCTTGGTACAGCAGGAAGCAGAGATCCCTGGCACTCAGTTCAGTGGAAGTGGAATACATGGCAGCAAGTCAAGCTGCATGTGATTCTATTTGGATGAGAAAAATCCTGGTTAGTTTGTTTGGTTCTCATTTAAATCCGACAGTGATTCATTGTGATAATCATAGTTGCATTAAACTCTCATTTAATCCTCTGTTTCATGATAGATCTAAGCATATAGATATCAAGTATCATCATATCAGAGATTTTGTGCAGCAGAAGATCATGTTTCTTCAGTACATTCCTACAGAGGATCAGGATGCAGATATTCTGACGAAGGTGCTCACCAGGAGAAAATTCGAATACCATAGAGATAGGATCGGGGTGAAGGATAATCCCTTTCTTATTGAGAGGGAGTGTTGAGATTCAACAAGATGATGATCCTAGTGAAAATTAAGCACATACACTAGGTGGGGCCCACAGGCTATTTTTAGGTGTATGTCTATTTTTAGAATAGATGAGAAAACTCTATTTATAGCAGAAGTATATTTATATATGTTGAGAAAATTCTAATTATAGATGATGTTCTATTTTTAGATGTATGTGCGAACTCTATTTATAGATCGCATGTATATTTATAGATGCATGTCGACTATTATTATCCCTTAATAATAGTTGGACAATAAATATTAATCTATTCTCATGGAGCACTTGAAATCAGTTAACTGAAGTGGAAAACCAGTTAGCTGAAGGAATTTCGAGTTCAAAGGTTGGTTGGTGGGACATGCAAGTGGACTTAGTTGTAACTAAGTGATTCAAAGTTGTAACAAAGTTTGATGTGTAGTTATGTGAGTTGTAAAGTAGTTTAACTCAGTTGTGCTAGTTGTAACTGAAGATACACTAGCGAGAGATCAGTAAATTAAATATTAAATTAATTCACATGGAGTGATCTCACATGCAACTGAAGATTTACTATTGTTAACTACATGCATGTCAGATCCAATGGCGACCCAGCTGAGAGGTAGGTGAAAGGGGTAGTTGACTATCAGTTGTACTATATTGGATTGCACTCTTGCAAGCCAAACACACATTGGATATGCTCATGAGGATTGCGCGGTCAAGGAGGGCATGATTGCATTGAATTGGTCTTTGTAATAAACTTGGATTACGTAGTGGAGGTAGGATGTTGTGAGCCATAAAATTGGCTAAGGCATTTGCCAAATTTATGCATGACAGTGTGAGACGATTATATATTGTACTAAGAGCTCTTGGAGTAGATTTTTGTATGATATTGTTTCATGATCCATGATATAGACATAATATATGATAGTGGGGTTTTTAGCTTTAAGATTTCTCGGTAAACATTTGTGTTATGTGTGAATGATCTTTCTTCATGTGTTTGCAATTGGTGATCGTGTTTTAAATTTCCGCAAAGATTTTTGTAGAAGCAATTATGTATTTAACAGTGGCATATAATTGTTAGATCAGGAGAATCTAGGCAATACATAATTGTATTAAAATTTCTATAGTAATCAATTATAGTGGGAAAGAGACAACCTTCAATAAAAAATCGACCAGATCACTGAGAATTTCCAGGATCTTTTCCCAACCATCACCAGTGTGGTTGAAGCCACACCCGCAAATATGTGGGCTTGCCCGGTAGTCAAACACTCCATTCACATTAAGATAGCTTGCACGAATTTGGGCAGTGAAAACCAGGAGCTCCGACAGGCCCTGTTAGCCAGACCAGCACTAGAAGATTCTTCTACAGTGTATGCAAAGAAGATAACACAGAGACAAAAGAAGATGAGCCAGCTTAAGGAGACTCTCGAGAGCACCGTTACAAAAGCATACACTTTTCTCGAGAAAATACTTGAATGCTCGAATTCCTTAAATATGAAGGGACAACTGGTTTCAGGACAATTGCAAAAGCTCTTCATCAAAATTAAAGGAACACCTGATCCAGCCAACCGCAGACAACTATACGATCAGGCCGAAGCTCTGCAACTACAAATGCAAGAAATTGAGGAGAACTCAGTAAAGACAAAGCAACTCCTTCGGGATCTCAGGCATTTGGTTAAACAGAAAGCCGAGACAATACAACAATTGGTTTCCGAAGCAGAACCCAAGTTCAATGCAGCATTTATTGACCTACCACAACCAATTGATGCTACGCACACTGACAAAGTGGTAAGTGAAACAAACTCATTGATGAAAACATGGCAAGAAGCGATCAATGACTTCATGGAGCTCAGAACAGAAGCCATGCAAAAGGATCCGGAGTTGGGGCCTTTGTTATAAGATGGGGAACCAAAGAAAATGAGCAGGAAAATGAGGTAGCCAAACAAGACCAGTCCAAGACAACAGCCGATGGTCAAATAGGACCTGCAACATCGGGAGAAAATGACTCGAGACAAGTCAATAGCTTGTGGTCGAGGCCTATTGGGGCCTTTGTTTTGGGTAAACTATTTTTGAGTTGCAAAAGGCCAGTTGTGGGAAGATCGAGTGGTGAAGAACCGTTATGAAAGAAAGGGAGTCATTGCGTGTTGTGAAGAAGGGGAAAACAGGTGGCGAAGTGTAAACAAGTAGCAACACAGATGGAAAGGACAAGTGACATCGAACAAGCAGAAATACTCTAAGAGGCAGAGCCAACCATGGAAGAGAGAAGGAAATGGCGGAGAGCAACAGAAAATCCAAGCAAAGAAAGGGCGAAGGCTAACAGTGCGAGATAGAGGAGATAGATAAACAAGGTAAAAGAGAGTTCGCTCAGGGATATTGGAGGAGAATAGGTTGGGTTTTTTGTCACATGAAGCTCTACAGAGCCTAAGATGTAATGTGTTGTTTATGCTGAACCCTACGGAGTCTGATATGTATTGTGTTGATCATATAATATAATATATTGAAGTTGTTTTGTGGACCTGAGGGTGTGTATGTTAGATAGTTCTTAAATGTGATGTATGACCGGTGATTTCAAAAATTTTGATAGCTTTACTTGATGGCTGTTAAATGGTAGTTTATCTTTTGATTGATATGTAACGAGAGTGCTTCTGCATAACTGTAATGTTTGGATAGTTTTTAAGTAGTTTATCTTCGGTAGTATGGTTCTAGCTCTTTTATCTTATTAAGGTTACGGTGCGCCTCGGGTGAGACTCCTTGCTCTCCTTGAGCAGGATGAAAATTCCGGCGTTGTCCTAGACTACATCGGAATCTTTTTGGCCCCGAGTCTAAACCTAGGTCTTGCCCAGAAGTCACCATTTTTCGCCAACAGTAAAAAGATCAGCCCAAGGTGGTGTGCACTATATAAAATGAATGGAGAATCCACTACACACCTTTACATAAGTTTCACATTCACCTTATAGCTTTGGAATTGCCACCACTTGGTTTTGGGATAGTCTTGTGTTTGGAATAGTGCTTCGGTGGAGGAATCATGGAGCAGCCAGAATTCCTCTCAGACAACAAGACCTTTTAAAGCTTTAAGGACACATCTTCCTTCCCTAAGTACATTGTTGTTGAAGCATTAGTTATTTTAGTGCATTATCCTTAATCAAAAGAAATCCCTCCTCATCATTGTATTATTGCATAAGCTCATGATGTGACAAAATTATGGGCTTATTTCGATGGGGCATCTCAAGAGGAAAACCTGGGTAGTGGGGGCAGGTTTATCCTTAATCTCTCTGAGAATATTTATTTTTCACATAGAAATGGGCTTTAGCAGGGGCATAAACAATCAAGCTAAATTATTAGCCTTTAAATATCTATTGGCTTTTGTTAAGGAAAAAGGATGTGACTAGCTTCAATTTTATGGTGATTCTTTGCTAATGATTAACTAGATCAATGGAATACAATAGTGTACAGATATTTTGCATGTTCTAGTTATGGATGAGATTCTACTATTAAAACATTCCTTTGATAGTATTTCACGCTCATGCATTTACAGAGAGAGGAATCGCTAGCAAATCGACTCTCCAAAGAAGGCATAAATCTTGAGTGGACCTATGGCACATCTTGGAGCAATGGGATAACATCTTTTTTGAATACCACCATAGGCCTTTTATCGAAAGACTTAGGTCAATAGACACTTAATGACAACAATATACTATATATTTTACATTACTACATAAGTAACAATTGGGTAATTGTTACTTTAAAAAGTAATTTAACAGCCTCCTCCCATAAAAAAATTTCTAGTTTTAATGCTGATATTTGAATCAATAATATTCATTGAAATACACACAAAGGTCTATAGATGGAGAAAATAACTTTGTATCATATGCTAATGAAATAAAATTACTATTTTTTTCAAAGAAAATAAAATGCACTTCAATATTATATTACCAAACCTAAAATAATAAATTACCAAAGTAATATACAAATATTTCTTATAATTTTAATAAATCAGTTGATGCCACTAACAATAATGTACATATGTAATAGTATATATATTAACTTGGGTTAATAAAACAAATATACATATTTGATTTATAATATATACTTATTAATTGATATTAATGGCAATAATATATATGTATCTCTCCTGTTATAAGACATATTGATAATATTAAAAAAAAAATTATTTAAAAAATTAATTAAATTTATATATACAATTATATATACCTATTATTGATTGATGTTAATAACAATAATATATATATATATATATATATATATATATATATATATATATATATATATATATATATATATATATATATATGTATGTATGTATGTATGTATGTATGTATGTATGTATGTATGTATGTATGTATGTATGTATGTATGTATGTATGTATGTATGTATGTATGTATGTATGTATGTATGTATATATATATATATATATATATATATATATATATATATATATATATATATATATATATATATTTATGTATGTATGTATGTATGTATGTATGTATGTATGTATGTTTGTTATGACATATGTTGATAATATTCGCGTGTATTTTCCTAACAGTAAGATGGCTGTTATGCTACAGGATATAAAATTCGATGAGGGGAAAGCCATGTGGTTGTCGCTTGAGAGGGAGTTTGACTTGCATGTGGAGGAGGAATTGTTTGTTCCCAAAGATGAGTCTCTAGATGTGGATCACCCATAGGAGGAGGTTCATGGAGTGGAGGAGTCCACTCACGCAGAGCCAAACATCAGAACTGGCAGAAGGTGTACAACAAAAGCTGAGAGGATGAAACTTGATGCAACATAGAATGTAGGAGTCCCTACTTCATAGCGTAGACAAAGACAGTCTCTTGATCGATTCACTGGATACATGGATCTCATGAGAAAATGTGTTGTGATTGATCCATCTTCCTTTCAGGAAGAAGTGCAGTAGCCCACATGGGTAGAGGCAATGGTGGAGGAGTATGACTCCATTGTCAGACACAGTGCTTGGGAAATTGTTCCAAGGCTGGTTGATAAATCAATGGTAGGTTCAAGATGGATCTACAAGGTAAAGCAAGCTGCTGATGGGAGTGTTAAGAAATAAAAGGCCAAATTTGCGGCCTGGGGCTTCTCACAGATCAAGGGGATTGATTATGAAGAAACCTTTTCACCTGTCGCACGATATTCTTCCATAAGGACCATCCTTTCTCTCTCAGCACAGATGGGTTGGTACATTCATCACATGGATGTGAAGACTGTGTTCCTTAATGGGATAATTGAGGAAGAAGTGTACATTGAGCAGCCTGAAGGATTTGAGATCTTCAGCAGCGAGTCGCATGTGTGCAAACTAAAAAGAGAGCTATATGGGCTGAAGAAAGCACCTCGTTCTTGGTACACTCGGATTGATAACTATTTCACCAGACTTGGCTTCACCAAGAGTGAGGTGGATACAAAACTATACCAAATTGTGGTGGAGGGTAAGCTTTTAATCATTGTTCTTTATGTTGATGATTTAATACTGACTGGTGATGAGTAGCTGATACACTCATGCAAGGAGGACCTTGCAAAGGAGTTCGAGATGAAGGATATGGGTCTCCTTCATTATTTCCTTGGATTGGAAATATGGCAGCGAGATGGTGAAATTTTTGTGACTCAAAAAAATTATGCAAGGGAGATACTGGGTAAGTTTCACATGGAGGGCTACAAACCCGTGGATACTCCTCTTCCAGGAAATTGGAGGAAAGAGGATGCTACATCTGGAGAGGTATTGGATGCTAATGTCTATCGACAGTTAATGGGTTCGCTAATGTATTTAGTGAATACAAGACCGGACATATGCTATGCAGTGAACCAGCTTATTCAAGCAATGGTTAAGCCTACCAAGATCTTTTGGAAGGTGGGAAAGCATGTCCTGAGATACCTAAGGGGCACATCTGAGTATGGCTTGTGGTACAGACAGACGGATGAGGTGAAGTTTCATGGCTTCACAGATGTAGATTGGGCGGGTAGCCCAATGGACAGAAAGAGCACATCAGGAAGGGTCTTCAGTATCATATCTACAGTTGTTTCTTGGTACAGCAGGAAACAGAGATCCGTGGCACTCAGTTCAGTGGAATCGGAATACATGGCAGCAAGTCAAGCTGCATGTGATTCTATCTGGATGAGAAAGATCATGGTTGGTTTGTTTGGTTCTCATTTAAATCCTACAGTGATTCATTGTGATAATCATAGTTGCATTAAAATCTCGATTAATCCCGTGTTTCATGATGGATCTAATAATATAGATATCTGGTATCATCATATCATAGATTGTGTGCAGTAGAAGATCATGTTGCTTCAGTACATTCCTATGGAGGATCAGGATGCAGATATTCTGACCAAGGTGCTCACTAGGAGAAAATTCGAATACCATAGAGACAGGATCGGGGTGAAGGATAATCCCTTTCTTGTTGAGAGGGAGTGTTGAGATTCAAAAAGATGATGATCCTAGTGAAAATTAAGCACCTACACTAGGTGGGGTCCACAGGATATTTTTGGGTGTATGTCTATTTTTAGAATGGATGAGAAAATTCTATTTATAGTAGAAGTATATTTATATACATTGAGAAAATTCTATTTATAGATGATGTTCTATTTTTAGATGTATGTGCGAACTCTATTTATAGATCGCATGTATATTTATAGATGCATGTCGACTATTATTATCCCTTAATAATAGTTGGACAATAAATATTAATCTATTCTCATGGAGCACTTGAAATCAGTTAACTGAAGTGGCAAACCAGTTAGCTAGAGAAATTTCGAGTTCTAAGGTTTGTTGGTGGGACATGCAAGTGGACTTAGTTGTAATTGAGTGATTCGAAGTTGTAACTGTTGGCAATATGATGCAGAGTGTTGTCCCTGATGGCAACCCACTGAATAAAGATGAAGACATGCAACTGTTGACATGTGTTGTCCTTGATGGAAATCCACCTGATGAAGTTATTCTTGATCTGATGGACTTGATAAATGATGTAACTCTGATATGAAATGATGTTTGATGCTGAGTGTTGTCCTTGAATGGCAACACACTTGATGAAGATGATGGCAACTTACTTGATGCGGTTCATGCGGTTATTGCTTGATAGGGTATGGTTTGATGAACTAAATCTGATGTATCTACAGTGAGTACAGAAGGGAATGAAGAAAGAAATTCAGCTTGTGCTAGATCCATGATGAAAAGAGTATGTCTCAAGGCATACGCGGATATGTCTAAGGGAAGTCGTGTATGCACGTGGGAAAGAACGTGTCGAAAGTCGCGTATGGGCGAAAGCGCTCAAAAAGTGCAAAGCCTGGGGTAACCACCATGGTATTGACCCATTGTATTGGGTAATGATTCGTCTAAATGACCCCATCCAGGAATACCATCGGAAGCAATGTGGTTTTGGCTCATGGTATTGAAAAAGGGTAAACCTATATAAGGAGAAGAAATTCATTGTGCATATAATGAGTGTGGGTGCAAGATGACTGAGCTTGAATGAATAATTCTCTCTGGAGTATATCTGAATGGAAAGGGTTACAGTTGAATGAAAGATCTGAATGTATGATGCACCGATGAAGGAGTGATAAAGAAGGGGATCTAGATCTGTATTGTACTTGTATTTGCTGGATCTGTTTATGGAATGATTAGATCTGTGATGAGGCGAACATCTGTGCGAAGCAAAGGGTAAATCTGAACTGAATATCTGATCTAAAGAAGTATGCTGCTCTATAATAGTTGAAAATCTATACGCTAGTTCGCCGCAGAGGAAGCGCGTATATACGCGGCTTCGCTGAAGATAAAGAGCGTATGCGCAATAAAATTGACTTTGTAATCTGTACTGAAGTATACGCGGGTTTATGTGAACGGAAGCGCGTATATACGCGACATCAGTGAATGGAAAGCGTGTATGCAAACTAGGGTTTGCTGATGCAAGGGGTATGAAATGTCTGATCGATGTTTGGTTTTACGTATACGTCGGTGAGTTATATGTATGCATTTCATGGTTATTTGTGCTTAAAAGTATGGAAAGGGTCCGGTATGAAAATATGATGAAACGTGGCCTGCAAGTGTTGTTCTATTGAAGTTGTTGGATCCAGTGTGAAAATTGATGAAATGTGGTCCAAGGTGGTGCTGAGGGTTGTAGCCTTCAGTCAGGGGGTTGTAGCTCCCTTCCAGGTGAGGCTGGTAAACGAGATCGGGGGGTCGTAGCTCCCTTCCAGGTGAGGCTGGTAAACGAGTCAGGGGGTCGTAGCTCCCTTCCAGGAGAGGCTGGTAAACGAGCGCAGGTGGGTGCCTGCGTGCTGGTCAAGTCTGCGCCAGCACATATGTTGTAAGATGTTTCTCTATAATAAAATATTGAAGGCTGAGCAACTGCAGCGGTGGTTTTCTCCCGATTTGGGTTTCCACCTAAAAATCCTGGTGTTTCATGTGTGATGCTTGTGTGATGGTTTATTCTGTTCTTACTGCACATGTTTACTGTTTATTGAACATCTGATGAATGAATGATGGAATAATATAAGTGAAGATTTAATGACAGATCTAGATCTCTGTGTATACGCTAGTTTCATAAAGGGGATCCGCGTATATACGCTAGTTTACTGAACGAAAGTAGCGTATGGGTTTTAAGGAATGAAAAAGTAAAAATATTTGATTATGCAGTAAATACTGATTCACCCCCCCCTCTCAGTATTCTTCCCAACAATTGGTATCAAAGGGTGGTCCTTCTGCAGAAGCTTGATCGCTTGAAGGAGATCCGTCGCAATGGGAAGTCAAGAAGGAGTGATGTCTATAAAGCCACCTCTATTCAATGGAAGCAATCTGCTATTCTGGAAGGTACGAACAAAAGCATATCTGCAAAGTCTTGGTGCAAATGTATGGGCAATCGTGAAAGAAGGTTATCAATACCCGGCAAATATTCCTACTGATGCAGCTGAAAGAAAGAAGTATGAAATCAATGCCAAAGCAGTGAATGTCTTATTGGGAAGCATGTCTGAATCAGAATTTGCTAAAGTGATGCAGCTACATTCAGCAAAAGAGATATGGGACAAAATCATTCTAAGCTATGAAGGAGATACAAAGGTAAAGAATGCAAAACTCCAAACTCTTAGAATCGAATATGAGAATTTGAAGATGCAGAGTGATGAAAATGTTGCCAGTTTCTTTCTTCATCTAGATGATATTGTAAATCGGATGAGAAATTTGGGTGAAACCATAACCGATACTACTCTGGTGGAAAAAGTCTTAAGATCCTTGACTTCAAAATTTGACTCTAAAGTTTCAGCCATTGAAGAAAGGCAAGATCTGCAAACTCTTACTATTGTTCAATTATATGGTATTCTGACTACTTTTGAAATGAGGCAAGGAGGCCCTTCTCAAATCAAAGAAGCTGCTTTTAAGGCATCTGCAAAAGGAAAAGAAAAGGAAGTTGTCAAAGAATCCAGCTATATATCTGAAGAAGAAGAAGAAACAAATTTTGTAAGAAGACTTCAACTAGGTACCGGAAAGTTCAAAGGTAAGCTTCCTTTCAAATGTTTCAATTGTGGAAAAGTTGGTCATTATGCTGCAAAGTGTCCTTATAAAGAAACATCGGCTAAAGGAAAAGAAGTAGCAAGAAGGAATAAGAATCAATCTAGCACAAGAAAAAGTTATTATACTAATGAAGACAGTGATGGATCATCTAATAGTGAGGAAGAATGTGAAGAAGACTTTAGACTTCTCATGGCTTTTGAACAAAGAGAAGAAAAGGATGCTTTTGTGGATGCTCTAGAGGACAATGATTTTCTTGAAGAAAACAATCAGCTCAAAGTAAGCCTAGAAGAAAAGAACATAATCATAGAGACTCTTGAAAATCAGCTTGAAGCCAAGGAAAAACACATTGAGGAATTGGAGTGTGAAGTAGTAAGTCTAAGGAAAGATAATGAGAAAGTGAAGACTCTCAATCTTAGATTTGCTAAAGGTTCAGAAACCTTAGATGAGATTATCAAGACACAACGGTCTCCTCTTATAAAAACAGGTCTTGGATATACTAGGGAATCTTCCCAGACTTCAGCAACAAATTATCTGAAAGCAGTCACAACTGATTCTCTTCATTCAGCCACTCAGCAAGGGAACAAAGGATCTTCACAGGTAAAGCATGATCATCTCAAATCAAGGATCACTAACAGGGAGATCCCTCAAAGAAGCAACAACCAACAGGTAAATTCAAATAGAAGATTTCATGATCGCAGAAATTTCTGCTTCAATGGACAATGTTTCTCATGTCACAATTTTGGTTATAAAGTTGTTCAATGTGTTGCATATAAAACCATCATGACAAGAGAAGCAAGAAAGAAAAGGATGAATATTGAACCAAAGAAGAACACCTATAACAACTTTTCTCCTCTTCAAAACGAAGTTGAATGTACTTATTGCAATAACTTTGGTCATGAAGAATCTGAATGCAGGAGCAAGGTCCAGCCAAAAGAACATGTTCCCTCAAGCTCTAAAGTATGGAAAAATAAAGAAATACAGGTTGAAAATTGTGGGATAGCATTATTTGCGGAAGGCGAAGAAAATCAATGGTACATTGATAGTGGGTGCTCAAGACACATGACAGGTGACAAAAGCAAACTCCTTACATATAATGCTCTAGAAAAGGAAAAGAAAGTTACATTTGGAAATGATACTCCTGCTGTAATTAAAGGAAAAGGGTCGGTATTTCTAAAAGAAAAGGTGAAGGCTAATGATGTCATGTATGTGGATGGATTAAGGCATAACTTGTTAAGTGTAAGTCAAATGTGTGATCAAGGAACATAAGTGGTCTTTAGTTCAAAGGAATGTGTGGTTCGTGATCTTGATACAGGTAAAATCATTATAAAAGGAAAAATAAATCCTAGCAACCTGTATATACTAAACGGTATAGATCAATGTTACTTGAGCA
Source organism: Pinus albicaulis (assembly GCA_034641835.2). NCBI lineage: Eukaryota > Viridiplantae > Streptophyta > Pinopsida > Pinales > Pinaceae > Pinus > Pinus albicaulis. The sequence goes on from CM076582.1 coordinate 323,875,550, forward strand.
AGTCTTCAGAAAATTGGCTATGGCATAGAAGGCTGGGGCATCTGAGCTTCTCTCAAATCAACAAAGCAAGCAGACTTCAAGCTGTTCGTGGTCTTCCCAATATTAATCTACCAGAAAGTATCATATGCAAATCTTGTCAATTCGGTAAGCATACCAGAGTACGATTTAATGCCAAAGAAGGATCATCAAGTGAGCCTCTTGAACTCATTCATACTGACATATGTGGACCTATGAGGAAAAAGTCACCACGTGGGGAAGAATACTATATCTTATTTATTGATGATTACTCTAGAATGTGTTGGATTGGGCTCATTAAACACAAAGATGAAGCATTTGAAAATTTTCGGATCTTCAAAGCATTAGTTGAAAATGAATTAGATCTAAAAATCAAGTGTCTTAGATCTGATCGAGGAGGAGAATATACATCAAATGAATTCTTTGAATTTTGTGAACAACATGGCATAAAAAGGCAATTCTCTGTAGCAGGTACTCCACAACAAAATGGCATAGCAGAAAGAATGAATAGAACAATTCAACAAATGGCTAGAGCTATGCTCGATGATTCTGGAACTCCTGACATGTTCTGGGGAGAAGCAGCACATACAGCAGCTAACATTCTCAACAAGGCTCATGTTTGGGTAAATAGTGACAAAACTCCATATGAACTCTGGTATGGTAATTCTCCATCTGTGAAGCATTTTAGAGTTTTTGGAAGTAAATGCTTTATCGAAAATAATGATGAAAAGCTTGGCAAGTTTGAACCTAGATCAGATGAAGGGATATTTCTTGGTTACTCATCTTCAAGCAAAGCATACAAATGTTACAATAAAATGCTTCGAAAGATTGTTGAATGTATTGATGTTGTTATTGATGAGTCTCCTGCAGCTCCTAAAGAAGAAAAACAAACAACAAAAGAAGATGATGGTGACCTATGTCCTTCTACATCTAATAGAAATGATATAGACAGTGGATCCAATGAAGAACCTGAAGATGATCTATCTGAAAAAGCTCCATCCAGATATGTACAAAAGAATCATCCTGAATCTCAAATTTTGGGTGACAAGGAATCAGGTGTACGAACAAGGAGAACTCTTGTGGGATCTTCTAATCATCTGGCACTTCTATCCACAATTGAACCACACAATGTCAATCAAGCTAGCAAAGATGAATGTTGGAAGCAAGCCATGAATGAAGAGCTTGATCAAATTGAAAAGAATGACACTTGGGAATTGGTACTAAGACCACATGATAAAAATGTCATTGGAACTAAATGGATTTTCAAGAACAAGTTAAATGAGAATGGGGATGTTGTAAGAAACAAAGCTAGATTGGTTTGCAAAGGGTATACTCAACAAGAAGGTATAGACTTTGAAGAAACTTTTGCTCCTGTAGCTAGACTTGAAGCCATAAGAATGTTTCTTGCTTTTTCAAGTTATCAACAAATCAAAGTCTATCAAATGGATGTTAAATCTGCTTTTCTTAAGGGTGATCTAGAAGAAGAAGTATATATAGAACAACCGGAAGGATTCATTTTGGGAAATGATGCAAATCTTGTTTGTAGACTTAAAAAGGCTCTATATGGTCTCAACAAGCTCCAAGGGCTTGGTATTATCGTCTTGACAAATATCTTCATCAACAAGGTTTTTCAAAGGGGTCTGCTAATAGCAACTTATACACAAAAGTTGAAAATGATAAGCTATTGATTGTGGTTGTATATGTTGATGATATCATTTTCGGGAGTAACGAAGAATCTTTGAGTCAAAAATTTGCTTCTGTCATGCAGCAAGAATTTGAAATGTCCTTACTTGGAGAACTAACATTCTTTCTTGGCTTACAAGTGCATCAAACTGTAGATGGTATATTCCTATCACAAGCAAAATATCTTAAGCAAATTCTGAAGAAGTATGGCATGGAAGAATGCAAACCTGTAAGTACACCAATGATAACCGGATGCAATCTCAGTTCTCATGATGATTCTCCCACGGTGAATCAACCAGAATACAGATCAATGATAGGAAGTCTAATTTATCTCACTGGGACTGGACCAGACATTATGCACGCAGTTGGGATTGTTGGACGATTCCAAGCTAATCCAAAAGAGTCTCACCTTCAGGCTGTTAAAAGAATTTTCAAATACCTTCAAAGAACTCAAGACCTTGGTCTATGGTATCCAAAGAATGCTGATCTTACTCTTCATGATTACACTGATGCAGATTGGGCTGGAAGTGTTGATGATCGGAAAAGCACTAGTGGTGGTGCATTCTATATGGGACCCCGGTTAGTATCTTGGTTCAGCAAGAATCAAAATTCTATTGCCTTATCTACAGCAGAAGCAGAATATGTGGCTGCCGCATCTTGTTGCACTCAACTCCTTTGGATGATGCAAACCTTACAAGATTTTTAAATCAAATGTACACCTCCTGTCCCCATTAAGTGTGACAATACAAGTGCCATCAGTATTTCAAATAATCCTGTTATGCATTCAAAGACCAAGCACATTCCCATCAAGTATCACTTCTTACGTGAACAAGTGCTTGAGCAAAAGGTGAAGTTGGAGTATGTTCCCTCCAAAGAACAAGTTGCTGATATCTTTACCAAACCTCTGCCCAGGGAAGCGTTCGAGTATCTAAGACAGAAGCTGGGAGTGTTCTCTGCCAATCAAAAGCACAAATCTGCATAAATTTCGAAGATGGCATTGGATACGCGGATTTCCTGAAACAAAGTCGCGTATATATGCGAGTCCATGCACAGAAAACCGCGTATGTCTGATTTGCTGACATTTTTCTGTTTGGAGTCAGCTCTTTTCAACACAGCTGCAGTGCTGTTTGGTATCTCTGATACTGTTTGGTATCTCTGGTGGTGTTCCAGTTCTCATAATTCTTTTTCTAATGTTTTGATAAAGATGCCTTGATGATTTTTTGGGAAAGTGTTCAGGATGCACAAACTAAGGGGGAGCCTTAGTCATATGAAAAGGATGCTTGGATGCACAGGTTCAGGGGGAGCAGTAGCTTTGCTGAGTATAATGCATTATTGGCTCTGAAATATGTTTTTTTTCTTGAAGTCTTTCTGGTGTTGGTCATATCTTTAATTTGATGAAAAGGTCTTGTTGAGACCCATGATGTAAAATTGTAATATTCAGTCATGTAAGGACTTGTCAATTTTGTAAACCCACTTGGTTGGGTAGCTGAGTCAAATTCATAATCCCACTTGGTTGGGTAGTTGAGTCTCTTATGTAAATCCACTTGGTTGGATCTTTGATGTAAGTGTGAGTCATTGGTGATAGGAACTTCATAGAGTCATGTACTTCATTGGAAAATATGTTTGAAGATTCAGCATGAACTCAGGGGGAGCTTGGTCATTTCAATATATATCAGATCTGCAGAATGCTTCTTCCACATGAGGAGAAAAGGGGGAGAGTATGTTGGTTTTTGATCCGCCCTTTGCCCTTGATGTCAAAGGGGGAGAGTGATATGGTGTTTGAATGGTGTCAAAAATGGAGAGAGTGACATGGTGTCATGTACCTATCTGTTGTGGTAACCAAACACCATCGTGGTTGCCATCAAGTTCAAAGGGGGAGATTGTTGGCAATATGATGAAGAGTGTTGTCCTTGATGGCAACCCACTGAATAAAGATGAAGACATGCGACTGTTGACATGTGTTGTCCTTGATGGCAATCCACCTGATGAAGTTATTCTTGATCTGATGGACTTGATAAATGATGTAACTCTGATATGAAATGATGTTTGATGCTGATTGTTGTCCTTGAATGGCAACACACTTGATGAAGATGATGGCAACTTACTTGATGCAGTTGTGCTTGATAGAATATGGTTTGATGAACTAAATCTGATGTATCTACAGTGAGTACAGAAGACAATGAAGAAAGGAATTCAGCTTGTGCAAATTCTATGGTGAAAAGAGTATGTCTTAAGGCATACGCGGATATGTCTAAGGGAAGTCGCGTATGCACGCGGGAAAGAACGTGTCAAGTCGCGTATGGGCAAAAGCGCTCAAAAAGTGCAAAACCAGGGGTAACCACCATGGTATTGACCCATTGTATTGGGTAATGATTCGTCTAAATGACCCCGTCCAGGAATACCATCGGAAGTAATGTGGTTTTGGCTCATGGTATTGAAAAAGGGTAAACCTATATAAAGAGAAGAAATTCATTGTGCAAAGGATGAGCATTGGTGCAAGATGTCTAAGCTTGAATGAATACTTCTCTCTGGAGTATATCTGAATGGAAAGGGTTACAGTTGAATGAAAGATCTGAATGTATGATGCACCAATGAAGGAGTGAAGAAGAAGGGGATCTAGATCTGTATTGTTCTTGTATCTGCTAGATCTGTTCATGGAAGGCCTAGATCTGAGATGAGGCGAACATCTGTCTGAAGCAAAAGGGTAAATATGAACTGAATATCTGATCTAAAGAAGTATGCTGCTCTATAATAGTTGAAGATCTATACGCTAGTTCGCCGCAGAGGAAGCGCGTATATACGCGGCTTCGCTGAAGAGAAAGCGCGCATGCACAATAAAATTGGCTCTATGATTTATACTGAAGTATACGCGGGTTTATGTGAACAGAAGCGCGTATATACGCGACATCAGAGAAAGGAAAGCGCGTATGCAAACTAGGGTTGCTGAAGTCTGTGGTAAGAAATGTCTGATCTGATCTGCTAATTTACTGATATCTGTCAGTGAGTTATATGTATCTGTTTCATGGTTGACTGTGGCGAAAGTATGGAAAGGGTCCAGCTTTGAAAATATGATGAAATGTGGCTCGCAAGTGGTGTCCTAAAGGAAGCTTTGATCCAAAGGTGAAAATTGATGAAACGTGTCCATAGAGGTGCTGAGGGCCGTATCCTTCAAATGGGGGTTGTAAGTCCCTTCCGGGTGGTGTCGGTAAACGAAATCGGGGCTCGTAGCTCTTCCAGGAGAGTCCGGGTAAACGAGCCGGGGGCTGGAGCCTTCCGTGAGAGGCTAGTAAAACGAGCGCAGTGGTGCTCGCGTGTCGGTAGGAGTCTCGTACCAAAGACATATGTTGTAAGATGTTTTCTCTATAATAAAATATTGAAGGCTGAGCAATGGCAGCGGTGGTTTTCTCCCGACTTGGGTTTCCACCTAAAAATCCTGGTGTTCATGTGTGATGCTTGTGTGATGGTTTACTCTGTTCTTACTGCATATGTTTGTTGTTTATTAGACATCTGATGAATGAATGATGGAATGATCTAAGTGAAGAACCTATGTCATAATTAGATATATGTGTATACGTGATTTTCATAAAGGGTATCCGCGTATATACGCGAGTCTGTTTCAGGAAAGTAGCGTATGGGTTTTAGAAGCAAGAAAAAGTAAAAGTTTTGAATATGCAGTAAATACTGATTCACCCCCCCCTCTCAGTATTTTTCCCAACAGTAACAGAGTTGGATGTGTAGTTATGTGAGTTGTAAAGTAGTTTAACTCGGTTAAGTGAGTTAAACTCAGTTGTGCTAGTTGTAACTGAAGATACACTAGTGAGAGATCAGTGAATTAAATATTTAATTAATTCACATGGAGTGATCTCACATGCAACTGAAGATTTACTATTGTTAACTACATGCACGTCAGATCCAGTGGAGAACCAAGTTGAGAGGTAGGTGGAAGGGACAGTTGACTTTAAGTTGTACTATATTGGATTGCACTCTTGCAAGCCAAACACACATTGGGTATGCTCATGAAGATTGCACAGTCAAGGAGGGCATGATTGCATCGATTTGGTATTTGTAATCAACTTGGATTGCGCAGTGGAGGCAATTTTTTATGAGGCAGAAAATTGGCTAAGGCATTTGCCAAATTTCTGCATGACAGTGTGAGACGATTGTATATTATACTGAGAGCTCTTGGAGTAGAGTTTTGTATAATATTGTTTCATGATCCATGATATATACATAATGTATGATAGTGGGGTTTTTAGCTTTAATATTTCCCGGTAAACAACTGTGCTATGTGTGAATGATCTTTCTTCATGTGTTTGCAATTGGTGATCGTGTTTTAAAATTTCCGCAAAGATTTTTGTAGAAGCGATTATGTATTTAATAGTGGCATATAATTGTTAGATTAGGAGAATCTAGGAAATACATAATTGTATTAAAATTTCTATAGTAATCAATTATAGTGGGAAAGAGACAACCTTCAATAACAAATCAACTAGATCACTGTGTAGAAATTTGCTGAATAATGATATTTTATCCACCGAGATTATCCTGATCACATATCAATTCGAATTCATATGCAACACATAATCTCTTCCACTCATATCATCACACATGCGGAAAATAAAACAAGCGATAACACATCAAATCATCATACACATTAACACAGTATGTATGGAGAAATATTATAGCTGAAAACCCCGCAGCTATTGTGTATATTATAATGGAGAAATCATGTAACAAACTCAGTACAATACTCCTCACAAGTACTCAGTACTTTCTCATAAAGTTACACACAAACTAGCTTGGTTTTGAACAAGTCACAGGTTCAAAACACACCACTATCTGCCTTGCCTCTATTGCGCAATCATGGCCTGTCTAAATAGAGATCCAAGGTTCGAATCTCCTTGGCTTGACAGCGCAATCATCATGGGCAATTCCTCCAAGTTTGGTGCAAATCTCATGCACAATTGATGTCTCAACTGATAGCTGTACTCACCCTTTCATCTACCTCTTTCACTGGTCTCCACTGAACTGTCCATGCACTGTAGTGAACTGATGTGTTCTTGAGTTGAATAATGAGTTACTAATTAATGAATTAAATAATATTTAATTCACTCCACTCATTACTAGTTGATTAGCTAGTTAAACTAATCTCAACTACTTCAACTAAGTTAAACCGAACACAACTCCACCAACTGTCTCATCAACTCCACCAAACTTCTGCCACTGAATTCCTAACTGAAGTCAACCATGCATGAGCTCACCAAACCCTTAGGAATAGCGTAATTCCTCTGTCAGATGCATGAGCCACTTTCAAGGCTCGAACTGAAGTGCTCCAAGAGAGTAAACTGAAGTTTATAGTCCAAATATTATTAAGGGTAAATAATATTTGACTTCCCTATTTTAAGGAGAGGCAGTCTAAAAATAGACTTCGACCTATAGGTCCAAAAAATAGAGTCCCATATATTTTTACCAACATGAACAATACTCCAAGAATAACATACTGCAATCCCTGGACCATGCTCCATATGTCTAAAAATAGACATAGTCTAAAAATAGACTTTGCGCCAGAATTTGCCTGCGGGCCCACTTAGTGAAGGCGACTTCATTTCACTAAGCTTCATCATCTTGCTGCATTTTCAACACTCCCTCTCAGCAATATATGGATTATCTGCAACCCCTATCTTGCCTCTTTGGAATTCGAACTTGCTCCTGGTGAGCGCCTTCGTCAGGATGTCGGCATCCTGATCCTCCGTGGGAACATATGAAAGCATCATGATTTTCCGCTGAACACAATCTCTGATATGATGGTACCTGATGTCGATGTGTTTGGACCTATCATGAAATACTGGATTAGCCGAGAGCTTGATGCAACTCTGGTTATCACAGTAAATCACTGTAGGCTCCAAATGCAACCCAAACAATCCAACGAGGATCTTCCTCATCCAAATAGCCTCGCATGCAGCCAAGCTAGCTGCCATGTACTCGGCCTCTGCTGAACTGAGTGCCACGGATCTCTGCTTCCTGCTGTACCAGAAAACTGCTGTCGACCCAATGCTGAAAACTCCTCCAGAAGTGCTCTTCCGGTCCGTTGGGCTCCCTGCCCAATCTGCATCAGTGAAGCCAGAAAGCTTCGCTCCATCCTCCTGTCTGTACCATAGACCATATCCCGATGTGCTTCTAATATAGCGCAATACATGCTTGCCTGCCTTCCAAAAGAGCTTGGTAGGCTTAACCATAGCTTGCAAAAGCTGGTTAACTGCATAGCATATATCGGGTCGTGTATTGACCAGACACATAAGCGACCCCACCAACTGTCGATAGACAGTGGCATCCACTACCTCCGCTGAAGTAGCATCCTCCTTCCTCCAACCACCAGGAAGAGGAGTGTCAACAGGCTTGCAGCCTTGCATGTTGAACCTCTCCAGAATCTCCCGGGCATACTTGCCCCGAGAAACAAACAGTCCTCCACTGCGCTGCCAAATCTCCAATCCCAGGAAATAATGAAGGATGCCCAGGTCCTTCATCTCAAACTCTCGTGCAAGATCCTCCTTGTATGAAAGTATCAACTGCTCATCGCCAGTCAAAATCAGATCATCTACATACAGTACGATGATCAACAGCTTCCCCTCCACCACAATCTGGTACAGGTTTGGATCCGCCTCACTCTTGGAGAATCCAAGCTCGGTGAAGTAGCTATCTATCCGAGTGTACCAAGCACGAGGTGCTTGCTTCAGCCCGTACAGTGCTCTCTTGAGTCGGCACACATGCGACTCACTGCTGAAGATCTCAAAACCTTCAGGCCGCTCTATGTACACCTCCTCCTCAATAACTCCATTGAGGAATGCAGTATTCACATCCATCTGATGAATGTGCCACCCCATCTGCGCTGAGAGAGCAAGGATCGTCCGTATGGAAGAGTACCTTGCGACAGGTGCAAAAGTCTCCTCATAGTCAATCCCCTCGATCTGTCAGAAGCCACGGGCGACAAATCTCGCCTTGTACTTCTCCACACTCCCGTCAGCCGCCTGCTTCACTTTGTAGATCCATCGCGAACCTACAACTGATTTCCCAACAGGTCTTGGGACAATCTCCCATGCACTGTTCCTGATGATCGAATCATATTCTTCGATCATGGCATCAACCCATGCGGGTTCCTCCACAGCTTCCTCAAAAGAGGATGGCTCTGTCACAACACATTGACTCATAAGAGCCATGTATCCAGTGTACCGATCCGGTGACTGTCTCTGTCTGCGCTGTGCTGTGGGTGGTCCTACAACCTTCTCTGCATCCCGAGCCAGTCGCTCAGCTTCTGTAGTGCGCATGCGCCCTCTGATGGTTGGCGCTGCCTGGGTGGTTTCTTCCACCTCCTGAACCTCCTCTTGTGGCTGATCCACATCCGGAAGCTCCTCCTTGGGAACTAACAGCTCCTCATCTGCATGCAAGTGTGGCTCCCTCTCAAGCGAACACTGCATGGCTTTCTCCTCCTGAAATTTTATATCCCGTCGCACAACAGTCTTGCGACTGTCTGGCACATACACCCGATAGTTGTGAGGTGTATCAGTGTACCCCACAAATATTCCAACTTCAGCAGTTGGATCCGGCTTCCTTCTCGCATCCTTCGTCACATGCATGTAGACAGGAGAACCAAAAATCCACAAATGGGAAATATCAGGCCTCTTGCCAGAATAAGCCTCCTCTGGTGTACTCATGCCAAGAACCTTGTGAGGACAACGGTTCTGCACATACACTGTTGTATTGCATGCCTCAGCCCACAAGTGAGGGGGTAGGCCCTGATCATGCAACATCGCCCGTGCAGCACCCACGATCGTTCTGTTCTTCCGCTCAGCCACCCCGTTCTGCTGTGGGTTATGGGGTGCGATGAGCTCTCTCCGAATCCCTTCTGCGCTGGAGAACTCCTTGAATTCAGCCGAGATGAATTCACCACCGTTATCACTCCTTAGAGCAATCACCTTCTTCCCCGACTCCTTCTCGACCAGTGCTTTAAACTCACAGAACTTCGCGAATGTATCGCTCTTCTTGTGCATGAAGAAGATCCAGCACTTTCGAGAGAAATCATCAACAAAGATCACATAATACTTGTGCTTTGCTGTCGAAGCAACTGAGAAAGGACCACACACGTATGTGTGAACTCTCTCAAGGATCGTCGTGGCGCGACTATCCTTCTCGTGAAAGGTGGCTTTCACATACTTCCCTAAAGTACACCCCTTGCACTGATCTGACTGCGCAAGAGTGCCCTTAGGAAGCCCAGTAGAAATCTGCTATAGAATCTTCAAAGCTCCATGGTGAAGGTGGCCCAATCTCCTGTGCCACAGTTCGCCCTCATCATCCCGGCTCACCACTTCTCCCGCTTTGCATGCCATAGCTGCGCAGCCATCTACCTGCAACTGATAAAGGTTCTTGGTTCGAACCCCTATCTTCCGGGTCTCTCCGGTAGTCTTACTGCGCAGGAAGGCTTTTCCTTCGCTGAAGACCACATCATACCCCTTATCCTCCAACATCGCCACAGAGATCAAGTTCTTCTTCAATCCAGGTACATGCATGGCATCCTTCAATACAAAGGGTTTACCAGACTCCCTCTGAAAGGATATGGTACCGATACCAGTCGCACTGTATCTACCATCATCGCCCATCTCGATGTGCACACCCAGATCTTTGTTCTCCAGATCTGAGAACAAATCCCGATCTCTCGTCATATGAAATGACGCACCGCTATCCAAGAACCACACCGATCCCATCACACTTGAAACCAAGCATGCGATCAGTGAAAAGTCAAGCTCGAACTGTGAAGCCAAAGCCTCTCCATTTGCAGATCTTTCCGCTTGCTTGTTTTTCTTCTTCTTTGGACAATTGGTAGCATAATGTCCGTGATCATGGCAGTGAAAACACTTCACTTTCACCATATCCTGCTTCTTGCCCTTTGCACCGGAATGAGAAGGTTTCTTACCCTTCCCCTTCTTTTCTTTGGCCACCAAAGCGCAATTTTCTTCATCAGCTCCCTTTGATGAAGATCCATCCCAAGTAGTCCTCCTTATCTCCTCCTGCATGAGATCCGCCCAAAGGCGCTCCCATCCCGGCAGCTTCTCCCGACCATTGACACTATCTTGATATGAGTGCCAAGCCTTCGGAAGACCAAGGAGAGCCAGGTTGACCATGTCCTCATCTTCGACAGTCACCCCCACACTTCCCAGCTCATCTCTGCATTGAGTGAACTTCGTGAGGTACTTGGCGATACTGTCGCCTTTCTCCATCTTGATGTTTCTGAGCTTATCTTTGAGCGCCAGCTTCCTTTGGTCACTCTTACTCTGGAATAGATCCGTCAAAGCTTTCCACATTAAAAATGGAGAATCCTTTCCATTGCAGGCTGGATACAATATGATCCTTGACGCCCTCCAACAGGATCCTTCGACATTTCGCCATCTTCTTTTGCCATGCTTCGACTTCAGCAGGATCAGTGGGCTTTTGGACATCCGTATCTACGAACTCCTTAAGACCATTATCTTCTAATACTGCCTCCATGCGATCCTTCCATGCAACATAATTGAAACTGCCTTCAAGAGCATATTCGAGTCGCAAACCGTTGAAAGACATTTTTCAACACTGGCACCAAGAAAACAAAACTGCTGCAAAATTCGAATTCCACTTCAAAGCTCAACCGCTCTAGATCTGTGAGCACAAATTATTTCTAGCACAGAGATTGACTGCAAGGGGCATTTACTGGATATATCACCTTTCAAAGGAAAGGATGGATCCAGAGGCTAACTGGTCCGCATGCAGACTCTGTCTACCGAAATAAGTTTGTAATCACTGTGATGATCAAATCTCTGCTCCGATAATTAATCTAGCTCTGATACCATGTAGAAATTTGCTGAATAATGATATTTTATCCACCGAGATTATCCTAATCACATATCAATTCGAATTCATATGCAACACATAATCTCTTCCACTCATATCATCACACATGCGGAAAATAAAACAAGCGATAACACATCAAATCATCATACACATTAACACAGTATGTATGGGGAAAGCCTATAGCTGAAAACCCCGCAACTATTGTGTATATTATAATGGAGAAATCATGTAACAAACTCAGTACAATACTCCTCACAAGTACTCAGTACTTTCTCATAAAGTTACACACAAACTAGCTTGGTTTTGAACAAGTCACAGGTTCAAAACACACCACTATCTGCCTTGCCTCTATTGCGCAATCATGGGCTGTCTAAATAGAGATCCAAGGTTCAAATCTCCTTGGCTTGACAACGCAATCATCATGGGAAATTCCTCCAAGTGTGGTGCAAATCTCATGCACAACTGATGTCTCAACTGATAGCTGTACTCACCCTTTCATCTACCTCTTTCACTGGTCTCCACTGAACTGTCCATGCACTGTAGTGAACTGATGTGTTCTTGAGTTGAATAATGAGTTACTAATTAATTAATTAAATAATATTTAATTCACTCCACTCATTACTAGTTGATTAGCTAGTTAAACTAATCTCAAATAGTTCAACTAAGTTAAACCGAACACAACTCCACTAGCTGTCTCATTAACTCCACCAAACTTCTGCCACTGAAGTCCTAACTGAAGTCAACCATGCATGTGCTCACCAAACCCTTAGGAATAGCGTAATTCCTCTGTCAGATGCATGAGCCACTTCCAAGGCTCAAACTGAAGTGCTCCAAGAGAGTAAACTGAAGTTTAGATTCCAAATATTATTAAGGGTAAATAATATTTGACTTCCCTATTTTAAGGAGAGGCAGTCTAAAAATAGACTTCGACCTATAGGTCCAAAAAATATAGGTCCATATATTTTTACCAACATGACCAATACTCCAAGAATAACATACTGCAATCCCTGGACCATGCTCCATATGTCTAAAAATAGACATAGTCTAAAAATAGACTTTGCGCCAGAATTTGCCTGCGGGCCCACTTAGTGAAGGCGACTTCATTTCACTAAGCTTCATCATCTTGCTGCATTTTCAACACACTGAGAATTTCTAGGATCTTTTCCCAACCATCACCAGTGTAGTTGAAGCCGCACCTGCAGATATGTGGGCTTGCCCGATAGTCAAACGCTCCATTCACATTAAGATAGCCTGCACGAATTTGGGCAGTGAAAACCAGGAGCTCCGACAGGCCTTATTAGCCAGACCAGCACTAGAAGATTCTTCTACAGCGTATGTGGAGAAGATAACACAAAGACAAAAGCAGATGAGCCAGCTTAAGGAGACTCTCGGGAGCACCGTTACGAAAGCATACACTTTTCTCGAGAAAATCCTTGAATGCTCAAATTCCTTAACGATGAAGGCACAACCAGTTTTAGAATAGTTGCAAAATATCTTCATAAAAATTAAAGGAACACCTGATCCAGCAACTACAAATGCAAGAAATTGAGGAGAACTCAGCAAAGACAAAGCAACTCCTTCAGGATCTCAGGCATCTGGTTAAACAGAAAGCCGAGACAATACAACAATTGGTTTCCGAAGTAGACCTCAAGTTCAATGCAGCATTTACTGACCTACCACAACCAATTGATGTTACGCACGCCGACAAAGTGGTAAGTGAAACAAACTCATTGACGAAAACATGGCAAGAAGGGATCAATGACTTCATGGAGCTCAGAACATAAGCTATGCAAAAGGTTCCGGAGTTGGGGCCTTTGTTATAAGATGGGGAACCAAAGAAAATGAGCAGGAAAAGGAGGTAGCCGAACAAGACTAGTCCAAGACAACAACCAACGGTCAAATCGGGACCGCAACATCGAGAGAAAATTGACTCGGGACAAGCAATAGCTTGTGGTCGGGGCTTGTTGGGGCCTTTGTTTTGGGTAAACTGTTTTTGAGTTGCGGAAGGCCAATTGTGGTAAGATGGAGTGGTGAAGAACCGTTATGAAAGAAAGGGAGTCATTGTGTGTTGCGAAGAAGGGGCAAACAGGTGGCGAAGTGTAAACAAGCAGCAACACAGATGGAAAGGACAAGTGACATCGAACAAGCATAAATACTCCCAGAGGCAGAGCCAACCACGGAAGAGAACAAGAAATGGCGGAGCGCAGCAGAACAGTTGAGCAAAGAAAGGGCGAAGGCTAACAGTGCGAGATAGAGGAGATAGATAAACAAGGGAAAAGAGAGTTCGCTCAGGGATCTCGGAGGAGAATAGGTTGGGTTTTTTGTCACATGAAGCTCTACGGAGCCTGAGATGTAATGTGTTGTTTATGTTGAACTCTGCGGAGTCTGATATGTATTGTATTGATCATGTAATATAATAGATTGAAGTTGTTTTGTGGACCTGAGGGTGTGTATGTTAGATAGTTCTTATATGTGATGTATGACCGGTGATTTCAAAAATTTTGATAGCTTTACTTGATGGTTGTTAAATGGTAGTTTATATTTTGATTGATATGTAACGAGAGTGCTTCTGCATAACTGTAATGTCTGGATAGTTTTTAAGTAGTTTCTCTTCGGTAGTATGGTTCTAGCTCTTTTATCTTATTAAGGTTACGGCGCGCCTCAGGTGAGACTCCTTGCTCTCCTTGAGCAGGGTGAAAATTCTGGCGTTGTCCTATACTACATCGGAATCTTGTTGGCCCTGAGTCTAAACCTAGGTCTTGCCCAGAAGTCACCATTTTTCGCCAACAGTAAAAGATTGGCCCAAGGTGGTGTGCACTATATAAAATGAATGGAGAATCCACTACACACCTTTACATAAGTTGCACATTCACCTTATAGCTTTGGAATTGCCACCACTTGGTTTTGGGATAGTCTTGTGTTTGGAATAATGCTTCGGTGGAGGAACCATGGAGCAGCCAGAATTCCTCTCAAACAACAAGACCTTTTAAAGCTTTAAGGACACATCTTCCTTCCCTAAGCATATCGTTGTTGAAGCATTAGTTATTTTAGTGCATTATCCTTAATCAAAAGAAATCCCTCCTCCTCATTGTATTATTGCATAAGCTCATGATGTGACAAAATTGTGGGCTTATTTCGACGGGGCATCTCAAGAGGAAAACCTGGGTAGTGGGGGCAGGTTTATCCTTAATCTCTATGATAATAATTCTTTTTCACATAGAAATGGGCTTTAGCAAGGGCATAAACAATCAAGCTAAATTATTAGCCCTTAAATATATATTGGTTTTTGTTAAGGAAAAAGGATGTGACTAGCTTCAATTTTATGGTGATTCTTTGCTAATGATTAACTAGATCAATGGAATACAATAGTGTAGAGATATTTTTCATGTTCTAGTTCTGGATGAGATTCTACTATTAAAACATTCCTTTGATAGTATTTCATGCTCACACATTTACAAGGAGAGGAATCGCTAGCAAATTGACTCTCCAAAGAAGGCATAAATCTTGAGTGGACCTATGGCACATCTTAGAGCAATGGGATAACATCTTTTTTGAATACCACCATAGGCCTTTTATTTAATGACAACAATCTACTCTATATTTTACATTACTACATAATTACAATTGGGTATATGGTAGTGGAGGGCCAACTTATTTGAAGACAATTTTTTTCAAAGTGAAGTTTTTTCACAAATTTTGTTACTTAAAGAAGTAATTTAAGAGCCTCCTCCCATAAAAAAAAAAAATCTAGTTTTAATGATGATATTCAAACAAATACACACAAAGGTCTATAGATGGAGAAAGTAATTTATATCATATGCTAATGAAATAAAATTACAATTTTTTTCCAAAAAAAAGAAAATGCACTTCAATATTATATTACCAAACCTAAAATAATAAATTACCAAAATAATATACGAATATTTCTTATAATTTTAATAAATCAATTGATGCCACTAACAATAATGTACATATGTAATAATATATATATTAATTTAGATTAATAAAACAAATATATATAGCTGATTTATAATATATACTTATTAATCGATGTTAATGGCAATTATATATATATATATATAAAAGACATATTGATAATATTAAAAAAATAAAAATAAAAAATAATTATTTAAAAATTATTTAAAAATATATTTAAAAAAATAATTAAAATTGGACGAACTATAAACCCAAAGCTAGAGATATGCAACCTATAAATAATAAATAAAAGTCTTCATTATAACGATCCAACAAACGATGAAAATACCAAAAACATTGATAAAAAGTGAAAGTACCATTGCAATGAACCAGCTGTATCTGATAATGATGTGAAAATATCTGTTCTGAATAACCATGCAGAACCGTGTAAAAATATCCTAAATATTAATTCATTTTAAAAAGCTTTACATCACCCTTAAAAAAAATCAATAAATTCTCGTTGCATGACTTTAAAAAATATAGTCAAACAAAACATTTAAAAAATATAGTCAAACAAAACACACAAACAGGAGATATGAGTTGTTAGTCTGACCAATTTCTTTACAAAAGCAGTAGCCAAGGGGACCCCACACACCATCATGATTTAATTTAACTTTAACAGGTAGCTGCATCTATCAGAATTAATTTAGTTTTAACAGAAAGCTAAATATATCAGTAATTCTGTATTTGTGACAAAAATCTTAGAAACATTGACCATTCCAATGCAGAGGCTGTGGTTCTCAACTAATCGTTATGGCAATCGGGATATCGACCACGACACTCTCAGCCGGAGGCAGGGGGCTACGCTCCGATTCTAGATCGTGATCGTGATCTCGCCCCGATTCTTCCTGCAATGCCGCCGCCACAGCGCCGCCATTCACAACGTTGCTCTGGCGAGCGCTGGTCCTGCAAATGGGGCAGACGGGGCGCTTCGAGAGCCACGCATCGGCGCACTGCACATGGAAGGCGTGGCCGCATGCCGGGATCACGCGGCACCGGTCACCGACCTGGAAATCGTCGAGGCACACCGCGCACTCGGTGTTGCCGCGCTCTCCGCCCCCTTCTTCGTGGCATTCGATGGTGGGCAGCCGCTGGAGGTCGGCCGCGGAGAGGCCCTGATGCTTGGACGACTTGTTGTTCTCCTCCGACTGGTGGCGGCGGCGCCGCCTCTGCAGGAACGAAATGTAGGAGATGAGCCACAAATAGAGCAACACCATCCCTGCTATACCGCCGCACAGCAGTAGCAGTGATAAAGCCGCCGCCAAAAACATTTTCTTCGCCATCGCCTCTCTCAGCTACAATTCTCTCTATTCTCTGCTGTATACACACAGTAACATATACACAGTGACATATACACATAGATACAAAGGAAGGGCGCCATACGAACGCATTTCTGGTCTCGCCAGTGGCCAACCTCGGTATAAAAACGCACAGTAACAAGACAACGCGCTCTGGCCGCAAAACGCGTCTACGTCGACACAAAAAGTCGGAAATTTACAATTGTTGCTCTGCCACGTGGACAATCTGGACATTGCCAGAAGAGGCGTATTAAATAAATGCCAGCAGTGTCAGCAGTGTCAGCAGTGACCCCGTGACCACCGCTTCGCTGGATGTGAGTTGGAATACAATTTCCGTGCGCTACGAGCTGAGCAAAAGTCAGCTTTTATTTATTTTAATTCGGAATATTCTCTGGATATTTTCGAAAAAAAAATTGGCCAGATTCCGGCCATTTTGACCATTCGGAACTTTTTATATTTTATACTTTCCAAATTTCCCTATAAACCTCATAACTTGAAGGTTTTAATTAAATCATACCTTTTAAATGAAAAATACCTATAAATATCTAACCGTAACTCTATTGGATGTTTCCCGCATCAAAGACTTCACCTTCTAACATATAATTTTAAAAGTTAATGTACCTATGTGCGGTAGATATGTGATTTTAACTTTTCTAGGCTATATGTACACGATTAATTAATTTATAATTTAATAAGGAAGGTTGCGAGGTAGCAAGTCTCCGTCACGGTGTAACACATAGTATCATAGATCGGAGTTGTCTATCGACGCCATAGAATAGCTCGGATGATAGTCTTTTGCTGGAATCCGGTAAAAAATAATTCAAAAAGTCGAGTAGTTGGAGTGTTTGAATTGTATTTTTGATGATGGAAATGGATTCAGCACCATCAAACACCCTTAGAGCACCCAAAATACTGAAATTTAACGACTGTAACCCAGATTTTCAAAATTCTTTGCCAGAATATTTCATGATCTTACCGGAATTTCTAGGTTATTATGTGGGTTTTTAAGACTACGACTCATAGAACTAGGTTAATATTTTGGAGAGTGTATCATAACGAGATACAATGTCATAGTTTAAATGTCAGACCCTTTCCAGTTTGCTATAAATTGAAGGCCTCACTTTATATATCAAACACAATAGATTAACAGATGCATTGAAGCTGAGGATGCATTATGAGTTGACACACTGCCTTGATTGATTTGAAAAACACTTGCTAATAAAGAAATTGTTGTTTTAATGCATGAAATAAGGGGCATCACAGCAAATGGGTAAAGTAGATCTTAAGTAGTGCGCTCTCTATACCCAATCAGTGGGCATCAAAAACAATGGTTAAGAATGCTCCCTTTTCTGTTGTAACTAAGGCACATAAAAACCCTAGAAAATGTGCCCAGGCTTCTGGTTATATCACAGACATGTCCCATCTCCTCATCTAGATATTGTGCTTAGTCTTCAAAAAAGCACCTCATATGTTGTTATACCTCTTCAAACAACACTCAAATACCATATAATTTGGCTAAAAAATTGCACCTAGACATGTTAAATCAAGGGCTACATAGACCAACAAAAAATGCCTTTCATATTTTGATTTGGAACTTATGGGAAAACAACATCCACTTCTCTAAAAAATCTGCTAGTTGTGTCTAGAAATACAAAAGAATTTAGGGTTGGTACTGTTGACCATGCCAGCCCTCATCAAATTTTTGGCCATTAGCCCCACTTGAACCTTTCAAATTTCCTATCAGGGCATGAGGAAATTCATTTCTCGCTTACCGTTACCTTCCCCGCCCCCTGAAATGCATAAGAAAGGCCACAAATACGCATTCGAAGTCATAAGAGGTCCAGCGCCCTTCAGTCCTAGCCCCGAAATCTTATTGTCCACGTGACCAGGGCTCAAAACCGAGCGTTAGTCCCAAAGGCGTTTACCATATAGGGCCATCGGGTGCACTTTGAGCCGTCCGATTAAACAGAGATCAACGCACCACAGCGCATTGCCTTTGTGGTCCCCGCGCCCTAAAAACCACTGCTTAAAACAAGTTGTATTCCCCGCGCCGCCTTTGCAGGGAAGGCGGTATTCCTCAAAACGCAGCGATTCCACACGTTATGCGCCACATGTCCCCGAGTACGGCCTCAATACCGCCCTCTCCCGTGCGTTAACGCTCGATCCAAGACGCGCAGCGAAATTTATGTTAATCGTCAGATGTATAAGCCTTCATCCAACGACGGTTGTTTTCTGAAGCTGCACGAGTTTTAACTTAAGTATACGGTGCTCCGGGCCCGCAGTCCGCCGCCCTCCGGTGAAGTTTTAACCGTTGATTTAATTTTTGGATCGTATGGCCCAGAATTATTTACACATCCCGCTGATTGACCAAGTCCGCCTCCACGTCGTCCCTTCCGCTTAGCCTTTTGTACGCCCACGTGTCATTTGCGTTCTCCTCCACCATTCATATATTCCGTTCATGTGTCATATTTTCAGTGTTTATGTTATGTACCTCCTCCTCGTTCATTCATCGTCGTTCCACTGTACTTTTCATTTCCACCCTTCATTTCTCCGCTATTTATCTGCGCTTTCCGCCACCCTACATCTTCTCATCATTTCTCCCAGTCTACATCACCATCTCGTGGTCACTGCCGCATCCACCACCCCTGTGTCTGGTTTTCCTTAACATGTTTGTGGGTTTTGCAGGTTTATGGCTATGGAGAATTATCATAATTTGCAGCCCCCATTACAAAAGCCGAGGCCTCTTCCAAAGACAATTTTTCAGAGGCAAATTTATGAAGATAAGCTTAGGAGGCTGTTGCGACATGACTGCTATTTAAGAGGCAAGGATGCAATCTGTCAAACCCTTCAAAGTAATTCGAAAGGCAGATTTTTGCAGAAGAGGACATTAAATGTTGCGGCAAAGAGTATCAGTGGAAAATCAAGGAAAACGAGGTTGGGCATTGAAGATTTTTAACTCAAATTCAAAATTAGAAGACAGAGAGTACAATGTACAGGAAAAATATACCCTCCAGGTTCAATTTCAGCAGGATTTCCTCTCAGAAAAGGACAGATCATTTAAATAATTTCATCTTTATGCTAGGTCCCGGAGAAGATTTTCACCCACAGCATTTTCTTCATGAAGCCGGCAGCAGAGTACATACAGTACAGCATGTTCACTCAACAGTATGGGCGCGAATGTTTCCGCCATTTTGTTCAAAATTAGGCAACTTTAATGTTTTCATCTACCTCATTTATTAAGGGATTTTAAGTTTCTCCTATAAAACTCCAGAATAAACACATTGTAATGGGTTCCAGATTTTTATCAGAGAATTGTGCAGTGAAAGGCATTTTTGTATACATCTTGTAAAAACTCTTGTATGAAGGCTCAGTGCCCGTAGGGTCTCAGTGAGGAGGAGTTCTATCTGTTTTAGAGGATTCTGGTCTTTGATATTCCACAGTATGTAATCTTCTCTACTGTGTTTAATACAACATTTCATTTTATCCTTCTTCTTGTATCATGTACTGGAATGCGAGTGGCTCACTGATTTTAGGTAAGGATTTAACCTAGTTGATACCCATACTTGGATCAGTCAAGCGCTTTAAATATGGCTCAGGCATGATATATTGTTTCATGTTCATTTCATCTGTCTTTCTACTATATTAGTTGCTTTGGGAAGGTGCTTTTAAAACGCCATTGTCATGTATGGATTCCTAGATTGATAAGCCCATATATGGTTCTGTTGTGTATCTGGGTATCAGAACAAAGATAGCTAATATATTCTTATATTTCTTTCACCGCATACACCTTCTGATATTTGATTTTTGTGGCATATTACTTGAATCGGCCCTCTTTACAGTAAATTGTCTCTTAACTGTCTGATGTTTTTACATTGGAGCTTTGCATCTTGTCTCTGCAACATTACTTTCCCTGTGGCAGTTTCTGTAAGTTCTGGTCCCATTTAAATTAATTTCCTTGTTTACAAGAGATAGCAGGAGAGCCTTTGGATTGACACCCAAGTCTTATTATATGATCTTTTCTATGATAAGATGTCCTAGGCACTGGTCTGTGGCAACTCTAGGCTGTCTCTAGGAGTGACAACATCTTTCTGGCGCCGTTGCCGGGGATCGAAGCTAAGAAAATCATTATCCCTGGGCCTCGACAAATCATATTCACTATCTAATCAGGTGAGCACAGAGAGTTGAAGAGTTGCATATCTCTCACCTTGGCGACTCCACTGTTGTTTATTTGATAAATCTATTAGTAGTCATGGCTCCATGTAAGCCACATCTGAGGTTAGATACATCACAGTCAAAGATACCTTCAGTGTCTGACCCTGAGAAGATTATACATAGAAGAAGTTGGAAAAAAAATAAATCAGTCCGTGCTGAAATCTCTGAGTTTTCCGTAGAAGATTACCCATCTTCTTCTTCTCAAGAAGTCTTACTAGAAAATATTGACCCCAATGTGGGAGACACAGACTATTACTCAGATAGCCCACCCAGGGGAGGTGCTAGAATTAAAGCTAATCTTCACCTTACTCCTGAGGTCGAAGAAGCTAATATAAATTGAAGGCCTCACTTTATATATCAGACACAATAGATTAACAGATGCACTGAAACTGAGGATGCATTATGAGTTGACACACTGCCTTGATTGATTTGAAAAACACTTGCTAATAAAGAAATTGTTGTTTTAATGCATGAAATAAGGGGCATCACAGCAAATGGGTAAAGCAGATCTTAAGTAGTGCGCTCTCTCTACCCAGTCAGTGGGCATCAGAAACAATGGTTAAGAATGCTCCCTTTTCTGTTGTAACTAAGGCACATAAAAACCCTAGAAAATGTGCCCAGGCTTCTGGTTATATCACAGACATGTCCCATCTCCTCATCTAGATATTGTGCTAGGTCTTCAAAAAAGCACCTCATATGTTGTTATACCTCTTCAAACAACACTCAAATACCATGTAATTTGGCTAAAAAATTGCACCTAGACATGTTAAATCAAGGGCTACATAGACCAACAAAAAATGCCTTTCATATTTTGATTTGGAACTTATGGGAAAACAACATCCACTTCTCTAAAAAATCTGCTAGTTGTGTCTAGAAATACAAAAGAATTTAGGGTTGGTACTAGGCACATACTTCCAGCATGAAACTTGTAAATTTAAAAACCATAAAGAGACAATTAGTTTGTGTTACATACTATATGTTTAGATCTCAAAGAACACAAAAGAACATTGTATATGAGAAATAAACTACAAATTTAATTTTGCAATAAAATAACCAACTACAGATTTAAATTTTACAAAACAAGGAATTGAATTGATCAATGTTCTAAGATTAGATTGAAAGTTATCAATGTTATATATCACTTGAATAAGTTTTGACAAAAGTTTCAAAAATGGATGTTAAAAATAAAATTTCTCTTCAAAAACATAAAAGGTAAGTCAATATACACACCCTAGTGAAAGTCTTTCAATGGGGACAATCAAAATTGAAATCCAAAAAGTGGTGAAGGGGACAATCAAAATTGAAATCCAAAAAGTGTCTAATCACCACACCAAAACCTGTCTTCCATCCAAGCTAGGTTATACAAGTCTCCAAGTCAGGTTTCATATTCAAGAGGAGGAGAGGGCTCCATCCCAGAATAGTAGGTTGGAAAATTGTTTTCTGTTGCATTGGATGTTGTTGTGACATATATATTCATGCCCTTTATATGTAGGCCTAAAAACTGCTTCCACTTTCGCAAGCTTCAACATAAATTACTTGATGCATGAAACATATTGTATCAAGTCTTGAAAAATGATTGACCGAAGTTATCTAAACAAAATTTTAAGGAATTATATGTTGGGTTTCCTATAACACCCTCCTCCCACATCTACCCAAGTAATTGTTCAACCAAGGTAAACATTTGACGAGAGGCTACTATGATATGATTCAACCTCATAGGTGACCTTAAGGAAGTGGAATCGATGGAAACACATCAAACAAACCTTCCACATCGGCAAAAAAACACCCAAGAGCCATTCCAACCACTCAGGTATCTAGCCCCCAGGTCCCTCTGAGCTTTTAGACCATTAAACCCCCGGGCGCTCCCACAGTGTAAGTATAGGTGCGTCTGGGAGGCTCTAGATGCTCCCACATCATACACATGCGTGCATCTAGGGACTTTTTCCCACAAACCTGTGCCAGTGTCCCCAAGATTTGAGCCACTTTTATAGGCCCAGAGCCCAACTCATTGCCCAAAACTCAATGACAAGTTCAGAAATGAAATATAACAACAAAATAATGGTGCACAAGAAAACAATTGAACAAGGACTTGACTAGACCCCTACTAGCCATGACAGGTAATCTACAGGTTTAAATAACAAATCTGAGCATATGGGTCTCATACTTATCTGAGAATCGCTAAGAAGCATTGTTTCCTCATCACATTAAATACATTACCATCTAATTGGGCATAGATACATTGTTCATTCTTTTACAAATCAAAACATGATGAGAGCCATACACATGTATAAATTATACAAACAATATGTATATCATTGGATTCATTTTGATCATGCGAACTACTAAAGAAAGATACTAAATCCTTCTACAAATCAATTGCAGAAAATAAAAATGATTGCCAATCACAACGAGTAAAGAAAGAAGCAAATCAAACGACAACACAGATATTTTCTCGGGGAAATACTGCTGATCAAAACCCCTTTATCTTCTATTGTATATTCACCAAGGAACCATGAAAAATTACAATGCACTCTTCTCACAAGAGTCTCCTGCACTCTCACAACTATCTCACACCGATCCAAATAAAATTGACCAACACTTAGCCAATTTCCTGCTGTTAGCACTGGTATTTGCATCCCACCCATCCCGCCTTATTTTACTTTTCTTTCACTTCATCTCCGTCATTATCATTGACCTCTCTTCATTTTTTAACCATTTTTCCCAAGGGTGTCAAAGTCATCATTGTTTACAAGCGCTAAACCCTAATTTCCTCTCCCGCTGAGCTAGGGTTTGCTATGGAAACAGAGACATTTGAGCAGAGGAGGCATGAGGTAGGTCATATCAGTAAGTATGAGGCCATTCCAACTCATAAGATCATGTCTCCATCATTTTTTAAGAAATCATTTCAAGGGTCAAGTCATTTGCCACTCATAGGCCAGTTTTATTTCAAACTATGTTTCTGACCAAACAGAGATGAATTTAACAAAAGTGAGAGATATTTTTGTCCATCACAGGTGTCATGGATTTGGACAAATGTCAAAACTATAGGTGCTACAAGAGGTTTTCTCCACTTTTGGAGTGACCTTGGGAAAATCAAGTTTTCTCCTAGCTGGACTATCCAAATCACTTGCTTGATAAGTCAAATGACAACCAGATTGGAAGATATTTACAATGAGCTATCATGAGCTCAATTTGGAGTTGAGGAAGGCCTCCAAAAGTTGTCTGCAACAACACTCTGCATTTTTTCACCCTCATTCAGCACTTTTTGACCAGTCTTGGGAGAATTAATTTTTGACAAGGAAAATCAACTCCAATAAAAAAAAAAGGTATATTTGGAAAGTAGACAGAATAATGTTTCCAATGAGCTATCCTGGGCCCAATTTGGACACCAGGAAGGCCTCCAAATGTTGTTTTCAAAAAGGTGTTGCACTAGCGCTGCGCGTTTGCCTGAAAACATTGTACCTTTTCTAAAGGCGTTGCGCATTTTCCAGTGGTGCTGCACGTTTGCCCAGTTTATTCAAAAATTTCCTACAAGGCCTCAAAACTTCACAAATTAACCTTTAATCCTTCAGCAGTGATTCCTCATGACTCAAACAAGCTAGTAAGTTACCATTTGCTTCACTCATCTTCATCAAATGTCATTTTGGATGCATAAGTTTGTTTAGAAGAAATTTGTTGTTTTCCTTCTAATGCAAAACCCTAGTTTCCCTCAAAACCTAATTTACATTTCAATTTCAATCCCTTGTCCTTCACATACCTTTCCTCATATCCTAAGACATTTTCCCAAACCCCTACAGTGACATTCCCTTTCCTTAAGCCTTCATTTCCTTAAAACCTAATCCCTAGGTATACTATTTACCTAGGCTCCAAATTCCCTACACTTGTGATAAGCATTGTACCTACCTTGCCCCATTGATCCCTGCAACCCTAACTCATTTTCCTTGACCTAGCTCCCTTGACCTAATTTCTTCATCCAGTGATAACCCAACAAAAAACAATTCAAAACAACCCTTGCACTCAATATCTAGCCTAAAAACCCTAATTGCTCCAGCCCTCCTGGCTGTGATCCTTTTGGAGATATCCCTCTCTGGCTTGATAGGGCTAGCTATCAAGTCAAAATCTTGGTCTGTGGTTAGCTCTGTTGGGATTCCTTCCTCGGCCTTGGGAATCTGGCGGAGTCATAACACCTACCTCTAATCAGCATGCCTTGCTTGCGCAATTCATGTGGAATGCAATCCCTATTCTTTGGGAAATTCAGCCTTCCAAAACTGTGAAATTCTTATGGGAATTCCTATGGTTGTCTTACTGCATGCGAACAACCTACTAATGATACAACTAATAGATAGCATCCCTTTAACCTTTGTCTTAACTAGGTCTCCACTAGAACTGACATGCATGCAACTATTAATAGTAAATGATCAGTTGCATGGAAGATCACTGCATGTGAATTAAATATGATTTAATTCACTTTATCTCTCACTAGTGCAACAACCGTTACAACTAGTTCAACTTACTTTAACTCAATAAATTGAGTTAACTGATTTCTCATGCATTAAACTAATGCACTAACTGCAACTCGAACTCCATAACTAATAGAAGCAATCTGCATGCCTCACCAACCACCCTCAACTTGAAATTCATGAGCCAACTGAGTTTATCACACTCACTTAACTATTACAAGTGATATTGCAATAAGATTACATTTTATTGTCCAATTTAATTAAGGGAAAATTAAATTAGACACACATTTCTTGTTGAATTTTCAGCACTCCCTCTCAGCAAGAAAGGAATTATCAGCTACCCTGATCTGGCCTCTATGGTATTCGAATTTTCTCCTGGCGAGCACCTTCGTCATAATATCTGCATCCTGATCTTCCGTGGGAATGTATTAAAGTAACATAATGCGCCTCTGAACACAATATCTGAGATGGTGGTATCAGATGTCTATGTGGTTGGACCTATCATGGAATACCAAATTAACCGAGAGTTTAATGCAACTATGGTTATCACAATGTATCACCGTCGGATCCATCTGAGTACAAAAGAAACCAACCGGAATCTTCCTCATCCGGATGGCCTCACATGCAGCCTGAATTGATTCCATGCACTCTGCCTCGGCTAAACTGAGTGCCACAGATCACTTCTTCCTACTGTACCAAGAAACTGATGTCGATCCTATGTTGAAGATCCCTCCTAATGTGCTCTTTCTGTCTGATGAACCACCTGCCCAATCTGCATCGGTGAAGCCTGGAAGCTTCACTCCCTCTGTCCGTCTGTATCATAATCCATACTCTATAGTGCCCCTGAGATATCTCAAGACATGCTTCCCCGCCTTTCAAAAGAGCTTGGTCGGCTTAACCATAGCTTGTCTCAGCTAGTTAAATGCATAGCAAATGTTTGGTCTGGTGTTTACCAAGTACATCAGTGAACCCACAAGCTTCTTGTAAACAGTAGTATCCACTACCTCACCTGAAGTAGTATCATCCTTCCTCCAGTTTCCTAGAAGAGGAGTCTCCACGGGTTTACATCTCTCCATGTGAAACTTACTCATAATCGCTTTGGCATACTTGCCTTGAGAAACAAATAGCTCACCATCCCGCTGCCATATTTCCAAACCAAGGAAATAGTGGAGTCCCATGTCCTTCATCTCAAACTCTCTTACAAGATCCTCCTTGCAATAAATTATGAGCTTCTCATCACCTGTCAAAATTAGATCATCAACATAAAGTAAGATAATCAAGAGCTTACCATCAACCACAATCTAGTACAGGTTCGCATCCGCTTCACTTTTGGTGAAGCTCAACCCGGTGAAATAGCTATCAATTCTAATATACCAAGCACGAGGTGCTTTCTTCAGCCCATACAATGCTCTCTTTAGTTGGAACACATGCGACTCACTGTCAAAGATCTCAAAACCTTACGGCTGCTCTATGTACACTTCTTCCTCAATATCTCCATTGAGAAACATAGTTTTCACATCCATCTGATGTATTTGCCACCCCATCTATGCTGAGAGTGAAAGGATAGATATAATCGATGATTACCTCACAACTAGTGCGAAATTCTCCTCATAGTCAATCCCCTCAACTTGTGAGAATTCTCGGGCTAAAAATCTAGCCTTGTACTTCTCCACACTCCCATTTGCCACCTGCTTCACCTTATAGATCCATCTAGATTCAACCACTAATTTTCTGACTGATCTTGGGACAACTTCCCATGCACTGTTCTTGACGATGCAGTCATACTCCTCAACCATGGCGTCAACCCAAATTGTT
Organism: Pinus albicaulis; assembly: GCA_034641835.2. Classification (NCBI taxonomy): domain Eukaryota; kingdom Viridiplantae; phylum Streptophyta; class Pinopsida; order Pinales; family Pinaceae; genus Pinus; species Pinus albicaulis. The sequence continues at coordinate 323,902,884 of CM076582.1, forward strand.
TTCTGCACTGCTTCCTCAAAGGAGGATGGTTTTGTCACAATACACTTGCTCATAAGAGCCACGTATTCAGTAAACCTGTCTGGAGATTGTCTCTGCCTGCGCAATGAAGTAGGTGATCCTACACGTTCTGCTGCATCAAGTATCAATCTATCAGCTTTCGTGGTTTTCCTTCTACCATTTTGGGTGGATGGCTCTGCATCAGTGTTTTCTGCCACTCCATGATCCTCCACATGTGGCTACTCCACATCTTGAGGTTCATTCTTTGGAACCAAGTGTTCCTCCTCTACATGCAAATCCAGCTCCCTCTCAAGAGACAATCGCATTGCTTTCTCCTCATAAAATTTTATATCTCGTCTCACAACAATCATCTTGCTATTTGGAAAATACATCTAATAGTTGTGGGGAGTATCAGTGTACCCCACAAATATCCCAATATCAGTTTTTGGTTTGAGCTTCTTCATGGAATTTTTTGTCACATGGCAATAGAAAGATGAGCCAAAAATTTTAAAATATGAAACATTATGTTTCTTACCAAAAAATCCTCCTCTGGTGTACTCATGCCAAGTATCTGATGAGGACTATTGTTTTGCACAAATATCGTTGTGTTGCATGCCTCCACCCATAGATGCAACGATAGGCCCTGATCATGCAACATCACTCATGCCACACCCACAATTGTTCTATTCTTTCTTTCTATGACCCCATTCTGTTGTGGGTTATGAGGCGCAATAAACTCTCTCTGAATTCCTTCTTTACTATAGAAGTTATTGAATTCATTGGAGATGTACTCACCACCATTGTCGCTCTAAGAGCCTTCCAATGCTTCCCCGTATCTTTCTCCACCAGTGCTTTGAACTCACAAAATTTTGAGAACATCTGATCTTTCTTCTGCATGAAGTAGATCCAACAATTTCTAGAAAAATCATCAACAAAGATCACATAATACCTGTGCTTTGTTGTCGAAGCTGTAGAGAATTGTCCACACACGTCTAATTGAACTCTCTCAAGGATTTCCATAGCTCAATTCTCCTTCTCATGAAAAGTTTCCATTGCATACTTCCTCATGGTACATCCCTTACATGTGTCTATCTGCGCAAGAGTTCCCTTTGGAAGCCTCATAGAAATTTGTTGCATGACCTTCAAGGCACGATGGTGTAGATGGCCCAATATCTTGTGCCATAACTCACCCTCATCTCGGCTCACCACTTTGTCTGCCCTTACCCATCAATGTTGTGCAGCCATCTACATCAAGTTTGTAGAGATTATTCACACGATCCCAATCTAATTGGCTTGTCCAATGGCTTTGTATCAAAGGAAAGCTTCCCTTCACTGAAAACCAAATCATAACCTTTATCCTCCAACATTGCGACTGAAACTAAATTAATTTTCAAGCCTGGTACATGCATTACAATTTACATCTTTTAATAAGAAGGGTTTACTTGACTGTCTCTGGAAGGTAACTGTACCAATCCCGGTAGCACTGTACCTCCCATCATCACCCATTTCGATATGCATCTAGAGGTCCTTCTCCTCCAAGATACTGAAAATTTCTTTGTCTCTCGTCATGTGAAAAGATGCACCACTATCCAAGTATCACACTGAACCCATCGCACTTGACACCATACATGTGATGAGCAAGAAGTCTAAATCAAATTGTGAGGCCAAAGCCTCACCAGCTGCAGATCCCGAAGCCTTCTTGTTCTTCTTCTTTTGTGGACAATTAGTGGCATAATGTCCATGCTCGTGACAGTGAAAACACTTCACTCTGGACATGTCGTGCTTCTTGCCTTATTTTCCAGACTCATATTTGGAATTGGATTTCTTTCCTTTCCCCTTCTTCGCCTTACCATCCAAGGCACAATTTTCTTCATCATATGTATTAGATGAAGATACATCCTTGGTATTCCACATGAATTCTTCTTGCACAAATACTACCAAAGTCATTCCCAATCTGGAAGCTTCTCCCTCCCATTGACAGAGTTCTGATAACTATGCCAACTCTTGGGAAGGCCTAGAAGAGTTAGGGTCACCAAGTCATCATCTGCGATAGTAATTTGGAAGCTCTCGAGCTCATCTCGACATTGGACAAACTTGATTAAATATTTTGGAATTGTGTCGCCTTTCTCCATTTTGATTTTCCTGAGCTTGTCCTTCAGTTCCAATTTTCTATGATCACTGCTACTCTGAAACAGATCTGTCAAAGCCTTCCACATTGCATATGGAGTTTCTTTGCCATGGATACTTGAGATAATGTGGTCTCGTACTCCATCCAATAAGATCCTCCTTGCCTTTGCAACCTTCTTTTGCGAAGCATCAAGAAGAGCGGCTTCTGCTACAGTGGGTTTGGGAATGTCATTATCAATGAATTCTTTCAACCCGTTGTCCTGCAGAATTGCCTCCATCCTATCTTTCCACGCAATATAATTGGAACTGCCCTTGAGTGCATACTCCAATATCAAGCCATTGAAATCCATATTGATCATGATCCACATGTCGCACCAAGAATAATTTTGCAAATTCTAATGCTATTCAGTCACAAACTCAATTTCTTCTCCACTACAGTGATTTCCTGTGCTCTGAAACCATGTATATTATAAAAAAAATATGTATATCAATGGATTCAATCCAATCATGAAATATACTAAAGCAAGATACTAAATCCTTATACAAATAAATTGCGGAAAAAAAAACACGATTGAAAATCACAGCAAGTAAAGAAAGAAGCAAATCAAACGATAACACAGATATTTTCCCGGGGAAAGCTTGCTGCTCAAAATTCCTCTATATTCTATTTTATATTCACCAATGAATCATGAAACAATTACAATGCACTCTTCTCACAAGAATCTCCTGCACTCTCACAAATGTTTCACACTGATCCGAAAAAAATCGACCAATACTTATCCAATTTCCTGCCTCTAATCAGCATACCTTGCTTGCACAATTCATGCGGAATGCAATCCTATTCTTTGGGAAATTCAACCTTCCAAAACTGCACAATTCTCATGGGAAATCCTATGGTTGTCTTACTGCATGCGGGAAGCCTACTAATAATACAACTAATAGTTAACATCCCTTTAACCTTTGTCTCAACTGGGTCTCCACTGGAACTGACATGCATGCATCTATTAATTGTAAATCATCAGTTGCATGGTAGATCACTACATGTGAGTTAAATCTGATTTGATTCACTTGATCTCTCATTAGTGCAACAAACAATTACAACTAGTTCAACTGACTTTAACTCAATAAATCGAGTTAATTGATTTCTCATGCATTAAACTAATGCACTAACTGCAAATCGAACTCCATAACTAATAGAATCACTCTGCATGCCTCACCAACCACCCTCAACTCAAAATTCATGAGCTAACTAAGTTTATCACACTCAGTTAACTATTACAAGTGATATTGATATAAGATTACATTTTATTGTCCAATTTAATTAAGGGAAAATTAAATTAGACACACATTTCTTGTGGACTTTTCAACAACATCATCACCAGCATAAAAAAAATTCATAACCAACATACAAACAACAAATGTGACGAGCACATAACAACCATATAAGCCACATAATAACAATCATATTTGCCCATCAATACAAGAGGAAAAGAGCTCTTATTTCCATAAGAAAAATGCAACCAAGTCTATGACTTCCACGTTCCACCCAACCATAGACATGGCTAAGCCAAATCTCCATTCAACCAGGCACCCACGTGCCATATTCCAAGAATGAACATGGGATCTCATAAACTAAATCCATCAAAACCAAACCATGGCTTCCAGAGGCCAAACCACCTCAACCCTCAACTAGCGATTCAACCTCACAGTCGGACATCACAACCATCACTAGATTGGTCTCTACCCAATATATTCATGGCTCCAGAGCATTTTTTCCAACCAAGGGTCCAAGAGTAGTAACTCAGCCCAATCCATTACAGGGCTCTAGAGCATTTGTCTAACCAAGGAAACAGGACTAGTGACTCGACCCAACTATGGTTCGAGAGCATTTTTCTAACCAAGGCTCCAGGACTAATAACTCAACCCACAACTATCATCGAGATCTAGAGAATTTTTCCAACCAATTATCTAGGAACTAGTAGCTCAACCCAGAGTTAAAGGAACATGAGAACCAACCAAAAAAAAAACAATGAAACTGAACCCACAACACCATGCATATCCAGGAAATGGAAAGTTTAGGAAAATCAATTGTCAATCCATGTAATCCTTCCTGTTAATGACATATAATGACCAAAAAACCACATGCATATGCCATGCATGCGAAAAATAGTGAGGAAAATATAAATGTAACTCGGTACCTGCAACCAAAACCCATTGTATTTTTTGATCTTGATGTCCTCTTGCGCCTTCCTGCTCTTCCTTTTCCTTCTTGCTCAAAATATCCAAGTATGCCACACTCCTCCAAGAGTTATCCAATAAAACTCAAGAATCCAAGAGTATGAGAGAGAGATATAATAAAATGAGAGCAATAAGTATGAGAAAAAAACATGCCAACTGATCCTGAGAAGCCGTTTTATCAATGAGGCCTCTATTTTCTTCAATTTCCATTATTTTCCGTTATCTTCCTCCTCACATGCAACTTGTGACCTTTCACCTCCCTTTTCTCCTATTTTCCTTTATTTTCATAAATAAAATGACAATAAATGTCTCATGCCTTTCTAAAGTCTTTGTCATATCCTTTGTCAATTTCCTTTAGCCATAATAAACCAAAATGAACACCTGCTAGGATTTTTTTTCACACCATTCAGCTTGGAATACGTGTCCCATGACCTTGGTCTTATATATATTTTTTTAACATGGATTTTTAACCAGGGTTGTTATATAACCCTCCCCCTTGGGGGGACACCATATTTGGTTTTCAATGACATCTACAACCAACAAGACTTCCGAAAGAAAGAAATACTACCCATGGAGCTTTATAACATAATTCGTTGCAATATTTACAATGACTGTTGTTGAAAACATGACAATCATACTATTTACTGGAGATTTATAACACATCTCATTATGGTATTTACAATAACAACCATATATACAACTATACTGTCTATGGAGATTTATAAATCCAGCTCGATACAATATTTACAATAATATACACATATGCACATTTTCTCAACCAAAAAATAAAAAGATACAATGTTTGCATCTGCAACAAGGGAATCCAAAGGCTCACACCTCCACCCTCAAAGTAATACTAGGATTCACCTCCTTCCCAGGAAGTCTAGAATCCACTGCCAAAGTCAAAGTTGCATCCAATGTCCAGCGCTACAATCCTATGCCACTTATCCTCTGAGTGAACAGTTATCGACTCATTATTCTAGGGCACACTCCCAATGTGCATATAATTCCATATGGAAATTTTAATGAGAAAAACAAATCCATCCCTGACCTTCCCTTCTCTTCTACATAGACCCTCGGGAAATCTGGTCACCCCCTTCCGTGCAGTTAGACACCTTCCAAGTTCCATTGACACCCCATCCTGGGTAGGTCATCCCTTGGAAAGGTTTCCTCGCATCGGAAGGTCCAAAAACCAAGGCATATCCCTGCCTAAAAACCATCATACAAGTCATAGCATGCTCATGGAAATCAATGGACACTATTGGGTACCAGTGTCCCATAATGGCCCTGCTCCTAAAATGCTTTACCAACATATTATTGCATATTCCAATTCCTTTTATTGACGCTGCTAGCTCCATCCAAAACCGAGGATTACATACTTTCCTATACCAAGCACATAATTTCCATTAGATTCAAAATAAATTGAAATAAATTCAAATCATACCTCATTGGTAGCTCGTCAATAAGTTACACTTGCAATTCTGTTCACTTCCTGCCACAACAAGTCAAACTAGTTGCTTAATCAATCATCATGTATAAACATATCACATTTGGTTATCTCAAAACACAACCATCATAAGCTAAAGTCATGAATCGCATGAAATCACCATAAAACATAATCATAAATCACATGGTACCATCATAAGTCAAAATCATAGATCACATGCATAATAGAACTGAAATAAAATATCGATACTTATCCGTCATCGGTCTTTACTTCTGCCTTTTTTCTTTCTATACACACATTGGATCGGTTGCCAGACCCAGCAAGCACCCAATGCCTTTATTTCTCTTCAATCACGTACACATACACACAATGTACATGACAACATGTACACCAACATACACCATACAATACACGCACCCACACTGACATACACCACATATACCTACACCCAGAGTACAATACAACACAATACATATGCCTACACCGGAACACAACACATACAACTACACTCGGTGTACAATACAACACAATACATATGCATATATAGAGTACAACACAATGAATAAACATGTTAAGGTACCACGACTACACCATGTACATAATACCACATGAACACAACACCACATGTAAAATCATGCACACAAGACCATATGTACATAGCACCATATGTACAACATGCACACGACACCATATGTACATAGCACCATACATACACAACATCGCATATCCAACATGCTAAACACCATATGCACAGAACATAGCATATCCAATATGCACACAGTACGATATGTACATAGAACCGCATATCCAACATGTATATAGCACCATCTATACGTAGCACTGCATATGCAATATACACACAACACCATATATAAAACATGCATACAACATCATATGTACCCAATAATACATATGTTACATGTACACATCACCATAGGTACAATCACTAAATATACAACATGTGCAACATATACAAAACAATAGTATTGCACATCCATAGACCACACACTGACCCCAAAAATAAACCTTGCTTCTCCATGCCTATCCTAGCATGTCGCAGATCACACTACTTTCACTTCGCTGATGTACCCCTCAACATTATCTGTCCATAACATAAACGTAGGCAAAGTACAAGCATATAATATCAATTCATGTCCACATGATACGACCTCATAGATATGTCAGGTTACTCTTCTCACTTGATTCCTCATACGACCAAGAACCTCTTCATTCCATTCACCTTCATAAGTAATCATTCCTCCACAAGAATGATCCTTGAAAACCTTGTCATATAGTGACATAGATACATACATATATATAATCATTAGCATAAAACAATCATTATCCTATCAGAAAACGACATACATACACACATATATACATATAAACATTAACATTAAACAATCACGATCCATGACGACCCTATCAGACATGACATACATACATTTATACATATATAAGCATCAAAATAATCATGATCACAACACAGTTTATAGATATCATAAGTTCTAGGTTAAGAGAACTTCCTTTATTCGTGCACAATATGCACAAAATTGAGAACAACAGTTCCAGACATAGTCAAGGCATCTAATACCTCGGATCCATTCAATTTACCTTCTGTGTTACCTTTATCGTGAATGTTTTGCCACCATCCATTTAACTCAATGGACCAAACCAATCCAAATGGTTGTCATATTCTTACCTTCAGCTACCCTTATACATGCACTAGGCTTCATCCAATTCTTTCATTACCTGTTGGGTACCACAAATCTATCCATGTACTCCATTAACTTTCCTCTTTCCCAAAAAATTCCCAAAACTACCAAAACATAAAAGGAAAGAACAAGAGCAAGCAAGAAGAAGACCATGAAAACTAAAAGCAATATGGCATCGTAAAAAATTGGCATGATCATGCACCAAACATAAACAAAACTGAAAATCAAGCACAAACAAAACACAAAGACCGAAAGAATAAAACTAGCAACAAACACCATGACTCAATCCTCATGGGTTCGCAATGCCTCCAAGGGAAAGCTCAACCTGGGCCTTCTTCAAGATTTCATGGCAATCTCTTTTTCCATGCAATCCCCTACATCATACTACCATAAACACATAATTGTCATTCTATAATATAAACATACAATATACCAGTTACCTTACCTTGTTATGCTAGACAAAATGCCTTGTATTTGAACACATACATATATCATCTCTCAAGGGATTCCAATCCCTTGAAAAAACCAACCATAACTGGAAACCAATTGTTGTGCTCAATTCATTTATTTTTCCTTGCTGCAATTGAGTCCTACAATGTAATTTCACATCACCCAACTGTTAGTTATATAAACAAATCAATTGTTACCTTGTCATGCCAATACCAAGAATTTTTCCCTACAACTTCTCACACATGTCAGCCACATATTCCAAAGATCAAGACAACATATCTATTAATTTGAAATCAACCTTTACCAAGTATAACAACCATGTCATAGTCAATAATTACTCAAATTCTTCTGACATAATACATAATGCTAAAACTATCACCTACTCATAGTCAAGTACATATAATCTATCTCAACACATATGTGTTAGTACAACAATCTTAAAACAAGATAATTTCTTCATGCAATCTTATAAACACATACTCATATCATGTGATTAATCAAACATTGAATCAAACTATAAATTTACCATGTTAGATAAGTTGACTAGATGACATAATAGACACCAAACACTCAACACCAGATAGATTACATAATCAAACAGCTAAGCACCAAGTACACGACATAAACAAACTCATACCTTAATGTATCTCATGTTGAAATTGGAAACAAGAATAGGTTTCTAATTTAATTTCCCCTTAATTAAATTAGAAGGAAATTGTAATTCCACATCACATGATAGCTTGTACGAGTTAACTGATTTGGGAAGACTTATTTAGCTCAGTAAATTCAATTTGGGAGTCAAATTGGAGGCATTTAGAGTTCACTCAAATTTTTAGGGGGTCCAGTTGCATTTTTTTTTAAACTGAGACGGGTATATTTTATTTATTTGGAGAAAATCGGTTGGGCCAAGGCCAAAGAAACCAAGGGTACAATGCGTCTATCCGACTTTCTTGAGCTGGAGAAGGTTATCACCTTTTCATGGAATGTAGGTTTGGATAGATCTTTCCTCATTTATATTGAGTTGTCCTTTCGAAAGAAGGCATCCTTTGTTTGCCATGGAGTCTGCTTCGCTATTCAAATTCCTGAGAATATGAAATAATTTGTGTGAGGTGAAGTCAAGCAGTATTATCTTTAGTCTACTCAAGGTCTTGTTGAGGATTGCATTGTTAAAAATCTCCTCCGAATTGAGTTTTTTTATGAGAATTTATGAATCTCCGAAATCTTGAAATTATTTAATACCTCTATCTCGTGTTATGTGGCATGCTTTAAGGGGGCCTAGGATCTCTGCCTGATTGTTGGTTCTCTGCTCGAGTCCCCTGCTAAATCTATCCCTTCTTGAGCCATCCAGAGAATAGATAACACTACCAGCTCCAGCTGCCTTGGGGTTTCCCTTGGATGCTCCATCAAAAAAAATCATAGTTATGTGTTTCTTCCGCCACCACTCTTGGAAAATGACATCAGTGTCTCTTTTTCTCCATTCAGGATTTGTAATGGGAGAGACCAGTGGTTGTTTCCGAGGTTGAGGAGCGAGTGAATCCATCCAATTATTTTCTTCTGGGATAAGTGAGGTTTCTTCTTTGTAATATTGCTATTGTATAGCTTCAAGGAGGAATGATTTAGCTTTGGCTGCAACCTTCAATGGAGGGCAGGAGGTTTCATTAAAGATCTGATTGTTTCAGGCTAGCCATAGCTGCCAACAGACATATTTGGGGATGGAGATAAATACTCTATGTCATAGGGATTTTTTGGCGATGTTGTGGGGGTAGAGCTGGCTCCAAGAAGCAAAGAGATTAGAAACATAATTATGAGTTGGGGCTGCAACCTGAAGATCATGGAGGATGAGACCCCACACTTCTTTTGCATATGTGAAATCAATGAAGAGATGTTTCATTGTTTCACTGTCGTTTCTTCATAGCGCACATCTGTGTGGGCCGGCTATATTCCTTTTGAACAGATTGTCCCTGTTAGAAATTTGTTGTGCATAAGTGTCCAAAAAAAAAAAATTTACTTTGGGGAGGCCGAGAGGATCCCATACCTTTTTCCAGAAGTTAGGAGTCTGGCTGCTGTTTTTTGGAGGATGCAGCGTGCTGTATCTTGAGGCAGTGGTATACATTCCGGATTGGCCCCAACCCCATCTATCTGTCATATTTCTATGCACAGGGGATGCGTCTTCTAGAAGATCTGCAATGATGAATTATTGATGGCAGAGGTGGTCTGGCGCGTTGTGGAGGTCCCAACCTTTCCAGTTGCCTTGGCTATCCCAGGAGGAGAGGTCGTGCATGCCACTTATGCCTGCATGTATCAACCAATATTTAAGTTTTGCGATGTCATCATTTTCACAGAGTGGATCGTGGTCCATAATAAAATCTTCCCACAGTCTCGTGCACCTTTTTTTTCCTGGGATGCGATAAGAATTTCATTTGAAGAATTGAATGCTTTTCCAGTAAAGGTTCCATGCTTGAGTATCATTTGTTGTATTATTTGCTTGTAGGTTTTTGAGGGATTCTCCTTGCTCATATTTAAGCCTGAGTATTTTACTGATAGGTTGGTTTGGTTCATTAAACATCTTCCAAAGGATTTTTCCTCCCAAGGCGAGATTGGCTAGAGAAGGCTCATGAATCTAAAGGCCTCCATCTGTGATTGATCTTTTGACAAGCTCCTAATTTTCCAAGTGTATTTTACGTTGATTTCCTTTCCCTCCTTGCCAAAGGAATTCTCGCAGAAGCTTGGAGATTTGATCCATCACATTTTTTGGGGCCAAGAGGAAGGAAGCTTGATATATCAACAGAGCGGATAGAAATGATTTAATGAGGATCACTTTTCCTCCTTTGGTAAGCCAATGACCAACCCAGGAAACAATTTCGGTCTTGTTAGCTCCCCGTAATCAGCAAGATTGGCAGAAGTCCGACTACGGGGAGAAACACCATTTCAACCACTTTGGGATTCTAGGATCTAGCTCTCCTGAATCCGGAGAGGGATCTCTCCAATAAGTGCAAAGATGGATTTATATTTTAAGGTTTATGGGTATTGATATTAGGCTAGTTATGAAGGCCGAGGGTTTTGTTTTTTTTTTTATGGTTGAGCATGATTATTGTTTGAGGGGAAAGTTCTAAATGCAAAGAGTTTCAAAGGTGTGAAGTTGCAAGCAATCAGAACAAGCTTTGGCCAAAAAGATAGATAATTGCAAGTTTTAGTCCATTGGGCTATGGAGTCATAATAGGGTTTAATTGAAACAACAAGGGGAAAGAGTGGTCCATGGGGAAATTCATCCATGTCTAAGGATCTCTTTAAAGTTTTATTTATAGAATGAAATGATACAACAAGAAAGGGAATTAAACAGATGAAGAACAAACAACAGCCCAGGATCTGGTAAGTACTTTGAAACTAGCCAGCCTTTGACAAACACTTAAGAAAAACATAAAAGTATTCCAGGATCTGGTAAGTACTTCGAAACTAGTCAGCCTTTGATACACTTTCAATACAAAACATTTAAAACACAAGGGGAAACTTAAAGGCAACTATTGGAGAAGAAACTAGTGGGCAGGGCTCACCACAAAACCTCTCCTAGCTCTGCTTTACTTGGTATACTTTCAAGACAAACACATAAGATAACGAAGAATGGTCTAATATCTGGTAAGTACTTTGAAACTAGCCAGCTTTCAACACATTCCAAGGGAAACTTTCAGATAGTCTTTGGGGATAAAACTAGGACCAGGGCTCACCATATCTTCCTTAGTTCATCTCTACTTAACATAAACTGAAAATAACATTCAAGAATAATATTTAGCTAAACAGGAGGACGAGGGAACGCCAGTATTCCTAACTGCTTGAACTGAATTAAATCATTCCTAAATAACACAATTTAGAAGAAAACATATAGATACAGCTTATCAGTTAGAGAAGGGTACTGATATATAGTAAATCCTAACTCTATGCTTGCTGTTCTTTATAAGAGAAGATGAACAAAGTGGAAACAAAAAAAAAATAACGATTTACAATAAGAAAAACATCACTGTTGACATAGACCAGGATCCCATAAATCAGCTTGTATTGATGCTCCAAACCAGTTACAGCTTTAAGTCCAATATTTCATTTTAGCAATCATCGACACTTCTAGAATAACTTATCAAACCACAAGCAGAGCTTCAAGAGCCAATGAACACGATTTACAAGTAGAAGTCTCAAGCTCAAGTATATTTCAAAGTTCAGCAACCAACATTTTCTCATCTTCTAAAACAGTATTTATAGAAGGAATGAGGAGGTGGGAGAGGATAAAAGATCTCCCAGGGAAATTAATACAGACTTAAGGCTTCTCGGCCTTTGAGGGGCTTGATGAAGAAGATTTCATATGCGTCCTCTATATTAAATGTATTACATTAAGAATTAAGCTCGATGGGAGCTTTTGTTGACTTTTAAGGCTCTGTGTCATGTTGTAGTAACTTTGCTGATATTTTGCATTAAGTTCCTTAGCAGAATTAACTATTCGGCTACGCTGAGGCAAATATCTGGCTTTCTGATCATAATTCAGCCTCTATTGAATGCTTGTTGCTACAAGTGGCATTGGGTAGCTGAGAGGAATCAATTAGCCTCTGTTGTGGTGGTGGAGGCCTTTTTGTCTGATGATCTTTTGATTTTCCCTTTAATTGTGTTTAAATTAATAGAATAGTATTTTGATAATAAATCTTAGCCGTAATCAATTAAACTATGGAATTAATCTTCGATCTTCAATTCTGTTGTGTTTTCTCTTCAACACTGATACTCTTTTAATTTGATTAAATCACACTGTGTCTTGTTGATGTGCAGGGCCGCACAGGGCTCGCATGGCATCAATGCCCATGAAGCATTGATGAGACGTGGAGTTTGAACCCTCTGTAGTAATTTTCCTTTGATAAATGAAAATCCAGAGGATCATCACCCTCGGCTTTCATTTCCCTTTATTATAATGGGAAAATCCTTTGAAACCTACAAAATACAAAAAACATTATGAAATCCTGCGTTGTGGGGTAAACTGCTTCAGAGGCTGTGGGGAAGGAGCGTGGTCGTTGGATGGAAGCATCCAACGGTAGATATCAGTTAGAGGAGGTCAAAAGGAGAGAAGAGGGAGCTTTTAAATCGGATCCATCGATCTATAGAGATTCGACGGTCAAGATTAATCGGGAGGAAATAAAGCGAGGGAGCAACCTTATAAAGAAATGGAAAAAATTTGATGAGATAAGGTTAAAGACCATTGTTAGGAGGAAAATATGGTTAAAAGTGAAGTTGGGGGTTCGGGATGATCGTGGGCTGTCGAATGAGATCGGCCCACGCGATCAATGGTGGAGATCACGCATTAAAATCCTTTGGCGAGGGTGGAGGGCGATAGTGTAAGGCCAGATTAAATCTGGGCTGTTGATCTGCGGAGATCAACAGTGGGAGGCGCGTGCGATGAAACATAATGTGAAAGAGGAAAAGTGGTTTCGGGGATGAAAACCATGGGTTTCGCGCGGAGAAAAGGCGGGTAGGCAGTTTTTCCTTTTGGAATGCGATATGCGTCCCCGCCCGACACGTGGCATCAGAAAACCACCTATATCGCGTGATTTTTGAAAATTATCCTCCATGCTAAAAGTTGCGCGAAAATGTGCTTGAACCGTTAGATCTGGGGTCTTAGATCCGACGGCGGAGAGCGAGCACGAATTTGAAAATATGCGCAGGCGGAAGCGGGATGGGCGATTTCATTTTGGGCCGTTGGATCTAAGATTTAAACGGTGGAGATCGGAATTTGGAGGGAGGTAGGACCCACAGGCGGTAGGCCTGTTGGGTTAAATATGAGCCGTTGGATCTAAGAATGAACGACGGAGATTGCATCTGGGGATCAAATGGAATTAATACAATGGCAGAGGAAGGATTGATGAGAGCCGTTGATCTGCAAAGATCAATGGTTGGGTTTTTCCAAAAAACATTATGAGCAGGGCTGCATAAAATTTAACCAAAGTCGGGAGAGGCATCCTGGACCGTCCGATCTAGACACGTGGATGGTCCAGATGCAATCAGAGGCAAAGGCATAGGCGGGGCAAAGAACTTGGAGTGCGACAGAGCGATTGAGCGCTGGTCGTTGATCTGAGGATCAGATCAACGGTGGGGAGTGAATCAAAGGATTTTGAAGGGGGAGGAAGGCTAATCATCAGAGCAAATGTGGGCCGTTGGATCTAGGAAAGCGGGGAGGAGATCAAAAGTTCACTATAGATCGGGGAATGGCCAATCAAAGGGGATAGAAAAATGAGCCTGATAAAACTTGTGATGTGATGCTGCGCAAGCCATTTGATCGGCTCAAGATCAACGGTGGAGATTATTGCAAGTATAGAACCGGCGGAAACCCTTTAAAACATATGAAAAACCCCAAAATTTAATATAATACAAAGTTTTTATGGTGTCGATCGGATTTATACATATGAAATGGTCTGGCGCCCATTTGCGGGGCCTTTGATTATATAAAATGCGATAGGCCCAGAGCTTTATATATATGAGGGCCAATCACATCAAAACTATTGGGCTTGGTCTTTCAATCTAACCATTTGATTTTATCCGATGCGAATAGCACCTCGGGACTTTTAAGTCTTGGTCCTGGGTGTAAGTTATATGGAGTGAAGTGGAGGGCGGAGTTTATGCAATGGGGCTTAAATCGCATTGGAACTTTTGATGCGGGTCTTTCAATTTACCCATTTTTTCATTAAAAAATCATAACTCCAGTGGGTTTAGACCAAAACTTAGGATAAAGGGGTTTTTTGATTTACAAAGGGAAATAATGGATCGGAGATGAATTATACAATGTTTTTAGTGCCCGACTGCGGGCACAAGGGTTATATGAGGCGATAATAGGATCGGGGGTTATGAACAAAAGGCTAATCGCATCGAAACTTTCAACTTGACCAAAATATTTGTGCGCTTGGATTTTTGCGATGCGATAAGCGCTTGGTTCCAACACCAAGGCATATGGAGGGTAAGTGGTTAGGACTTTGGCCCAAGGGGGCTTAAGCCTATGGTAAACAAACTTATTTTTTATGAAATTTTTCCAAGTTTTCAATGGATTTGGGGGTTTCGACAGAGTTCAAAAAGGAGTTTTAAACTCTGTAAGATGGATTTTATGAAGGGGGAATGGGAAAAAGTGGAAAAAAGGGGAAGTTTATGAGGAAAAGAGGAGACAAAATGGAGGTTAATTTTAAGGTGGAGGGAAGGGAAAAATGGCTTTTGCAGCAGTATTTTCTCTATGGAATCAGCAGAATTTCTGAGTTAAAAAATGGAAACAACAGTGAAGATTGAAACAAGGGCAAGATGTATCCAAGAGTCGTCAAGAGATAACATTTTTAGCAATAAAACCATGTTTCTTGAAGGCTCCAAAAATGTTTTAGCCACCATTTGATATGACAAATTTTATTGGTGGCTAACAGTCTTAATTTTACTAATAATTTCATTCCACAGGGATATTTTGTTGACCCCATTTATAATAGGCAGTCCCAAGTACTTTATCTTCTCCCAATGGGAAAAGCCTTCAAACCCAAGGAGCTGTGCAATGCAAGAGAGCTCTTTTTGTTCCACATTCCAACCATAAACTTCACTTTTTCTTTCATTTATTAGAGCTTCGAATACCCTGCAGTATCTTTTGAGAATTGGGTCAAAGGCCTTTACAGTTCTGGAAGAAGCTCCTCCAAGGAGCAGATAATCATCGGTGAAGAGGGCATGGTTCATGGGGTCTATGCCGTTGGTTATTCTTAGACCAGGAAGAGTCCCGCTATCCTTTCAGCGGTGAGCTTTCTGCTGAGGGTTTCCACCATCAGTATGTACAGGAATGGAGAGAGGGGGAAGCCCTGCCCCAATCCTATCTGGGATTGAAAAAATGAAGCAAGACGCTCGTTGACAAGTGGATCAATCCAAGGATTTTTAGTGCAAGCTTTAATGAGGTTGACAAACTGAGGGGAGAAACCAAAGGAGAGGAGGAATTTGGTGAGGAAAGAGAGGTTGACCCTGTCAAATGCATTAGCCATGTCAAGTTTTATCAACATCCCTTTTTATTTTTGCTGCTTACTAGAGTGGATAACTTCTTGCACTTGGATGACATTGTCCAGGATATGCTTGCCTTCGACAAATCCCCTTTGTGAGGAGGAGATTAGCCTCCTTAGCAGTGGCTTGATTCTGTTTGCAAGTAGTTTGGCTAGAATTTTATAGGAGGTGTTGCAAAGTGAGATGGGCCTAAATTTGGAAAAGGTTTCTGGGTTGACTTATTTTGGAATTAAGGCAAGGTAGGTGGAATTAATTCCTCCTCCTACCTTTTCTTTGTTCAGGAAACCTCTTATCATTTTCAATGGGTTGAATTTTATAATATCCCGGCAAATTTTGTAGAAATGGATTGTGAAACTGTCAGGCCTAGGGGCCTTGTCGAGTTCCATAGACAATATAACTTTGATGATGTCTTCCTTAGAGAAGGGTTTGGTGAGGGCAAGGTTGTCTCTAGGGCTGACAAGAAGGGGAATTTTTGAGAGGAGATATGTTGATTCCTCTTCACTGCCTTGAATCCCAGCACTGTAAAGGTTTTTGAAATGGCTTTCTATTGCTTCTTTAATTTGGTCAAACCCTTTGCAAATCTGTCCCTTAGCTGTTGTTATTTCCAAGATGTGATTGCTGAGATGGACTAACTCATGGAAAATGAACTGTTTCGGGCTTACTATTATCCCTTTGTCGTGCCCGGTTATCAAGACATGACAAAGGTACCCCAACGGAGTTGTATTTTATGATATTTTTCAGACTCTCTAAACATGAAAAATTCACCGAGTTTGCTCATCTGGACTCGTTAAACCTAATTAGACGGGGCACGGAGTTGTCTTTTATGATATTTTTCAAACTCTCTAAACATGAAAAATTCACCGAGTTTACTCGTCTGGACTCGTTAAACTTAATCAGACGGGGAAAAATTTGGACAAAATGGATACTACCTCTGTTACATTTCAGAAAGTTCAATTTGGCAGAAAAATTCTTGAACATGGCACTTCCCAGAAAACTCTTTCGCAGTTAGCCGAACCCTACCATCTATGAGTATTAGCCTTCATTTCCCAGTGTCCCTACACCGGTAAAATCCTAACACACTCTTTGGTGTTCATTAAGCCTCAGCTGCCTAGTACCCTATTATAGTGCCTTCTATTGTTCAAGCAGATCTCGCTATCTACTGCTCCTATTATCAACCAAACCGCTCATTATGCTAGAAATTATTTTTCATTCGACATCCCCATTTACTCTTCATTATCTCAATCATAAAAAAAATCAGTTGGTTTCCATTTCGTGTTGATTGATGTAGGACGCCTCAGTGCCTACCTTTCAACAGATCTCTTCCTATCAACTTCAGCATCTTATCTAGGAAGTTGATCCAGAAACCCATCAGTACGCAGATACTTGCAAACATCAGTGGCATGTAGTCTTGTGTTTGATCAGGAGTCTTCATCATTGGCTCCTGGTCGAATGATTCTATGAGTGTTCGACTTCAACTCATTTTATTCACACTCGCTAGATTGTACTGTGCATCTTAGGGACCATCATCATTATCGGTGGCCACCTTCGCGTCTGTTAATAGTTTTCATTATCGACTTGTAATCAGACGATTTCTCACATGTTCGACGACAGCTCTTTCATTCACATGTTGAGAAATATGCAGTTTAAGTGAATCCGCGGTCAAGACCTTGGGGCAAAGGTTACATCATTAAAGTTGTGTTCCCTTCCCCAAGTTGCAATATTGTTTATGAAGACAACTTGATCCAGGTGGATATTGGTGGCCACCCGCCTATTCCACTTGGGCCCCCACCATTGTCTCTTTCAGTTTTTCAGTTTCGGCATAACTTACTATTTTTAGCATTTTTTCGGGTCCTGAACTTCCGGAGCCGTTTTGAGGCCCTAAACGACGTTTTTTGGGTATTATTTTACCAGCAAATTGGATCATCCAATTCGTCCCAATAGTTGTAGTCCTCGGATAGAGCTTTCTAATGATGTATCATGTGCGTCAAACGGAGATAGTATGCCAAAGTTACGTCCCTGGGAAGTTGAAACACCAATTTACCCAAACGGGGCCCATAGTTTTGGCGCTTCATCTCCTAGGGTTAGCTTTTTGGGATGTTTAGGGTTCTCCATTGTTTCTCAATAATAAATAGGCCCTCGCGCCTCATTGTAAAGCAGTTCAGAGGTCTGTAGCCACCACATCTCTTCTCAGAGATAGCTACCAGTACCCTAGCTAGTTCTATTTCCATTGTCTGTAAGCAAATTTCAGTTCTTTGACATTAATGAAATGAAGTGTTATTTCCGCTGCATCTCTGTATTTATGGTTATGTGTTTATTCTGTTGCGTTCCTGCATAAATCCGGATCAGTGGTATCAGAGCGGTCTGCTTTTTCTCGATCCTTCTTTGCATGTCCCCAACGAGGTCAGGGTATAAGGAGCTAGGGCTTGATCTGGTGGAACCTTTGCAAGATCAGCCTCGCAAACCTCGACGGACGCCCATGGGGGATGAAAAGAAAGATGAGGGAGCATGAGATCCTATCAAAATATTGCTCGAGGAGGCCCTCGAAAAACAAAGGAACGTGATGATGGATAACTTTGCTCAGATCCTTCAACGGCTGCCCACCGGCGGCGCATCTGCATCCAATAGCCACTCTGGAGTGGCGACTCCTTTTAAGGTACAAGTAAATTTTGACATTCCCATATTTGAGGGTCAAATAGATGCAGATGCCGTAGATAGATGGTTGAATCTATTAGAATGATATTTCTCTGTTCATGACTTTTCAGACCGGGAGAAGATTATTTTTGCACTCCTCAAAGCTACCCCCCATGTTAAGGACTGGTGGGAAACCTACTGTGAGAACAAGGACCAGACAGAACCCTCTCTGTTCTCGGCTGTACCAACTTTGAATTCTTTCCGAGACGCCGTCAAGGAACAGTACTATCCCGTGGGGAGCTATGAGGACAAGTACATACAATGGACCACGCTGCGACAACAAAGGGATCAAGATGTGCATGAGCTGACGAATCTGTTCCATACCCTGCGCACAAAGTTGGGTATAAAAGATTCAGAGAAACATTTGGTGCTAAAGTATCGCAGCTGTCTGCACAGATACATTCAGGAGGAAATGGAGTTCCTCGACATCTCCTCGCTTGGTACGGCATACCGGTATGCTGCCAAGATTGAGCAGAAATTCAAACAGAAGAAGCGAGACTTTGGATCTGCGAATCAAAAGCAAGGGAAAAGTGCTTCCAAACCGCAGAACAAAGGACAGAGCCAAGGCATGGCAGCTAAAGACAACCCGTCAAAGCCACAAGAAAAGAACAACACCGCAAAGCCAAAGAAGGACACGGGAAAGTGGTGTGAGTTCCATAAGAGCTCCACTCACAACACAAGTGAGTGTCGGGCCAAGCAGTCGCTAGTGGTCGAGATGAGGGCTTCTGAGTCAGATGCATGCTCTGACTCCGAATCAGAACCTGAAAAGGGGAATGAAAAAGGGAAACAGATTATTGATGCGGAGCCCAACGCCACTGCTGCCACTACAAAGGTCCAGAAGGAGGAACCGGAAGATCCAGAGGAGGAGGAACGTCTCTTCCACTCCCAGATGTGGGTAAAGGGCTCCCCTGTACAGTTCATTGTCGATAATGGGAGCCAAAAGAACCTCATTTCAGCAGACGTCGTGAAGCGGTTGGGCTTGCCGACCACAGCTCACCCACATCCATACACCATCGGGTGGCTTCACCAAGGACGAGATCTCCGCGTCAGCCAGCAGTGCCGCCTTCCCTATAGCATCAAGCCCTTCGCAGATGAGGTATTATGTGACGTTGCTCCTATTGATGTTTCTGATGTATTATTAGGACAACCATACTTGTGGAAGCGTCATGCTGTGTATGAGTCTCGACCTCGTGCTATTATTATTACTTTGGGAATTAAGTTGTACAGGATACCAGAGGTACCACCTCCTACGACTATCTCTTTGGTTATTGCAAAACAATGCAGTAAGCTCATTTCCCAAACCAGGAAATTTTTTTTCCTGATGATCCGCCCCTAGGGCAAGAAGAAGACTATGGCCACGACCTCCAGACAGGGCCCCTCTGCACGACAACAACAAATGGATAAGGTTGTGGAGGAGTATGGGGACATCTTCACCTCGCCCACAGGGGTTCCTTCGCACTGCTGTCATAATCTGACATTCGACTCCTGTGTGCGTCATACATTGGACTGACGACGGCGTCTGTTTCGAAATGATGAAATCAAGAGGCAGATTCAGGAGCTGTTGCAGAAAGGTCACATCAGACCAAGTTCATCGCCCTGTGGGAGCCCGATCGTGTTGGTACAGAAGAAGGATGGGACGTGGAGACTCTGTATTGACTATCGGGCGCTGAACAAGATCACTGTCCGGAATAGGTACCCAATCCCACGGATTGATGACCTTCTGGACCAAATCCAAGGTGCAAAATATTTTAGTAAGATCGACTTGAAGTCTGGGTATCACCAGGTACCAATTGAACCCTCTGACGTGTGGAAGACTGCCTTCAAAGCCAAGGAAGGCCTTTTTGAATGGCTGGTCATGCCTTTTGGGTTGACGAATTCTCCCGCAACCTTCATGAGGATGATGGATGACATCTTGCGGCCATTCACCAACTCATTTGTAGTGGTGTACTTGGATGACATTCTGATCTTCAGCAAGACTTGGGAAGAGCACCTTCACCACATCCGACAAGTCCTCCAAACACTGTGGCAACACAAGTTGTGTGCCAATTTGGAGAAGTGCATGTTTGGCATGACCCAGGTTCAATATCTGGGATACATTATTGATGAAAGGGGGTGCATGTGGATCCAGCCAAGATCCAAGTCATTCGGGATTGGCCAGCGCCAACCACTATAACAGAGCTTCGCAGCTTTCTGGGTCTTGCTAATTTCTACCGTAGATTCGTGTTGGGATTCTCTCATATCACTTGGCCCTTGAGTCAAGTCACCAAAGGAGGAGCAAGAGCAAAATTATTTTGGTCAGAACCTCAACAGAAGGCGTTCAAAGAATTGAAAAATCGCCTCTGTTCTGCCCCAGTGCTCACCTTACCAGACTTGCAGCAGCCATTTGAGATCGAGACAGATGCCTCCGACTATGCTATTGGGGCAGTTCTTACTCAACAGGGACATCCAGTGGCATATCACAGTGAGACATTGTCTGAGATAGTTCGCAAGTATCCCACCTATGACAAAGAAATGTATTCCATTGTGCAAGCCTGTCGACAATGGAAGCATTACATTTTGGGGAAGGAAACAATCATCCACACAGACTACCGGCCCCTGCAGTTCATACAGACACAAGGGAAGTTGCAGAATGATCGCCATCAGAAGTGGTCCACATATCTGCAACAGTTTCATTTGAACATCAAGTACAAGAAGGGTAGCACCAATAATGTTGCAGACTGCCTCAGCCAACCACCGATCGTGGCACTCACCACCGTGCTTAACTCTTGTGGGCACGAGACTTCTGATTGGCCGCTTCTCTATGAGAGTGACCCAGAATTCAGCCACACTTACAAGGCACTCTTGGGGGGCACGCGAGTTCCAAATTTTCACCTCCAAGATGCAATTTTATGTCACCCGAGACACCTTTGTGTTCCTTCAAGCGAGCGTGCCAAGATTATATGGGAAGCACACTACAGTCGAGTCGCTGGGCATTTCGGGGTCGAGAAAACAGTAGCAATACTACAGAAGTATTTCTATTGGCCGAACCTTCGAAAGGATGTCGAGAAGCACATCAGATCCTGCATTGCTTGTGCCATTGCCAAACCGACCATCAAGAAGCAAGGCCTATATACTCCACTACCTACCCCTAGTCGACCTTGGGAATCCATCTCCATGGATTACATGTCGGGCCTGCCCTCTACTAAGAATGGCAATGCCTGTGTTTTCGTGGTCGTTGACAGATTCTCGAAGATGGCCATTATGGCGGCCTGTAAGAAGAATATCACATCAGAAGCTACTGCTAAACTCTTCTTTGAATGAGTATGGGTAAACTTTGGGATCCCACAGTCTATCATATCAGATCGAGATAGCAGGTTCCTCAGCACATTTTAGTCCAGCCTCTGGTCAATGTTGGACACAAAGCTCACCAAGTCCACATCTTTCCATCCCCAAACAGATGGCCAGACAGAGGTCGTCAACAGAATGATTGTACACATTCTGCGCATGTACAATTCAAAGCATCCCCGCACATGGGACGAGAGCCTCCCCTATGTACAACATAGTTATAACTGGGCTCTCCACAGTTCAATCGGCCATAGCCCCTTTCAGGTGGGCTTGGGATTCCAACCACTATGTCCCATTGGCGTAGCCATGCCATTTGCAGCTGCTCAGGCCAATTCAGCTCATGTCCAGTCTGAAGTTGACAAAGCCAGTAGCTTCATCGAGCGCATTCAACACATCCGCCAACAGGTTCATGATATATTGGACAGAGCCAATGCCAAGTACAAGCAACGCCATGATCAACACAGGGTGCCACACAACTTCCAGGTGGGTGACAAAGTATGGCTACATTTGCAGAAGGAGCGCCTCACTGGACCCCACCGCAAGCTTCGCCCGCTCCGATACGGACCGTACACCATCACCAAGGCTGTAGGGAACAATGCATTCGAGCTCAGTATTCCACCATTCCTTGGTCTGCACCCAGTCTTCAATGTGGATCGCCTTCGTCCTTACTTCCCACCTCTACTGGACACCTCGGACATTGCAGAACAACTCACACCAACAGAGTTAAATCCAGACTGCATGGAACAGGCCACCACAGATTGTATCATGGACATGCAGATCAAGAACACTCGCCAACAGAAGATCCAATTATATCAGGTTGTCAAAGCTGGCCAACTCCTGCACCAAGGAAAGTGGTTCACCAGGGACCAAGTTCAGCAGAAATTTCCTCATCTCATGGAGGAACTTAACGCAATGGGGACCATTGCTTCCTAAGGGGGGAGGAATGATCCAGGTGGATATTGGTGGCCACCCGCTTATTCCACTTGGGCCCCCACCATTGTCTCTTTCAGTTTTTTAGTTTCGGCATAACTTACTATTTTTAGCAGTTTTTCGGGTCCTGAACTTCCGGAGCCGTTTTGAGGCCCTAAACGACGTTTTTTGGGTATCGTTTTACCAGCGAATTGGATCATCCAATTTGTCCTAATAGTTGTAGTCCTCGTATAGATCTTTCTAATGATGTATCATGTGCGTCAAACGGAGATAGTATGCCAAAGTTACGTCCCTGGGAAGTTGAAACACCAATTTACCCAAACGGGGCCCATAGTTTTGGCGCTTCATCTCCTAGGGTTAGGTTTTTGGGATGTTTAGGGTTCTCCATTGTTTCTCAATAATAAATAGGCCCTCGAGCCTCATTGTAACTGAGTTCAGAGGCCTACAGCCGCCACATCTCTTCTCAGAGATAGCTACCAGTGCCCTAGCTAGTTTTATTTCCATTCTGTCTGTAAGCAAATTTCAGTTCTTTGATATTAATGAAATGAAGCGTTAATTCCGCTGCATCTCTGTATTTATGGTTATATGTTTATTCTTCAGCCTGATCTTGTTATGATAGACACTTCCACATTGTGCTTATTGGTGGACAGATTCTTCATATCTTTATTCTAGAGAAATCATGTTGTTTAAGCTACTGAGCATGGGAATGCCCAACTCAAGGCAGATACTATATTTTCTGACATATGTTGTTGTTTCAGGTTTTCCTCAGTTTTTCAATCTCTTTATCTCTAATACGCACTTTGTAAAGTATTTCGGCCATCGTCTTCGTCTCTGACCTCACACTTTAGGGGGCATCTGTTACAAGTCAAAATACCTCCTCATCAGCTCAGAGGAGAAGACAAATACGGAAGGAATACAAAGACCTAAATTAAACCTATTTCTGCCAAGGTAACGCCTCTCTATAACAACACAAGAGCGTTATAACACAGCTGATCAGTGAATGGGCCATGTTAGTGGCTAGGGAAACGCTCTGTTTACACTAGAGGGCAGCGTTACCCGTGTTTTAAGTTTGAAACGGGAAAAACCCACGGAGAATGATTTGAATTTCCAGCTTTTTCTCACAAGAGAGTCAGTACAAAAAAGGAAACTGCAAAGCACCAACTCTTATTGGGCATTTCCATAAACAACTGCACTCTCAAAGGAGGCAAAAGCATGGAGGTTGAGGAAACATCTTGGTTTTTTCTATTCAAGAAATGGTAGAAGGAGAAGGGCAATGATTGCTCTCTCCATCTCCTATAAAATGGAGTTGAAGGCTCTTGGTTCAAGGTCGAAGGATTGTCAAGTTTTCGAATACTTGTGAAGTAGAGATCATTGTTGTAGTGTGAAGGTCAAAGGTCAAAGAGGTTCATTGAGAACTTGTTGATCAAGACATCACCACTTTGAGAGATAGAGAGATTGGAAGGCTGAGGAGGGCTTGGTGCAACCGACGAGTGTAATCCTCCTTTTTTATAAATCAATAGAATTGTATCTGTTTTGTCCATTCTATGCGTTGATATTGTCATTATTATTTAATCACTTATATAGCATAAGATGAATGGATTAGATGTGCACAATTTAAATTTTTATTATATATTGGCTTAATTGATAGGAAATGCATGTTATGTTAGAAATTACACGGGTGCTTTAATTGATTGCAAGATCTAGATTTGGAGCTGGTGAAGGAGGAACGCTGCTTCGCTACCTAGTGCTCTCCAAAGGACTCCAAGATCATTAAAGAGGTAATTCTCTATCTTTTTCCATCAAGTGGTTTTAAGTTAATATGAACATGTATATGCCATCTTTGTGAATTGTACAGCTAATCTTACTGTCTGCCTCAGGGACCGGAAAGCCCTGAGAGGGATATACGATAACCAAAAACCCAAGCATTTTACCCTATAGCAGAATCCCAACACTGTAAAGGTTTTTGAAATGGCTTTCTATTGCTTCTTTAATTTGGTCAAACCCTTTGCAAATTTGTCCCTCAGTTGTTGTTATTTCCAAGATGTGATTGCGGGAGAGTCGGGCTCTGTATTGGCGGTGGAAGAAGGAGGTGTTCAGGTCCCCCGCCTTCAACCACACGCTACGAGATTTGATTCTCCAATATTATTCTTCCATGCGGAAGGAGCAGTAGGAGGAGATTTGGGTTTTTACCTCTTTTTCAAGCATCTCGGTAGTGATATTTTTGCTTTCCATTTCTACTTGCAGGGTCCCTAGAGACTGAAATTCTTCTTTTCTCTGGTTGGTTGGAGTTATTATTGGTTTTCTTATCCATTATTTCAGAGCTTGTTTTGTTGCCTTAAGTTTTTTCTCCCACACATAGCATGGAGACCCGGAGATGGATTTGGCCCAGGCTGATTTCACTATTTCAAAGAAACCTTCTCTTTCTATCCATAGGGGGCTGAACGGAAAGGGGATTGGGCCCAAATCTTCTTCATCATCCAAAAGTAGTTGAATGGGCTTGTGGTCTGAGGTTAATTTAGGGAGGATTTTTGTTGATATTATCTTTTTTTCCATCAACAGTGAGCCTTAGACTAAGAATTTGTCCAGGCGAGCGGAAATGTGGTCCTCCCCTGTCCTATTGTTGGTCCATGTGAAGAGGCCTCTCACTGGGTTGAAATCGAGAAGGTCCCATTGCTAGATGAGATCTTCCACCAAGGGAAACATTTGATCTATGTTGTTGTTTCCTCCCCTCTTTTCTTTTGGTGTCAAAACAATATTTAGATCTCCGGCCAGAATGATTATTGGGGGTGTGTTGCTCTAATAAGGCAGAGAGGGAGTTCCAACACTCTTTTTTTAGCATATAGGATAGGAACATAAATATTGAATAGAGAGCAATAGTCAACTTACTTGTGTGGTGCTTTAATTTGGTGAAGATCTAGTGCTGGGTCTCAAAGGATTTATTCAGATGAAAGAGTTCATTTTTCCATAGAGTTGCTAACCCTCCTGAAGAGCCCCTTGAACTTACTGCTTTGACTACATTTTTCTTCCACTTCGACTTGCTACTGTCAAGAAGGGCAAGCCCTTCAATTTTGGTTTCTTGGAGCATGAGGATATCTAGGGGGTCTATTTTCAGAAGATCTTTGATGGCTTCAGTTTTTGAAGGGTTCCCCAAACCTCTGTAATTCCAAGAGACAAGACGCATTATTTACCGGGGGGGTTTATGAGTCCTCCCTTGAGAGGCCTTGCTCTGGTATTTCTCCTGATTGACATCTCTATTGTGGGTTGGCTTCCTTGTGTTTTTAGCCTTTCAGCCTCCTCTTCCCTTGCTTCTTTGTGGGATTTCCTTTCGACTCTTTTTGACAGGCACTCAAAGGTCTCGTCCTCTGAGGAACCTGAGCTATCTACCAGATTTTTCCTTGTCATTTCTGCATATGAGGGGTTGGAAGGGATGCCTTGGGAGGCTTCCAGAGGGGTTGTTTCTTCGCTTTCTTTGTTGGAGATGGGGGGCACATTCTGATCCACATTCTCTGGGGTTGTTTCTGAAGAGTTAACAGGGTTGCTTTATTTTATCATTTGGGATTGAGGCCACCTCCTGGATGGGGATGGAGTTGTTGGGGATCCCCTTCATTGTGCCTTTCCCACTTCCTTTTTTTTGTAGGGATTCATTCTAAAATAGGGTCCATTTCTCACCATTGGATTTGTCAAGCTTCCCCTCGGCATTTTTCTTGCAGTGTTTTTTGAAGTGTCCGTAGCCGTGGAAATGTTTGCATTTGAAGGGAAGATGCTCATAATCCAACTCTTGAACATGGGACCATCCAGCAAATGTTAGCTTGATTGCTTCTGGAAACCATTCCTCCAAATCTACTTCGACACAAATGCAGGCACACAAATACCGGTCTTTTATTACAGCTTGGTCGATGTATTTTCCTAAGTCATTGCCGATTATCTGAAGGGAATTCTGTTGGAGATAATGCTTACATTCCATATTTGAGAAGTTGGTTTGATGGTTGAGAAATTCTCTCAACCTCTCTCTGTCTAATTTAGGAATAATTTGGATCTCAGAAACTCTATTTAATAGAGTAATCTGAATTTAAATCTGTGTGTGCACATACACCATTTGTGCATAATATATGATTGTGTTTCTGTAATTATGTGATTTTCGATATTTCTATCATGGTATCGGAGCACAGGATCAGAGGCCTGTGTATGTGTGTTGTGTTGTGAGGAAATGCCTAAAGCTGCATGGTGCTTTGTTGGTTGAGATTGAAGTCAGATCTTTGACTAGTGTTGTCCATTGTTGTTGTAAGGGCCCTAAGTGCAAAAACCTTCATTGCAGAGGGTTGTGGTTAATGGTTTCCAACTGTATTAAATTTTGTGGATTCTGCAGCGACGCGTTCGGCCTTTGGGTGTGAAGCTGCTGCTTCCTTTGATAATGAAACTGTTATTTTGGAGAAATAAATTTTTGGACCACGGCATATAAAAGTATAGGCTCCCAATCGATGGGAACTCAGTCGAGACCTCTTTGATGAATTCCAGGAAACATTCGAAATCGTAGTGTGGCTGAATGAGTTCAACGTGGTTATAAAGGCATGGGAAGATAGACTTGAATTGAAGAGCTACGCAGTTTTCAAGTCTGAAGAGAGCAGACTTCTGCTGGAAAAGACCGCCAAGACCAGATTACTACTAAAGAAAACCATACTTCTGCTGGAGACTTTGGGGTTAGAGATTTTATTTTATTTTATCTAGATCCATTCATGAATAATTTCAAATCCCTGTCATGTCACTTTCGATAGTTGAATATCTGATGAAAATTTCTGAGGCCGCTGTTATTCAAGAATTCTAGAATCCGCAAGTAATATGTTGAATGGCATTGGTGGTGTACTCTGAAATGAAGTAAAACATGCCAGATTCTTTAACTGCGATTAGTTAAATTTAGATATAAGGAAATCAGCACCCGCCAGAAGCAGACACAGTAGAGACAGGACGTACGGTAGCATCTCGTATGCAAATCCCAAGGTTGCTCGTTCTAGGTAGAAGATCTGCGATTTGTTGAATTTGTATGTGCACAGAGAACGGTGACCGGACAAGTCTGAAATTTTGTTGATATCATACAAACCTTCTTTGGTACCATACAATGTTGCTTTGCGCTAAATTTACTAGTGTTAATTAAATTTCTGGAGCCAATTGCACAACATTTAACACGTTTAGAACAATGTTAAACTTGCATTGGCACACATTGGAGTAGAATAAATGTTACAAAGAAAATAGCTGAAGATCCATGACACTAATGGTATAAGTAACACAAACAGTTGCAACAATATTGAAGTTCTTTCTGGTGGCTGAGTTTTATGGTTGAATTTCAGGTGTTGAAATATGTGTAGTTTATTAGTATTATAATTGGTTTGTAAATTAGGTGGTGATGAATTAAGGAGGTTATTTTGTAATACTGAATCTAGATACATTTTGTATCTAGACGGCTTTCCTAGATAACTGGCGAGTACAGCGGTTGGCACCTATGTATCTCGGTAGATGGGAGCTCGTCCATAGAATGACTAGGAGTTCAGCAATTGCAAAAATGCAATCAATTGTGTTTGAAGAGATCAAGTGGCAGTAAGGCTCAATATGGATGGTTGTCCAGATAGTATGGCAGTTGCAGATCTAGGGAAGGATCCCTCATTAGTGGTAGACATGGAAGTGGTTTCCTAATGAGGTTATGCGACATATTGGGATGCTGTTCGGTAATTGACTTCAGGAGGTCCTTGATTCGGGAGTTGAGGAAGGGAACTCGGGAATCCAACTTGCCAACTACACCTTTCCGAGGGTTATGAGGCAACTTGATGGAGGATCTACTGATAAGCTTGACTATTTTGTTATTTTTATGTAATGTAATCATTAAGGGGGGATGTTGGAGATACTGCTTACATTCCATATTTGAGAAGTTGGTTTGATGGTTGAGAAATTCTCTCAACCTCTCTCTGTCTAATTTAGGAATAAGTTGGATCTCAGAAACTCTATTTAATAGAGTAATCTGAATGTAAAT
Source organism: Pinus albicaulis (assembly GCA_034641835.2). Taxonomy (NCBI): domain Eukaryota; kingdom Viridiplantae; phylum Streptophyta; class Pinopsida; order Pinales; family Pinaceae; genus Pinus; species Pinus albicaulis. The sequence continues at coordinate 323,931,856 of CM076582.1, forward strand.
CTGTGTGTGAGTGTGTGTGCACATACACCATTTGTGCATAATATATGATTGTGTTTATGTAATTATGTGATTTTCGCTATTTCTATCAAATTATGGTTCCAACAGTGCAGAGGGAGATGGGGGAGGCGCACCCAGACAGGAACAGTAGAGGGCACGTCTTGAGTGAGATCAAAATCAGAAAACCATTTGTTTAGGTATAAACCTTGCAGACCCATGAAGTATGGGCCATCCTTGAAGATGAGACTTTTGTCCTTTGCACTTTTGAAAACGAACACGAAGAAACCTTTGCCCACAAAATAGATTTTTATACCTTCTTTGGATAATGGGATCCATTTCCTCTGAACCCAATCTTCCACTGCTTTGGAAGATGGCCAGAGGCCCGTGAACTGTCCTATGAGGCCTCTCTCTACGAAATTCAATGCAGATCTACAAGTTTCTTCTTCTAGGAGGGCCACCGAGGGGATACTATCCATTTTCTTGACGAAATTCTGTTGCGTTGTAGAGGAAGCTCTTTTTCTACATGCTGCCACCAAGGATTTGAAGGCGTGCACCTCCGAAGGTAGAGGGGGGGTTTAGGTCCCCCTCCAAAAGCCATTGCAAAGTGGGAGGGGGGCAGCTGAGGGCCGCGAGGATCTGCTATGCGCAGCAACCACAGGGGCGCGAAGTCGAGGAGCCAGAGGCAAACCTAAACGCACACACAATGGGAGGTTCTTATTAATATTATTATACAAGAGTTGCATTTTATTTTGAGTTGTAATTGTTTAACTTAATTATTTGAGTTAAAATCATTTTAACTAGTTCTAACTGATGGATGAGCTAGTGAGAGGTCTAATGAATTAAATCTGACTTAATTCACATGCAATGATCAATAAAATAACTAATAATTCACTATAAATAGTTGTTGCATGTCATTTCTAAGGAAGACCCATTTGAGATAGAATTTATAGGGAATTATATTATCAATTTTATAATTAGAAAATTGTACAAGTCATGCATGAGCTTAACAAAATGCCTTGGATGTATTGTGTAAGCAATTATTGGGAATTTCCTAATTAATAGGGGCTTAATTCCCTCATGAATGCGTAAGCAAGGATGAGCAACCCAGAGGCAAGAAATTGGTTAAGTATTGGGCCAAACTTACTGGGATAAGGGTAAGACAGTTAGAGATAATGCATAGAGCTCTCAATCATGAGAGAAGCATTGTATTGTTTCATATTCTTGACTTAATGCAATATACAAATAGTGAAGTTTTTAGCTGAGGCTTCCCCACATACATCTTTGTGTTGTACGATTGTAATTATTTCTATTTATTATTCACGTGATTGTGCGATCATAATTGGTTTCCACAATTTTTAGAATGGATTCAAGAATTTTTTTTTAGCATATTACAAGATCAATTGAATATATGTAGATTTTATACATGGTATCGGAGCAGGAATTAGTATAGAAGAGAAGAATACAAGTTTTTTTTTTAACAGGTGAATTGAATTTGCAGATTTATTCTTTAGGACCAACAATAAATCAAGATGTCTTTTTGTGGATTGAGACTCGAATATTCCCTTTAGGGTAGCTCAAATTACATAGCTTGGAAGGAAAATATGGAGGAAATTTTGGAGGACAACGAACTAAAGAAATTAATAGGCAATGATATTCCCAAGCCCGTAGCAGCAAATGCTCAAAATCTTGATGCATGGAATAAGAATGTAGCAAATGAGAGAAGGATTCTTTTATAAGGAGTTAGATGTCATATTATATCGAACCTCCATGGAAAGGAAACTCCATATGCTATGTGGAAGGCCTTCACAGTTTTTTTTCTTCAGAATAGCAGCAACGAGAGGAAGTTGGCACTGCTGGACAAGCTCAGAAAGATCAAGATGGAGAAGGGCAACACAATACCAAAATACTTGATGAAGTTCACTCAATGCCGATATGAGATTGGAAGTTTTGATGTGACAATTGTTGAGGATAATTTCATGAGCATAACACATCTAGGCCTTCCCAAGAGCTGCCACAACAACCAAAATTCGACAGAACACCAGAGATGGATCCTCATCAAAAACCGGTGATGAGGAGAATTGTGCCTTGGCTGGAAAGGAGAAGAAAGGGAAAGGGAAGGAAGCCCATTCTAAATCAGATTCTGGTTAGGCAGACAAGAAGTGATACTTGTAAAAGATAAAAAAAATTCACCGTCATGAGCTTGGACACTATGCTACAAAGTGTCTGCACAAGAATACTAGCAAGAGGCCCTCAGGAGGAGTGGTAGGTGAAGCACTTGCTCCACAGTTCGAGCTAGATTTCACCCTCATTACATGCATGGTGTCATCGGTGATGGGTTTGGTGTGGTACTTAGATAGTGGAGCTTCACTCCATATGACCGAAAAAAAATAATTCTCCAACAACTTAGAGGAGGAGGATCTCCATATGCACATATAGATGGGAGATGACGAGAGTTATAACACGACCAACATAGGTACAATTACCTTTTAGAGGGAGCCTGGTACTCCTCTCATATTGTCATGTATATTGTTGGTTTTAAGAAGAATTTAGTTTCAGTTGTTCTATCGAAAGGTGGTGGATATGATGTGATATTTAGCAAAGGAAAGGTGTTCCTTCGTCACAAAGCCATGGGACAAGTAAAAAATATTGGGTTTCAACTAAATAACCTCTACAAATTGGATGTAGTATGTTGTGCTACTTTGAGCATGAAAACAAAGAAGGTGCAGAGTCAAGACATTGGTAAGTTATGGCATATAATATTGGGCCATCTACACCATTGCACTTTGAAGATCATGCAACATATTTCTACAAGACTTCCCAAGGGTGCACTTTAGTAGAAAGAGAAATGAAAAGGGTGTACATTGGCGAAGTACACCAAATCCACCTTTCATGATAAGGAAATCCGAGAAAAGGAGATCCTTGAGAGTGTTTACTCAGATGTGTGTAGACCATTATCAACAACCTCCACAACAAAACACAGGTATTATGTGATTTTTGTAGATGATTTTTCATGCAAGTGTTGGATATTTTTCATGTAGAAGAAATATTAGATGTTCTCAAAGTTTTGTGAGTTCAAAGCACTTGTCGAGAAAGATACAAGAAAGAAGGTGAAGGCTCTCATAAGTGACAATGGTGGAGAATATGTCTTGAATGAATTCAATAACGTTTGTGCTTCAGAATGAATTCGACGGGAATTGATCGCACCTCATAACCCACAAGAGAATGGGGTTGCAGAAAGGAAGAACATAACTATTGTGGGAGCAAGACGGGCGACGTTGCATGATCAGGGCCTACCATTGCATCTGTGGGCTGAATCATGCAACACAATAGTATTTTTTCAAAACATAAGTCCTCATTGGATACTTGGGATGAGTACATCATAGGAAGATTTTTCAGGTTAGAAACTAGATGTGGCGCATTTTAAATTTTTTGGTTCATCAATATATTTCCATGTAACCAAAGATGTCAGGAAGAAGCTAGATCTAACACCTAAGTTGGGAATATTTTTGGGTAAATCGATACATCTCATAACTATCGGGTGTACTTTCCAACACACAAGATGATAGTGGTTATAAGAGATGTGAAATTTGATGAAGGGAATGCCATGCGAATTTCCCTTGAGAGGGAGCTTCAGTTGCATGCTGTTGAGGACCTCTTGGTTCCAAAAGAAGAACCTCTAGATGTGGAGCAACCACAAGCAGAGGAATACATAGTGGAACCAACCAATCATGTAGATCCATCTATATATGGAAGGAAGCACACCAGAGAGGATAAAATGTTGGTTCTTGATGATGGGCCTCTAAAGTATACATAAATTAAGGCCCAGCTAACCTTTCTTAGGCTCATCTATCTTTCTTATCCACATAAAAAGATATATTAAATCTCTCCTTCTTCACTTAATAATATTTTCTTATGCTTTAATATGTTCTAAGGAAGGTTTAAAGGTAATTGAATATTTGTGTCTAATATTGGCTATTTTTGTAGAATATTGTGAGAATATTTGGCAGATTATGCAGATTTGGAGAAGGAGATAATTTAGGGACTTGCTACCTACCAATGGAAGATCAAGATTAAAGAATAAATGAGCACAATATGGAAATTATTGAGAAATATTGGAGAGATTCAAGGGGTTTGTCCACCCTCCTTAACTATCAAAGTAAGCCAAGAAAATTGGAGACGATGTGCACTCAATCTATGGTTTACTTGGAGTCAAAGTGGACTCAATCACTATTTTCTAGGGAGAAGTTGGTAGCTGCCCTTGAGGATAAATAAATTTGATCAAGAGCTAATTAGGGTCGATTCCGGGCGATGCCAGTCGATTTTCCAATCCATTCGATGCTAGTTGATTCCATTCCATTCAAAAATTTTGTTGCAAGCTATTAAGCTTTTTATTATTGTACTCAATTACTAAACTTTTAGAAATGTAACGAGGCTGTTCTCTTCCTAAAATGAGAAGATAGACTCCATTTTACTAATTTAGTTCCAGAGAATTGGGCTCGTGGGTTAGGGCCCAACCCATGTGCCTCAACTTCTCTGTTGTTTTCATTCTTTTCTTTCTGCCATTTAGCTAGTTTTGTTGCTCTCATTTCCTTAGATCTTCTTCTGATAGTTTCATTTTTGTTTAGTTTGCACTTTCAGTTTTGTTATTGTAGTTCTTCATTTGATTATGAGTAATATAATAGAGGAGAAAAATATAAAATTTTTGGATCAAGACCTCCCTTCTCATCTCTGTCAATAAATCTCAAGGAGGGTGAACCTTCCCACAAACCCAAAAATTGATTTTTGTTCACAATTTTTGAGATTAGAGTAGAGTTTCATTACCATTTTCAGCCTTCCTTTTGTACTGTATTCCCACACATTTGCCTATTTCTTTGTGCATAAGTTAGCAGGTTTGTTTGCAGGAATTGGTATTAAATTTTTGGAGAAGTTCACCCTCGCCTTCCCGCTTCATTTTCCATCTCTGTTTTCATGCTTCCAAACACTTCCGTTACACTTTGTTCCATCCTTCTTCTTTTATTGTAGTTGTCACCATTTTTACTCAAAAAATGCTTGAAAAACCATCAAATTTGGACCTCCGCCTTTTCTCCTCAAATCTCCCGCTACCATACTTCGCTCATCGCAAATTGCATTTTCTATTGGTTTCCGTTAATATTTCCAGCTCAGAACCCCGATTGCGATATTACTGTAGCACTCTGCCACATCACCTGTCACACTTCGTGCTTCACAACCTTTTCCTTTTTTTTCCTTTAAAATACTTAGCACAATTCCATTCATATCACATTTCGCACTTCGCAACCTTTTCTTCTTTTTTTTCCTTTAAAAGACTTACTGCAATTCCATTCATATCGCATTTCGCACTTCGCAACCTTTTCCTGAATAACACTTATGCTACCCCTCCAGCTTTGCGATATTGTGAATTGTGATATTGCATTTCGTATTTCACAGTTTTTATCCTATTTCATTTCACATTTTGTAGTTTTTATCCCATCTCCTTTCGTAATTTCTATCCCATCGCATTTCCCATTTTGCAGTCTTTATCCTGTCGCATTTCGCAAATTTCAACCTTATCGCAATCGCATGTCGCATCACCTTCCCATATCATATTTCACATTTCGCAGTTTTTATCCTCTCTCATATCGCATATCGTGCTCGCTCCCAAACAACACTTACGCTACTCCTCCAACTTTGCGATATTGCAAATAGCGATATTGCATATTGTATATTGCACTTTTGTCCCTCCATCGCAATTCTGCCATCACTGTTAGGTCCCTATATCACTAGTATAGTCCCTTATTATTGTTAGTGTAACCCCCTTATTGTTATTATTGAACCCTTGTAACCCCCATTTTGTTATTATTGTGCCCTTAAATTAGTATTGTTAGGTCGGCTAGGATTACATTGTGGCCCACTAGGATTACATTATAGCCCCATGGACTCCTATATATAGAAAGGAGGTTTTGTAAATTGTAGCATCCAAGAATTGTTCATTTATGTAATGTATTGGAGGTTTCCCCCTCGAAGTGGCTCATTTCTAAGGCGTTGATATCTCTTTTATTCTCTTTTTGGAGTCGCCTAGGGAGAGGATCAGTACTGTAGCTTTTGAGAAGGGAAGCCACCGTTCCAAATGTGTCATCGTGGAATTTTTGCTATAACTTTTTTTCTACGAAGCTTCAGAAGCTGAAATTTTTAGGGTGTGAAGCTGAAATTTTGAGGAAGTTTGTCTAAAAATTTCAGAACTTGGTTCGCAATATTTTCGGAGATATGATCTGTGGAAGTTAGGTCTTTTTTCAGGCTTCTAAAAAGGTCCTCGTGGAATTTGCGCTATAAAAAATTTTCTACGAAGGTTCAGAATCTGAAATTCATATGGTGTGAACCTGAAATCCTGAGAAAATTCGTCAAAAAATTTCAGAGATTGGTTCGAAATATTTTTGGAGATATGATCTGTGGAAGGTAGTGCTTTTTCAGGCCCCTGAATTTCATCTCAAAGAGGTGATCGTGGGAAAAGTTCAATAACTATCTCTCTGGGCATTGGATTGGAGTGCCGTAAAAATTTGTTGCAAGTAAACGGACTGCAGTTTCTTGGTTATCAATTTCAGAGACGAAGGACGAAACAATGACACGTGGCAAGTCGTACATGTTCACTCTACTGAACCAGTCCAAAATTGGGTCATTGTGGGAGATTGGAAATAACTTTGACTTGAAGAATCCAAATCAGATCATACCTGTGGCATTTGAAAGAAAGTTCAGAAGGCTACTACAGTAGTGAATTTCAGATATTGAAGATTCTCAATTACAGAGATAATTCAATTTCAATACAGAGCTCCTAAAAAGCAAGTAAAAGGTGTGTATTTTTTTTCTGAAATTGCATAAGTCTTGTTTGAAGAATCAAGTTGAATTGATTCCAAGGGAATATTGTAGAATAGATATCAGTATTGGATTCTAAAATGGCCCCTAAAAATAATTCAACTCCAATTAAGCCTTTATAAGGCTCTACTGTGACTCATGAAGACAAAGAATGGCAACATGACATATCAAAATTACAAGAACAAGTGCAACAACAAATTTCGCTCTCGCAAAGAACAACAAAAAATGAAATGGAAGTTTTGAAGAAAGGCATGGAAACTAATATGGATGGTTTGAAGAAAGGCGTGGAAGCTAAGATGGATGGCATGGAAGTGGGCATGTAAGCTAAGATTGATGACATTGAAGCTAAGATCGATGAAAACATGAAAGACAACATCGAAAACATGAAGAATGATCTAAAAGCATACATGGAAGGCTTGATGACAAGCTTAAAACAAGAAATGATTCCTAATGGCGGAAATATAGTAGAAGAACCTCATGATGAGAACAAAATAAATGTTAATCGTGATTTCATAACCTCTAATGTTGGCGGGAAGAACCACTATATTCCAAAAATGGATATGAGGAAGTTTGATGGAAAGGATCCTGTAACATGGATACTACAGATGGAGCAATATTTTGATCTCCATAACGTGCAAAACACACAAAAGGTACGCATTGCAACTTTACATTTAGAACAAAATACATTTGTATGGTATCGATGGTTTTGCTCCTGTAAAAAAATTGTCACTTGGTCAATTTTTACAGAGGAAATGATAGCACATTATGAGGATACAAAGAGAAACACCTTCTTTAGCCAATTGATAAATCTCAAACAAAAGGGTTTAGTGGGGCAGCACATTGAGGACTTCCAAAAATTGAATATAAGGGTAACTGATATTCCAGAGGAACACAAGATCGATCTCTTCATAGGCACTTTAAAGGATAACATCCAACATGAAGTTCGCGTTTTGGAACCTGATTCATTGGAGAAGGCATTCGGGTTGGCAAGAAAAGTTGAATGTAAAATTATGGCGACAAGGAAGCCTACCACTCAATTCTATAAAGAAGGAAGTGTTGCTACGCCTAGATTTCCACAACCTACAAGGTTGACACCACAACAATTGGAAGAAAAAGAGCAAAAGGGCTTTGCTACAGTTGTGATAGAAAATACACTAAAGGTCATAAGTGTGCTGAGAAGAAATTATTTTACATAGATTGTGAAGAGGAAGAAGAAAATGAACAAGAAGAGGATATACACCAGAAACCAACCCTAGAAGAGGAAGAAATGAGTCCGACCATATCGTGTAATGCATTGGCAGGAATTACCACTCCTCAAACTCTCAAGATAGAAGGACATATCAAGAAGAAAAGGTAATAGTGTTGATTGATTCAGGTAGCACCCATAATTTTATTCATTGTAAGGTAGCCAAGGAATTAAATTGTTTCCTATACCCAGCACCAGAATGTCAAGTGATGGTTGCAAATGGAGGAACTATAAATTGCTCGGGAAAATGCCATAATATCAAGCTAACCATGGGGGAATATGTATTGACTAGTCCAATGCTTGCCATTCCTATGGGAGGTGCTGATGTTGTACTAGGAGTACAATGGTTACAATCTTTGGGGACGGTAGCTTTTAATTTTCAAAAACTTTTCTTGAAATTTTTTTCAGAAGGAAAGGAAGTCGAATTACGGGGTATTGCGGGGAAGCCATGAAGGATAATAAGCTCTAATGTCATGACAAAGCTTCTAAAGAAAGAACAGCGAGGCGTAATTGCACAATTATGCTCACTAGAAGTTCCAACATCAAAATCATCTATTTCTGCACATCTCCAACAAGTCTTGGACAATCATTCCAAGGTGTTTGAAACTCCCAAAGGAATCCCACCTATTCATGATCATGATCATGCTATTCATTTGATTCCAGGAAGTGTTCCTCCAAACATCAGGCCTTATAGATATCCTTACTTCCAAAAGAGCGAAATTGAACGTATGATTGCAGAAATGTTAAGGGCGGGTATAATTCAACCTAGTCAAAGTTCTTTCTCTGCTCCTGTAGTATTGGTACACAAGAAGGATGCATCATGGCGAATGTGTCTGGATTATAGGGAGCTCAATAAGCTCACCATTAAAGATAAATTTCCCATTCCTGTGATTGATGAATTATTGGATGAATTACATGGAGCAATTTATTTTACCAAGTTGGATCTTCGTTCAGGATATCATCAAATTAGAATGAAGACCGAAGATATTCCAAAAACAGCATTTCGAACTCATGAGGGTCATTATGAATTTTTGGTCATGCCTTTTGGCCTTACCAATGCACCTTCTACATTTCAAGGGTTGATGAATTCTGTTTTCAAACCCTTCCTTAGAAAATTTGTGCTAGTATTTTTTGATGATATACTAATCTACAGCAGGTCTTGGAAGGATCATGTTGAACATGTTGACAGGGTTCTCAAACTATTGCAGGAGAAACAATTATATGCAAAAAAATCCAAATGTTTCTTGGAGTACAAGAGGTGGTATATTTGGGTCATATTGTATCTCACGAGGGTGTTAAAGTAGACCCTAACAAAATTGAAGCCATTAAGGAATGGAAAGTCCCCACAACCATAAAGAAGTTGCGAGGATTTCTCGGGTTAACAGGGTATTATCGCAAGTTTGTTAAGAATTATGGGAGAATAGCAGCACCTCTAATAACATTATTGAAGAAAGATGCATTTTCATGGACTCCTGAAGCAACTAAGGCCTTTGAACATCTTAAAGAGGCAATGTGCCTAGCACCGGTCTTAGCTACGCCAGACTTCACAAAAACCTTTATTGAGGAATGTGATGCCTCAGGAAATGGAATTGGTGCAGTTTTAATGCAGGAAGGAAGACCCATTGCTTTTGAAAGTCGTCCAATCAAAGGAAAGTATTTAAAGAAACCTATTTATGAGAAGGAAATGTTAGCAATACTGCATGCACTAAAGAAATGGCGAACTTACCTAATGGGAAGACACTTCAAGGTAAAAATCGATCATGATAGTCTTAAACACTTTTTGGAACAAAGACTATTGTCAGAAGAGCAGAAAAAATGGGTCACAAAGATGTTGGGTTATGACTTTGAAATAATCTACAAAAAAGGAAAGCTTAATGTTGTTGCAGATGCACTCTCAAGAAAGAATTAAGAGGTGGAAGCATTGCTTTGTGCCATTTCTATTATCCAACCAGATTGGATAACCGAAGCAAGAGATGAATGGAAGAAGGACAAAGATGTATGGACACTCATTCAAAAGTTGCAGCAAGATCCTAGTACATCTGATACATTTAGTTGGAAAAATGATTCCCTATGGTACAAAGATCGCTTATATCTTTGTAAGAATTCCCAACTAAAACAAAAGATTCTTCTGGAATTGCACACTTCTCCTTTAGGAGGACACTCAGGATTTTTAAAAACTTACCACAGGGTGAAGAAAGAATTTTTTTGGGATGGCCTTAAATCTGATATTCGAAAGTTTGTGGCGGAATGTTTGGTTTGCCAACAGAATAAAGTGAAAACAATTAAGACCCCAGGACTTCTACAACCTTTATCCATTCCAGGTCAACGTTGGGAGGAGATTTCAATGGATTTTATCACAGGTTTACCTAAGTCCGAAGGAAAGAGTGTCATCATGGTGGTAGTTGATAGACTTACCAAGTATGCACACTTTTGTGCATTATCTCATCCATTTAAAGCAAGTACAATTGCTACTACATTTATGGACAGAATTCAAAAGCTACATGGAAGCCCAAGGGTTACTGTGAGCGACAGAGATCCCATTTTTACTGGAAATTTTTGGACGGAGTTATTTTCTTGTTTGGGTACTCAATTAGCTCATAGCTCATCTTATCATCCTCAATCCGATGGTCAAACCGAGATAGTAAATAAATGTTTGGAAGGATATCTTCGTTGTTTTGTATCTGATAAACAAACACAATGGGTCAAGTGGTTACCTCTTGCCGAATGGTGGTATAACACTTCCTTCCATACTGCAGCAAAAATGACCCCATTTATGGCACTTTATGGATATCATCCACCATCCATCACATCATCTTTAAGGGAAAATTCGAAGGTTCAAGCAGTGGAAGATCACATCGAGCATCAGCAAGAAGTTCTCCAACTCTTAAAGGATAACCTGAATTTGGCACAAAAATCGAATGAAACAACAGGAAGATCAACATCGCAGCGAGAGAATTTTTGATGTAGGAGATTGGGTATTTTTACGGCTACAACCATACAAACAAATGTCCCTCAAGCAAGCTAAGAAGGATAATAAATTATCACCAAAGTACTATGGTCCTTACAAGGTGCTGCAAAAGATTGGTTCTATGGCATACAAATTGGAGCTTCCTGCTTCTTCGCGAGTACATCCAGTTTTCCATGTTTCATGCTTAAAAAAGGTTATAGGTGAAAATCTTCCAGTTCAAACAATATTTCCAGAACTTGATGAGGAAGGAAAAATCATATTGGAACCTGAAGGGGTCATGGAAACAAGAACTCGACAGCTACGGAATCGATCAATTTCAGAGTATCTCATCAAGTGGAAGAACTTACCCACTGAAGATTCTACATGGGAGGATGAGAATTTTATACAGAAGCACTCGAAGCTACTCAAGCGTTGAGGACAACACTTTTTTGAAGGAGAGGGGCATGTTAGGTCCCTATATCACTAGTATAGTCCCTTATTATTGTTAGTGTAAACCCCTTATTGTTATTATTGTACCCTTGTAACCCCCATTTTGTTATTATCGTGCCCTTAAATTATTATTGTTAGGTCGGCTAGGATTACATTGTGGCCCACTAGGATTACATTATGGCCCCATGGACTCCTATATATAGAAAGGAGGTTTTGTAAATTGTAGCATCCAAGAATTGTTCATTTATGTAATGTATTGGAGGTTGCCCCCTCGAAGTGGCTCATTTCTAAGGCGTTTATATCTCTTTTCTTCTATTTTTGGAGCTGGTTACACAACAATCACACTTTAAATTTGCGATATTATGTGCTTTAATAAAGTCCAAACACCTTTTTCACTCCTTTGAGTCTTGTTTCGTGTGTTAAGCCTTCCACTAGCATCTTTAGCCCTTTCCCTCTGGACTGCAATTAACACTTTTTCAATTAGAATCAAGTCATGGATAGGTTAGTTGCATGGATAGAAGCATGGTAGATAGAGTATAAGACAAGTAGGGTGTATTTAGCAGATTGGCCAAGTTATGTGTGGTTTAAATTAATTTATTTTCTACCATTTCTTTTCAACAAGTTAAATTAGTTCCCTTTCCATCATTTCCTTTCTTCAATTTAAATTAGTTTCTTTTCTACCATTTCTTTCCAGCAAGTTAAATTAGTTTCCTTTCCTGTTATTTATTTTCAGCAATTTAAAATAGTTTCCTTCCCTGTCATTTCTTTTTAGCAATTTAATTTAGTTTCCTTTCTGTCATTTCCTTTCTGCAATTTATTTTAGTTTCATTGAAGTGTGACAAACTTCACCAAGAAACCCTAGAAGTAGCACCCTTTAGTAGAGCGGAAGAGGATGACAAGAGTAGAATGCATCAGTTTTGTATATAGCATTGTCACCTCCAAGTTTTTACAAACCCTGGGTTGATAAAGTAAAGTAGGGCAACCACTGGGAGTTGCAGCACTCTTGGTGCGATACCAGGGCTCACCACTTTTTGGCGTCGTTTCTGGGGAGGTGTCTAGTAGATGATTTGATTCTGTTTTAGTATTCTTTTATGCTTTCCTTTTTCATGTTGTTTATGAAATATTAAAAAATACAAAAGAATTTTATTTTCATGCCTCATAGGAGTAGGGATACTCAGATATTTTTAAAATACTTCTCCAATACCAACCCCCCTACTTGACCACGTGGTGTAATAAAAACCACATCACCATACACTTTTGAAGGTAGAAGAGATGGATGGATATGATGACAATGAATAAGATCTTATTAGGTTTCTCGTTCAAGATATGGGCATCAATGTACATATGAAGAACATCCCTCCATATTTCCTTCCCAACTTCCATGGTATGAGGACAGAGGATTCAGAAATAGTTCTCTTTGAATTTGAGATACTTTGTAGATCTTATGGATACTTATCACACACTCAAAAAATGAGCTTGTTTCCTGCAACATTGAAGGATAGAGCTCTTAAATGGTTCATGAGTCTAGGTATTAATTCAATAATATCATGAAATGATATGCAAAATGTTTTCATAGAAAAATATAAGGATCGTGGTCTTAGAGAAGAAATTTTTAGAATGAACCAAGAAGAAGATGAGAGCCTTGAGGATCTAATAGAGAGGTTCATGTATAATTTTAAGAGGTAAAAATTGCATCATTTAGGATTTGACACACTAAAAAGCATCTTACTTAGAACAATTAGGGATGAGTGGATTGATCTCCTCAATCTCATGAGTAGAGGAGATGTCGACCAACTTTCATTTGAAGAAATTTGTGAAACGATGCAAGCACATATCAAGAGGAATGGAAAGAGTAAGTAAGTTTGCCTCAACATTGGTAAGGCAAGATGAACTTGGAAATTTTCTTGACAAATTTAAAACATAAATTCTTAGCAATTTAAGTGAACAAGTAGAAATTTTAAGAATGAAAAATGAGCAAAAATAAGATCATGATATTTTTTTTTTATCCATGCAGAATCATATGCTACTAAATGTTGTCCATCATTCCCTAGGTTTAAATAAGTTTACCAGGAAGACAATGGTACAAGGCAATCACCAAAGAAGCTATGTTATGTAGCTCCAAGGATACCCTGGAAGTCTAGTCAACTTGATATGATGCAAGGGCCCACTTCACAATTTCAAGCTTATTCACATATTGGAACACACTTCCTCCTTGGCAATCTCAGCCATATCAACCCCAAAACCAATCGTGGCAACATTATTGGCAAGGAAATTATTGGGAAAATCCACAACATCCTCAATATTTCCCTCAGTATCCTCCATACCCAAATCCATGCTATCCCTACCATCCAACTCCACCACAACCACAGCCTCAATCACATCCATCTCCTATATCCACTCCCACTCAACTACCCGTACCACCATTTCCAAACCCACACCATGAAGTATCTCAACCCACTTACAATTCTGAGGTAGAATACTACCAAACATATCCTCTTTATATAAATGGTTTGCATCCTAGTTCAAGAAATGTATTGCAAAGAAGAGTTTTTCTTAATGTCATTGAAGGAAAAAATCAAGAAGAAGAAGATCCAAATGAGGAGATCAAAAGATCAAGGGCTGCACTTGATGAAGATTCGGCATCAGAATTAGATGTTGAGAAAGTTTCCTCAGGTTTACCAGCATTTCCTCCATGTGTTCAAGAGAACAATCAACAAAAAGAGGAAGATTTGAATGTCATAATAGAAGAGGACATCCAAGGTGATCCAAATCAACAAGTGGACCGGGGGCATCACAACTATATTGACATATGGTTCCAAACAGTCATTAAGTTGTAGTAACACACTCTTCTCCAACAGTACTTTATACTATCCCAGTCAAAGAAATTCATCTCTTATATTTAGGTACACGTTAGAGCATGTATTCCAAGTGTGCACTTGATTTTATCTGTCATCTTGATGTGTACATGGCTCCATTGGAAGTATTCCTATACTTGAAAAAGATTTTGTTTTTTCAAGTAGAGTAGGAAAGTGAAAAAGAAAAAATGGAAGAAGAATAAAATCTCAGGTGAAAACCTCTTTTGAGGCATCTGAGATTGGCCCACTGATTGAAAACCTCCATGAGGCAGTCATTGGGTTGAAAAAAAAAAGAAAAAAAAAGATCCTAGAACCTCCTTTGAGGTGACTAGGCAGACCTACTAGTGGAAAACCTCATTAAGGAAGCTAGTAGGGCTTAAAAAAGAATGCATTTCTCCATTTATCTCTCTCTAATGAATGTAGGTGCTCTCTAACCTTTACAAGAAAAAAAAACATGAAGTTGGAACAAAAATAAATTTTGGTCAACACCCTGGTTAAAGGTAGTCAAACTTGGACTTCCTCCTCCTGTGCTCAGAAGCTCCAAAAAGACCTTAAGCAGATTATCACATGCAACTTCAGAGCAGATTCAGCCATCGAAGACAACTTCAACATCCATATCAACAACTTCAATATCACCTGCTAAAACAAATCAATTGTAAGGTTTAGGTATGCAATCATCTAACCCTTGCTTCGAACCTATTTTAGATTAAGAAAACATTAAAAAGTGTGAGAAGGAAAGTTATTTTTATATAGCCAAAATCAATAGAAGAGCAACCTCAGCCTTATCTAGCAACTAGCCTCACTTTTTCCACCAAGAAGAGGAACAAGACAAAAGTAAAAAGGACTTGAGAAAGGGGCTAGTAAGCAGTTCATGTAATAGAAGACAAGGAGTCCAAAGGGGTAACCAAGGGTGAACTCAGTTCACAGAAAAAGAACTGTGAGTTTATTCTGCATGCAAAAAATAAAAAATAAAAGGTGAATCCACCACCTCTTGGCATGCAAAACAGATTTTCTTAAGGCATATGAGGACCTCCATGAAGCACTTGCAAGAAGAATAGCAAGAAGATTAGTAGGAGGAGCATCGCATGGGCCAATAAACAGAAAATGAAATAAGCTAGAATGCAGGAAGAACCATAAGGCAGGGAGGATGAATAGGTTTCTTAGAGGATGAAACAATTTCAGTAGGGGGGTGATGATGGGCCTCTAAATTAGACATAAATTAAGGTCTATCTAACCTTTCTTAGGCCCATCTACCTTTCTTATGCACATAAAAAGATATATTAAATCTCTCCTTCTGCACTTAATAATGTTTTCTTATGCTTTAATATGTTCTTAGGAAGGTTTAAAGGTAATTGCATATTTGTGCCTAATATTGGTTATTTTTGTAGAATATTGTGAGAATATTTGGCAGATTATGAAGATTTGGAGAAGGAGATAATTTATGGACTTGCTCCCTACCACTGGAAGATTAGTATTGAAGAATAAATGAGCACAATATCAGGAAATTGTTGAGAAATATTAGAGAGATTCAAGGGGTTTGTCCACCCTCCTTAACTATCAAAGGCAGCCAAGAAAATTGAAGACAATGTGCACTCAATCTGTGGTTTACTTGGAGTCAAAGTGGACTCAATCACTAATTTCTAGGGAGTTGTTGGTAGCTTCCCTTGAGGATAAATAAAGTTGATCAAGATCTAATTAGGGTCGATTCAAGGCGATGCCGATCGATTTTTCGATCCATTTGATGCTATTTGATTCCATTCCATTCATAAATTTTGTTGCAAGCCATTAAGCTTTTTATTATTGTACTTAACAATTAAAATTTCAAAAATTTAACGAGGCTATTCTGTTCCTGAAATGAGCATATAGACTCCATTTTACTGATTTAGTTCTAGAGAGCTGGGCTTGTGGGTTAGGGCCCAACCCATGTGCCTCAGCTTCTTTGTTGTTTTCATTATTTTTTTCTATCATTTAGCTAGTTGTGTTGCTCTCATTTAGTTAGATTTGCTTCTGATAGTTTCATTGTTGTTTAGTTTTTTCTTTTAGTTCTGTTGTTGCAGTTCTTCATTTTCTTATGAGTAATAGAATAGAGGTGAAAACTCTAAAAGCTGTGGATCAATACCTCCCTTATCATCTCTTTCAATAGAGCTCGAGGAGGGTGAACCTCCCCACAGACCCAAAAATTGATTTCTGTTCACTATTTTTGAGATTAGAGTAGAGTTGCATTACCATTTTTAGCCTTCATTTTGTACTTTATTCCCACACATTTGTATGTTTCTTTGTGCATAATTAAGCAGGTTTTTTTTGTAGGAATCAGTATTAAAGTTCTGGAGAAGTTCACCCTTGCCTTCCCCCTTCATTTTCCATCTATGTTTTCATGCTTCCAAACACCTCTGTTATGCTATATTCCCTCCCTCTTCTTTTATTGCAGCTGTCACCCTTTTTATTCACAAAATGCTTGAAAAACCATCAAAGTTGGACCTCTGCCTTTGCTCGTTGAATCTCCGACTACCGTACTTCGCTCATCGCAAATCGCATTTTCTATTGGTTTCGGTTAATACTTCTGCGTCTGAACCCTGATTGTGATATTACTGTAGCACTCTGCCACGTCACCTATCGCACTTCGCACTTCGCAACCTTTTCCTTTTTTTCCTTTAAAATACTAATTGCAATTCCATTCATATCGCATTTCGCACTTCAAAAACTTTCCTTTTTTTTCCTTTAAAAGACTTACTGCAATTCCATTCATATCGCATTTCGCACTTCGCAACCTTTTCTTGAACAACACTTCTACTACCCCTCCAACTTTGCGATATTGCGAATTGTGATATCACATTTTGCATTTCATAGTTTTGATCCCGTTGCATTTCACGTTTCGCAGTTTTTATCCCATCGCATTTCACATTTTGAAGTCTTTATCCCGTCGCATTTTTCAAATTTAAGCCTTATCTCAATTTCATTTCGTATCACCTTCTGATATCGTATTTCACATTTCGTAGTTTTTATCCTATCGCGTGCACTCCAGAACAACACTTACGCTACTCCTCCAACTTTAAGATATTGCGAATTGCAATATTTCATATTGTATTAGCACTTCCGTCCCTCCATCACAATTCTGCCATCACGCTCTGTTGAAGATTGCAACAAGAAACAGTGAAGGAGGCATCCTGAAAAATCTTTCCTGATCCTAGTTGGAAAGTGATCACCTAAACTACGTGGGGGCCACATAAGTGATTTTTGTCACAAAGTCTACTTTTAGACTATGTCTATTTTTAGACATATGGATCATGGTCTATGAGTTGCAGGATACTATTTATGGATGATTGGTCAAGTTGGTAAAAATAGATGGACCTCTATTTTTAGACATTGGGCGGAATCTATTTTTAGACTCTCGAGCTAAAAATAGAACAGTCAAATATTATTAACCCTTAATAATATTTAGACTATAAACATTATCTTATCCTCTTGGAGCACTTCAGTTTTATGCTTGGATGTGGAACATGCAGCTGACAGAAGGAATTACGCTATTCCTAGGGGTTAGTTGAGCTATTGCATGGTTGATTTCAGTTAGAACTCATGTGGCAGAGTTTGGTGGAGTTGATGAGACAGTTGGTGGAGTTGTGTTCGGTTTAACTTAGTTGAACTAGTTTTATTTAGTCTAATTGACAAATACACTAGTGATGAGTGGTGTGAATTAATTATTAATTAATTCACTAATTATTAACTCATAAATCAACTAAATAACACATCAGTTAACTGCAATGCATGGACAGTTCAATGGAGACCAGTGTTAGAGGTGGGTGAAAGGGTGAGTCTACTATCAATTGTGACTATGGCTGTGCATGAGATTTGCACACACATTGATTGAGATTGCCAATGAGGATTGCACAGTACAAGCCAGGTGGATTTGAACTTGGATCTCATCATTATTCATCTTGGATTGCGTAGTAGAGGCAGGCAGACTTGTGGAGGAGATAAGAATCCGTGACTTGTTCATCTTCCATGCTAGTTTGTGTGTAGCATGTGAGATAGTGCTGAGAGCTGTGAGAGCTTTGTGCTATGTATTGTTACATGTTCTCTATCATTATAATATACAGATAGTTGGGGGTTTTCAGCTGTAAGCTTTCCCCATTACATACTGTGTTATATGTGTGCTTGATTATGTTTTAATGTGCGCATGCGACTGCTTCTATTTCTGCAAATTGATGATCAATTGTAGAAGAGGTTATGTATTATGCAAGAAGCTCAAATAGTGTGTAATCAGGATAATCTCGGTGAATAATTCAACTATTATTCGCCTCTTTCACTGTTTCTACATGGTTTAACTTAGTTGAACTAGTTGTGATTAGTTTAACTAGCTAATCAACTAGTAATGAGTGGAGTGAATTAAATATTATTTAATTCACTAATTATTAACTCATTATTCAACTCAAGAACACATCAGTTCACTACAATGCATGGATAGTTCAGTGGAGACCAGTGGAAGAGGTAGATGAAAGGGTGAGTTTGCTATTAGTTGCGACAGCAGTTGTGCATGAGATTTGCACAAGCATTGGAGGAGATTTCCCATGAGGATTGTGCAGTTGAAGCCAAGGATATTCGAACTTGGATCTCATTCATTCTCACCTTGGACGTCAGCAAGAGAGGCAGTAACAACATGAGGAGATTTCCCTGAACTCGTGACTTGTCTCGTTAAATCGAGCAGTTTGTGTGTAACTATTGGAGATAGTACTGAGTACTTGTGAGGAGTATCGTACTATGATTGTTACATGTTCTCTATCATTATAATATACAGATATTTGGGGGTTTTCAGCTGTATGCTTTCCCCATTACATACTGTGTTATATGTGTGCTTGATTATGTTTTAATGTGCGCATGCGACTGCTTCTATTTCCGCATATTGATGATCAATTATAGAAGAGGTTATGTATTATGCATGAAGCTTAAATAGTGTGTAATCAGGATAATCTCGGTGAATAATTCAGCTATTATTCAAATTTCTACATGGTATCAGAGCGAAATTGATCATCGAATCTATTACAGTGATTACAATTTATTTCGGTAGACAGAGTCTGTAAGCGGGCCAGGTAGCCTCTAGATCCATCCTTTCTTTGAAAGGTGATATATCCAGTAAATGCCCCTACAGTCGATCTCTATGCTAGAAATACTTTGTTCTCACAGATCAGAAGCGGTTGAGTTTTGAGCTGGTGGAATTCGAATTTGCAGCAATGTTTTCTTGGTGTCGAAGTCAAAATGTCTTATCAAGGATTGCGATTGGAGTATGCTCTTGAAGGTAGCTCGAATTATATTGCATGGAGAGATAGGATGGAGGCGGTGTTAGATGACAATGGGCTGAAGGAGTTCATAGATGCTAAAGTCCCAAAGCCTACTGATGCTGCTCAAGTTGAGGCTTGGCAAAAGAAGACAGCAAAGTGTCGAAGGATTCTGTTGGAGGGCGTGAAGGATCACATTGTATCCAGCCTACATGGAAAAGCTTCTCCATATCTTGATGTGAAAAGCCTTGACAGATTTATTCCAAAGCAAGAGTGACCAGAGGAAGTTGGTGCTCAAGGATAAACTCAGGAAAATAAAGATGGAGAAGAATGACACTATTCCGGTATACTTGACTAAGTTTGTCCACTGCAGGGATGAGCTTGGGAGTGTAGGAGTTAGTGTGGATGAAGAAGACTTGGTGAGCTTGGCTCTCCTTGGTCTTCTGAAGAGTTGGCATTTCTATGAGGATTTTGTCAATGGTCGGGATAAATTGCCAGGATGGGAGCAACTTTGGTCGGATCTTGTGCAAGAGGAGATAAGGCGGAGTACCAGGGATGGATCTTCATCAAAGGCATCTGATGAAGAGGATTGCGCTTTGGCTGCCAAAGCAAGGAAGGGGAAGGGCAAGAAGAATGCTTCTCAATCTGGTGCAGATGGTAAAGAGCGTGACATGTCCAAAGTGAAGTGTTTTCACTGTCACAAGCATGGACATTACGCCACAAATTGTCCACAGAAGAAGAAGAACAAGCAGGCTGCTGGAGCTGCAACTGGTGAGGCTCTTGCCTCGCAATTTGAGCTGGACTTCTCATTGATCGCATGCATGGTGTCTAGTGCATTGGGATCGGGGTGGTATTTTGATAGTGGCACTTCCTTTCACATGACGGGAGATGTGAATCTTTTCAGCGACTTGGTGGAGAAAGATCTCCAGTTGCATGTTGAGTTGGGCGACAATGGACGATACAATGCGACCGGCATTGGTACCATAACCTTTCAGAGGGAGTCAGGTAAACTCATTCTTTTACAAGATGTAGTGCATGTTCCAAGTTTAAAGAAGAATTTGATCTCAGTCGCAATGTTAGAGGATAAAGGGTATGAAGTTGTCTTCAGTGAAGAAAAAGTTTTCCTTCGGCACAAGGCAACAGGACAAGTCAAGAAGGTTGGGATTCGAGCAAAGAATCTCTACAGACTTGAAGTAGATGGGATGTCTACGGAGCTTCCTACTGTTGGGAAGTGCAAGAAAGACATGCAATTGATGCTTGAGAGGGAGCAAGGTTTGCATGCAGGTAAGGATGAACCTCGAGATGTGGAGCAGCCACAAGATGAGGATCATGGAGTGGGGGAAACCACTCATATAGAGAAATTCTGTGCCAGATGGGCAGAGGGAGTGCATGCAGCTATACCACCAGGTGTGAGGTGGGGTGACATGCATGATTAATCCCAAGAGGAGATTTCTAGGCAGGATTCATGAGATGGTGTGGATCTCATGAATTGAACCTAGCTACGAGAAGCCCACAGTGTAGCAGTAGCATGATCAGCTGGATTGATGCAGGCAGATCAAAGTGACAGTGTCGGATACTGGAGCGCGGATCAGAGTTGACAGCAAGTGCAGAGTGCATGGGTGCAGAGTTCAACAACGCAGTGGTTCTTGATGACATGTGAAATTGGTACCAGCAGAAGTCGAAGACTTTGATGAGAGATGCATCAGACTGATTGAGTTGTTTGGAGCCTATTCAGTTTCAGAAGAGTTGCAAAGCAGATGCATGGAGTTGCATGGCGCTTGCAAAGGTTGCAGGGCAAATGCATGGAGTTGCATGTCGCATGCAATGAAAATCCTTTCTTGTTGAGAGGGAGTGTTGAAGATTGCAACAAGAAACAGTGAAGGAGGCATCTTGAAACATCTTTCCTGATCCTAGTTGGAAAGTGATCACCTAAACTACGTGGGGGCCACACAAGTGATTTTTGTCGCAGAGTCTATTTTTAGACTATGTCTATTTTTAGACATATGGATCATGGTCTATGAGTTGTAGGATGCTATTTATGGATGATTGGTCAAGTTGGTAAAAATATATGGACCTCTATTTTTAGACATGAATTATTTTTATCATCGAGCTTGTATAATAAACATATATTATTAGCCCTTAATAATATTTAGACTATAAACATTATCTTATCCTCTTGGAGCACTTCAGTTTGATGCTCGGATGTGGCACATGAAACTGATAAAAGGAAATACGCTTTTCCTAAGGGTTAGTTGAGCTATTGCATGGTTGACTTCAGTTAGAACTCATGTGGCAGAGTTTGGTGGAGTTGATGAGACAGTTGGTGGAGTTGTGTTCGGTTTAACTTAGTTGAACTAGTTGTATTTAGTCTAACTGAAAATACACTAGTGATGAGTGGTGTGAATTAATTATTAATTAATTCACTAATTATTAACTCATAAATCAACTAAAGAATACATCAGTTAACTGCAATGCATGGACAGTTCAGTGGAGACCAGTGTTAGAGGTGGGTGAAAGGGTGAGTCTACTATCAGTTGTGACTATGGCTGTGCATGATATTTGCACACACATTGATTGAGATTTCCAATGAGGATTGCGCAGTACAATCCAAGGAGATTCAAACTTGGATCTCATTCATTCTCATCTTGGATTTCACAGTAGAGGCAGGCAAACAGTGGAGGATATTTGAACCTGTGACTTGTTCAAATCTGAGCTAGTTTGTGTGTAACTATTGGAGATAATACTGAGTACTTGTGAGGAGTATTGTACTATGTATTGTTACATGTTCTCTATCATTATAATATACAGATATTTGGGGGTTTTGAGCTGTATGTTTTCCCCATTACATATTGTGTTATATGTGTGCTTGATTATGTTTTAATGTGCGCATGCGACTGCTTCTATTTCCGCATATTGATGATCAATTGTAGAAGAGGTTATGTATTATGCATGAAGCTTAAATAGTGTGTAATCAAGATAATCTCGGTGAATAATTCAGCTATTATTCAAATTTCTACATGCTCTTCATTTGTGATACTATGCACTTTAATAAAGTCCAAACAACTTTTTCACTCCTTTGAGCCTTGTTTCATGTGTTAAGCCTTCCACTAGCATCTTTATTCCTTTCCCTCCATACTACAATCAACACTTTTTCAATTAGAATTAAGTCATGGATATCTTAGCTTCATGGATAGAAGCATGGTAGATAGAGAAAAAGATAAGTAGGGTGTGTTTAGCTGATTGGCCAAGTTAAGTGTGGTTTAAACTTGTTTCTTTTCTGCCATTTCTTTTCAGCAAGTTAAATTAGTTCCCTTTCCTTCATTTCCTTTTTGCAATTTAAATTAGTTTCTTTTCTACTATTTCTTTTCAGCAAGTTAAATTTGTTGAGATTCAACAAGATGATGAGCTTAGTGAAAAGAGTCGCCTTCACTAAGTGGGTCCGCAGGCTATTTTTAGACTATGTCTATTTTTAGACATGGTGATCATATTTCAAAAGTTGCAGGATGCTATTTGTGGATGGTTGGTCACGTTGGAAAAATAGATGAAATCATATTTTTAGAATATTGGGCGAAGTCTATTTATAGATCGTCCATCTAAAAATAGAAGTATCGATTATTATTAGCTCTTAATAATAATCCGACAATAAACAACAACTTATTCTCTTGGAGCACTTAATTTCAGTGCACAGATTTGGAAAATCAGTGGGCTGAAGGAATTACGCAATTCCTAGGGTTTACTGGTGGTTCATGCATGGAGGACTCAATTAGAACTAAAGTGGAAAAGTAATGACAGAGTTGGAAGAGTAGTTCATGGAGTTGTATTCAGTTTAACTTAGTTAGACTTAGTTTAGCTAGTTGTATCTAGTCTAACTGAATGATACACTAGTGAGAGTGGAGTGAATTAATTAGTTAATTGATTCACAAATAATAACTCATTAATCAACTGAACAATACAACAGTTAACTACAGTGCATGTTAGTTCCAGTGGAGACCCAGTGGAGAGATAGGTGAAAGGGCAAGATGGACTATCTGTTGTGACTATAGTGATGCATTGATTGCATCACACACACATTGGAGTTGCCAATGAGGATTGTGCAGTCAAGAAAAGGGTAATTTGAATTCATTTAGAGCTATTCTTCAGCAGGGATTGCGCAGTGGAGGCAGGCTAGTAAGAGGGCAGAGATCGGTGCATGGATTTGCAGATTTCTTCTATGTTAGTGTGTGACGATTGATTGCACTAAGAGCTTGATGTACTAATATTTGTATGAGATTGTTACATGATATCCATGATACATAATATATTATAGTTGGGGTTTTCAGCTTCAGGCTTTCCCGTTAAACAACTGTGTTATGTGCGATTGTTTTTATTTATGCTTCACATGTGTTTGCAATTAATTTTCTGCAAAAGATTAATAGTGGAATGATTCTATATTTTTCAAGAAGTTAAATATTGTGAGATCAAGGGAATCTGGATGTATGAATGCTTAGTGTATACTAATTTATACATGGTATCAGAGGAGTGTTAATTCTTAAAGATTGAAATTGTGAAGAATTGTTGAGTTTGTGCCGGTGGACAATTCGATTTTTCTATAAAAATTCTTGGTGCAAAAGTTGAGTATATATTGAAATGTCTTTCAATGGGTTGCGGTTGGAGTATTCCCTTGATGGGAGCTCAAATTAGATAGCCTAGAAGGATAGTATGGAGGTGGTGTTGGAGGATAATGGACTAAAGGAGTTCATTGATAGCGATGTTCATAAGTTGTGATCTAGCGATGCTGCATTACTTGATGCATGGAAAAAGAAGGTAGCAAAGACAAGAATAATTTTTTTGGAAAGTGTAAAGGACCATATTGTGTCTAGCCTTCATGGGAAATCCACTCCATTCTTAATGTGGAAGGCTTTGACATATTTTTTCCAAAGCAGAAGTGACCAGAGGAAGTTGGCGCTGAAAGACAAGCTCAGAAAAATAAAAATGGAGAAGGGCGACAGTATTCCAAAATATCTCATGAAGTTTGTCCACTGTAGAGATGAACTGGAAAGTGTGGGGATTACTGTTGATGATGAAGACTTGGTGAGCTTGTATCTCCTTGGGCTTCCAAAGAGTTGGCATAGCTACGAAGACTCTGTCAATGGATGGGAGAAATTGCCGGGATGGGAGCGACTTTGATCGGATCTTGTGCAGGAGGAGATAAGGCAGGGTTCCAGGGACGGCTCTTCATCGAAGAATGAAGATGAAGAGAATTTCATTTTGGCTGCCAAAGCAAGGAAAGGGAAGGGGAATAACTTTCCTTCAAAATCCGAAGCTAAAGGCAAGAAGCAGGATTTGTCTAAGGTGAAGTGTTTTCACTGTCATGAACATGGGAATTTCGCCACTAACTGCCCACAGAAGAAGAATAACTAGAAGGTTGTTGGAGCTGTAGCTGGAGAGGCCTTAGCCCTGCAATTTGAACTTGATTTCTCTTTGATCACATGCTTGGTTTCAAGCTATATGAGATCAGTGTGGTATCTTGATAGTGGTGCATCTTTCCATATGACGGGAGACAAGGAGTTGTTTAGTGACTTGGAGGAGAAGCACCTCCAGATGCATATAGAGGTGGGTGACGATGGTCGATACAGTGCGACCGGCATTGGGACCAATACCTTTGAGAGGGAGTCCGGTAATCCATTATTGTTGAAGGATGTTATGCATGTTTCAGGTCTAAAGAATAACTTGATCTCGGTTGCAATGTTGGAAGACAAAGGTTATGATGTTGTTTTCAGTGAGGGAAAAACCTTCCTTCAACATAAAACAACAGGTCAAACCAAGAAGATAGGGATTCGAGTTAAGAATATCTACAAGCAATAGGTAGGTGGCTGCGTTGCAATGGTGGGCAAAGCAGAAGAAGTGGTGATCCGGGATGAGGGCGAATTATGGCACAGGAGATTGGGCCATCTTCACCATGGCACTTTGAAGATTTTGCAGCAGATTTCTATTGGACTTCCCAAGGGTACTCTTGCGTAGTCAAATAAATGCAAGGGATGTACTATGGGTAAGTTTGTGAAGACCACCTTTCATGAGAAGGAGAACCGTGCTTCGGTGATCCTGAAGAGAATTCACACAGATGTGTGTGGACCTTTCTCGGTTGCTTCAACAACAAAAAATAGGTATTATGTTACATTTGTTGATGACTATTCTCGTAGATGCTGGATATTATTGATGCAGAGAAAGATCGAAACATTCTCAAAGTTTTGTGAGTTTAAAGCATTGGTGGAGAATGACTCAGGGAAGCAAGTGAAATCTCTACGGAGAAATAATGGTGGTGAATACATCTCGGGCGAATTCAAAGAATTTTGTAGCAAAGAAAGAATTCAAAGAGAACTCATAGCATTTCATAACCCAGAGCAAAATGGGGTCGCAGAGAAGAAGAACAAAATGATCATGGGTGTTGCGCGAATGATGTTGCATGACCAGGGCCTACCGATGCACTTGTGGGAGGAAGCATGCAACACTGCGGTTTATGTGCAAAACCGTTGTCCTCATAGAGTACTTGGCATGAGTACACCTGAAGAAGCTTTTACCGGTAAGAAGCTTGATATATCTCATTTGAAGATTTTTGGCTCATATGTTCACATTCATGTGACAAAGGATGCCAAGAAGAAGCTGGAGCTGACTGCAGAAGTTGGGATATTTGTGGGGTACACATAAACACCCCATAATTATCGTGTGTATTTTCCAAACAGTCAGATGACTGTGGTGTGACGGAATATAAAATTCAATGAGGTGAAAGCCATGAATTTGTCACTTGATAGGGAGCTACACTTGCATGCAGAGGAGGAACTTCTTGTTCCTAAAGATGAGCCTCTAGATGTGGATCAGCCACAGGAGGAGATTCATGGAGTGGAGGAGTCTACTCTTGCATAACCAAACATCATACAAGGTAGAAAGCGTACCACAGAAGTTGAGAGACTGAAGCTTGATGCGGCATAGAATGTAGGAGTCCCTACATCACAGCGTACACAAAGACAATCACCTGACTGAATTACTGCATACATGGCTCTGATGAGCATGTGTATTGTGACAGAGCCATCTTATTTTGAAGACGCAGTGCAAGAGCCCACATGGGTAGATGCCATGGTGGAGGAGGACTTACCGTCGTGGGAAACAATGCTTGGGAGATTGTTCCGTGGGGCCGTTGGGAAAATCGCCTTGTAGGACTGGCAGATGGATCTACAAGGTAAAGCAAGCTGTTGATGGGAGCGTCGAGAAGTATAAGGCAAGATTTGTTGCTCGGGGCTTCTCACAGATCGAGGGGATTGATTATGAAGAAACCTTTGCACCTGATGGTATTCTTCCATAAGGACCATCCTTGCTCTCTCAGTGCAGAAGGGTTGGCACATTCATCAGATGGATGTGAAGACTGTTTTTCTTAATGGGATCATTGAGGAAAAGGTGTACATTGAGTAGCCGGAAGGATTTGAGATCTACAGTAGCGAGTCGCATGTGTGCAGGCTCAAAAGAGCATTGTATGGGCTGAAGCAAGCACCATGTGCTTGATACACATGAATCAACAACCATTTCACTGGACTTGGCTTCACCAAGAGTGAGGTGGATGAAAACCTGTACCAAATTGTGGTGGAGGGTAAGCTTTTAATCATTGTTATTTATGTTAATGATTTAAAACTGACAGGTGATGAGTAGTTGATACACTCATGTAAGGCAGATCTTGTAAAGGAGTTTGAGATGAAGGATTTGGGCCTCCTTCATTATTTCCTTGGATTAGAAATATGGCAGTGGGAAGGTGAACTGTTTGTGTCTCAAGGCAAGTATGCCCGGGAGATACTGGAGAAGTTTCACATGCAAGGCTGCAAGCCTATCGACACTCCTCTTCTAGGAAATTTGAGGAAAGAGGATGTTGCATTGACAGAGTAACATATATATATGGAACTATTTGGAAATAAGGATGTAGTGCTTATAAAAATAGTGGATGCAGTGGATTGAGGGAATGATGGAAATAAAATCCTAGGCTGCAAAGGCAACTCAGGAATAAAAGGTTCTGTGGATGAACTGGCTATGGAGTCTAAAAATGAAGTGACAGCATACAGAGTTGAATCTGCTGCTAGAATTATTGTTGTGTGCAATTGAGAAATTGGAGGCTTGAAGTGAGATAAAAAATCGGCTAATTTCATAGCTTCATCAACGTCTTTAATCCGTGTAACATTAATCCTTTATACTTGACTTTGAGTTTCAGATTTATCTAATTTTATTTTTGTTGAAATAATATTATGTTTTGCTTTCAAGAAAGAAGTAAAAATAGGATCTATTATAGTATCTTTTAAATCAGTTTCAGATTTAATTCTAAACAATGATTGTTCAAATTTGAAATCAAAATCAATATCAGTTAAGCTCACTAACTCTTTGGGTAAAGAATTAGCTTTTCTTAAGGGCACTTCAGCTTCTAAATTAAAAATTTGTTTTTTCTTTTATTTTTTCCAATATGTTTTGGGTTATCTACTATAACTGCAGGCTTAGGATCCAGGTTAGAACTGGTATAGTAGGTTTTCCTAGAAGCCAG
Source organism: Pinus albicaulis (assembly GCA_034641835.2). NCBI lineage: Eukaryota > Viridiplantae > Streptophyta > Pinopsida > Pinales > Pinaceae > Pinus > Pinus albicaulis. The sequence goes on from CM076582.1 coordinate 323,960,036, forward strand.
AACAACTATTTATGAATACCCACAACCCTTAAAAATAATCTTAAAGAAAAAATATAGATTAAAAATCTTCCTTTAAGACTAAATTTAAAACTGGAGATTGGTTAGATCCCCAGTATGGTCGCCAGTATGTTATCACCCTAGTAATTTCTAAATATTGTGGGATTTTGATTTTTAGTTTTAAGAAAACTAGGGGTAACCACAAACCTACTTTGGAAATTTAGGATCTAGCATTCCTAAATTTCAGAGAGGGCTCTCTCTTTATGATTTAACTTTGTTTTTGTTTAATGTTTTAGGCTAGTTATGATAGTTCAATTTGGTTTTGGTTTTGAAATGTTTGGTGGAAAATAAGATTACTTATAGACAAATTAAAGAGGGATCTACTAGTCCATTGGGTTATGGAGTCAAAGTCTAGCAAGCAGAACTAGAAGGCAAGGCCAAGAGGATGCTAATATATTCAGGGCAAGGTAGAGATTTGGATAGATTGCTTTGATGAGATGGCTTGTTTCAGGATAAAGGGCAATGAAGAATCCTTTCATCGAGAAAAAGAGGAAGGAGGCAGGGGTCAAACAGGACTAGGAGCAATTAAGAATTCCTAAATCCGGAAATCAACAGAAAACATTTAAATGATTAAGTAGTTAAGACAGGGAGTTCTAACACTACTCCTGAAGTAATACTCCTAATTAATCATTAAGATTGAACAACATATATGAAATTAATGGAACTCAGAAAGTAAACAATGACAAGATAGATGCACTTTACTCTTCAAACTATCGCATGAATCCTGAATTATGAAGTCCAATTGGCTATTGTCTAGACTGCTGCTTTGAAATCAACACATGTGAACCTCCAACGTACCAAAAAAATGTCTAAATGCTCTTAGGAATTTTATTCCACCCTAAACACTTCATAAACTGAAGTATTTATATAAAATGTTTATTACAAATATCCTAGAGAGATTTAGGAATAACTCTAGGAAATAAAAATATCTTTACACATTAAGAGGGACAGTTGCTTAACAACTTAGCAAGTTGTCCTCTTATCTAGAAAATATAGTGCTATCTTATCTAACAAAACTTGTTTGTTTGAATAGCTGTCCATGATTCCTGGCATATTGCAAAATATCTTTTTAGAAGATGTCTTCACTGATACTCTTTCACCCTGTACTTCACCTCTGATACTCTTTCACGCTGATTATTTACCATTTCACTACTGTAAAAAAGGAAATTACAGTAGTCAAATCAGCTAGCTGTTGTTTTCATTTCTGATACACTTTAACTCTAGATTCTCACTCTGATATTATTTAACTTGACAATTTGACATTTAACTGCTATAAAAATAGATTTCTTAGCAGAAAAAATCAAAATCAAATATTGTTTTATTTGTTTCCCTTTCAAACTGATTGTTTCATATGCACTGTCTTTCACTGTTTGCTTCTTTGCTGCTATAATAAATCTATGAAGGTCTGCCATTGTTCAGCATCTGGAATTTGCATAATTTTCAATTTTCTATAGTTCTCATCTGCTTCAGTGTACTTAGCAAAATTTGGTCTAACTACAAATAAATGTTTGATTTCATTTTGAAGAAGAATAAATCTTCAATGTATTTGAGAACCACTTTCCCTGTTGGATATCCCTGTGGTAATTGCTTATTAATCTGTTCTTTGGCATGATCTCTGACCTTCTTATCATATTATTTCTGATCCATTAATTTTTCATTGAATACATGTATGTCTGGAATGCCTTCTTGTCTAAGCATAGTATACTTTGCTAAAAACTTGGTAATGGAAAAATTCATAGCATCACATTTTTCTTTCAAGTTATTCATCAAAGTTTTCTTTGTCAATGCCTTTTTTATTTGCAATATAGCTTTTGTCCTGTCCTGTATCTTCAATTCCTATAGCTCAGTCCTGTTCTTACTGTTTAAGAAGGTAATTAGCCTTTGTGTCTGTGCTGGTTTGTCTGCTAATTCTTTTGTAGTCCTTTGTATTTCATTTTGAGCTTCCAGAAGGAGGTCCCTTTGTTCATATATTATCTGAATTGATGGCCATTGAAGATGTATGGCCTAAATGATGTTGGTCCATAGATGATTTCTTATGTAAGAAATCTGTGTGGTAAAGCTCAAATCCTTCTGAAGATTTTTGACTTGCTCTTCAAGTCTTTTATCTTTTTTTCATAATTATTTTCATTAATTAATGCTACTTTGTTTGATACCTCCATATTCTGAATCTTCTTCTTCAAATTGTTAATTTCATGGGTCTTCAATGTCATTTCTTCCATTTCTTTAACAATTTTCCCTGCATCATTTGATTGCTGCACTTGTGATGTTGAGGATTCAATATTGGAAGTGGTAACTGATTGCACTGACACTGCAGTTGCCAGTGGCTCTTTGGGTGCTAAATTCTCTCCTAATGTAGAAGGAACATCAGCTGTAATAATGGGAATAACTGTGGGAATGGTGGAAGCATCTATTTCCTTCACAGTTTCCTTTTCTTTCATCAATAAATCCAATTGGCTTTCCATGTCCTTGATTTGAGCAGTAAGCTTTATAATCAACTGCATCATGTCTTCTTTCTCTTTTTGTTCCTGAAGTATTTATTTGCATTGTGGGTGCTCACTTTGAGGAAGTTTTAATTGTTTCCTCAAAGCAACAATGTCATCATTTTTCTTTTTGATTAAGACTTCAACAGCTTGTACATTGGATGGGTCCACTTCTATTTGTAGAATCAAGTCTTCTAAGGCTTTGATCCTTAGATATTTTTCATATAAGGAGCCTTTATCAAGCTTCATCTGATATTGCAAGTTGATGATAGTATTTTGCAAATTGGTTACACTCATGGCTTTTGTTACCATAGTGGAATATAGCATCTCTGAGCTATGCCTATGGAACTCTATTTGATACAACTCATGTACCTTTTCAATATTTACTTCAAATTCCTTCTTTTTGTAATCAGCCACTGTTTTAGGAGTTGAAGTAGTAGGCTGTAAACAGGAAATGATCATTTTATTTGAATAATAATCAAATGATGAAAGCAATCTATCCTAATTTCCTGGCTTCTGCTTGAGGAATTGAGAATAAATCTCACTTTTAATCTCCTCATTCCTTTGTTTAATCTGTTTGTATCTGTCCTTGATGTATAAATCTTTTTCTTCTGTTGTTTGAGAAGAAAAAGTTTCCATATTCCCCTGCCTTTCAATCACTTGGGTCTCTTTTCCTTTGGAGGCTGCTTGTTCTCTTTCAATTTCTGTCAATGTCTCCTTTATTATTGTATTTTCTTCATCATTACTAACCTTTGGTTCATCTTCAACTTCAATGAGTTTTTCTTTTCCTATGGAACCAAATCTTAGACTTTTATTGTAGATGAGTTTAAGTTTTATATCTGTGGTAGTTTTTGTTGTATAGGCACCCTCCTCTCTAGCTCTTTTGTTTGAAGTTTCTGGCTCTTTAGGAGTTACCACAGCAAGTTTGGTACCTACTTTTTCTATTGGCTGTGTATTTGCAGTCAAATCAACCAATGTATTCTCTTGCCCTTCTTCCTGATTAGCATACTTTTCAATATCAGGTTTTGGCTCATGTATAAAAGGAGGTAATTTGCACTTAACTCTGATACTGCTCAATAGACCTTGGGGGTCATAATTCCAAGGAAAACTCACTTGGAATTTCAATTCTGACAATCTGTTTTGTATCTCTTTCTCAACATCCCTGTTATTTACTATAAAAGGTCCAATCTAATTTTTCAATTTAAACTGAGTCTTATTTTTGGATACCATGAAATTGATGGCTTCAACATTCAATACATGCCTTAAATATTCCAGAGCAAAGACTCTTAGAGTTAAAAACTTAGGTAACTTATAGGGAAGCAAATTGGTTCCAAATATTCTTAGTTCAGTGTGCTTCGCATATAAGTACCAATCTCCCATTTTACACTGCTCTGATCACTATAATATTCTTGTCATCTCTTCATTTATTCTGGGTTGTTTTGACTTATGAAGTAAATTCGTTGCTGACCTGATAAATAAATCTATGAAGTCTATATATTTATATTCATTTCCTTCCTTTCTTAATAATGATGTCCAGAAAACAACTGATAGAGGCTGGCCCTCTACATTCATCTTCTGCAATGCTATAGGAAAATGATCTTCTTGTGAAAATAGGAACAAATGGAATAAATATGAAGAATACTTAAATACCCATTCAGTGGGTAGCTTTGTCAACTAGTGGTGTATGGAATCAGCAACGAATCTGGAAAAATCAAAGACCACAGCAAGAGGCTCACCAGGGGATAGAGTGGATAAAAATCCAAGGATAGACTCATATGTAAACTCATCAGTAAAGTATCCTAAGATGAAGGATAACATTGAAATAACATGTCTAGAACCCTCTATAAACTTAGAAGTGGAATATGGAGGATTCAACTTTGGGATATCCAAATGACTGGGCATAAAGTTTTGGAAAATCATGAATCTTTTAGGGAAATCTAACCCTAAATATAATTGTGTAAGGGCTGCAATGGATAATGGGACTACCCTAGGGTCAAATTGTAACTGCAACATTTCATTGATTGACTCAACAGTGATAGAAAAAAGGATTTCCCTATCATTATTCACAATGGATCTTTGATCTGGGACATAATACTTCTGGCATAATCTTATCAAATCCTGACCAAGATGTGTCACTGGGACTATATATTTAGGTAATTTTGTATCCCAAAGAGGCATTTATTCTTTGTCTAAAAACTTCTCATGACACCAATTATGTACTTCTAATAGATTGAATTCTACTAGAGGATCTACAATTTTATAATCCAAGTCAACTAGAGGGATAATTTCTTCACTGGATACTGGAGGTTGAAGAGGATTTACAGTGATAGTGGACTTAGTAGAAATAATAGGAGTAGACTTTGGAACTTTTGATGCATCGGTTTTAGGAACGATTAACAGGCTTTGATCCTCCAGCCTTAGGTGTGAATTTTCTTTTTGTCATTTTGAATTAACTACAACAAGATTAAACAGTTTACTATAGTTCGTTTTCTTCAACAGAGGGTAATTGAGCAATTTTTATGGGCAAGGATGATAGCAGTGGGCAATTCAGTGCTTAATTGGGGATTTTAGGGTACAGGAAATAGCTTAAGGAAGAAAACACAGGTTTTCTGAATGATTAGGAATGTAAAAGAGATTTTAAAGTTTTCAGTGGTTTTTAAAACCTTTTGAACCGTGGAATTTGTCTTTCACATAGTTTAGACTGATAATTTGGCTTAGAAATGAGGTTTTTTGCAAATGGAAATTTCTGGAAAAAAAATGGCGAGGGTTTTTTCACCCATTCAATTCAATCCACTTAGTTATAAGGAAACTGGTCCTTTAAATCCAGTCGGAGCCACCATCCCAAACGGAAAAGGAGCTGTCTTAAGGTCCCGACCGGGTGGTTTTCCCCCAATGTTTGAAGCAGAGATTTTCTAGGCTTCAACAGGTGGTAAATGGTATTGCCTAAAATGAATGCGATCATATCAGAATATGACACGTCATAGGAGGTAGTAATGAAAAAACTGCCCATTTCACGCTCGTTCAAGCGTTCTGTAGTCGATTGATTTGGGAGCGTGAAAATGGTCATCAGCCGTCAGATCTTTGGAAAGGGAGCAAACGATCCATATTAAATGGGAAGCTACGGTTAAAGAAGCATGTGGGACCAGGGGCTTTATATGCGCGACAATGAAATAAAACCTTTGTAACATATGTATTTATATCCAAAGTGTTATATCAAAGGATAATGCTTATATGCGATGTATATACTTTAAAAAGGGTTTGAAATGAGCGGTTATATATATCGAAGGTTTATATACAAGGAAAAAATGCGCATGCGGCAGGTTGTATTAATCAAGGGATTAATTTATGTATAAAACGTAAGGTTTCATATATCGGGGAAATATTTTTCGCTTAGACATATATAAAACATGCCTAAAGTCTTTTTTTATCTTTATTTTTATTATATAGTTATAGACTATGGAAATTTCTATCACTATAGAGGGCAGGATATTTACATATGGTTAGTTTTATGCCAAAGGGGGTGTAATTGGGGATTTTATTTAAAACATTTGGGTAATTAACTTTGGCAAAAAATCTTATATTAGTGGGTTTTTTGGAATATTTAAATACAAGGAGTTATATTAATAGGATAAGGTTTGCTTTTAGGGATTTAATAGATAAATCAAAAGTTAATATGACCTAGCACAATGAAAAACACCAAAGTATATTTATATAACTAAGTAAAGTGATGATATAAAAAGCAAAGCTTTATCATTTGTAATTTGACCACTTTGACCTAGAATATAATATTTTTGGAGGGTTTTTATGTTTTTATGGATGAAGGAAATTAGTCAAAGGGGATTTTATTTTTCATTAAGTAAAAGGTCTTTACTTATGAACTTGAAGTGCAAATGGATGAATGTAGGTAAATGATGAGAATTAGGCATTAACATAGGAATTCAACACTTTTAACTTAGCAGTCATTGAGCCTTGGGTCTGGTCCCAACAGAAGTCGGAGAAATTCTCTGAGCCTCTTTGACTGAAAGTCTAGAATGCATAATAACTATAGGGGAGGGGAAATTAGTGATTTTCCTGGTGAAAAGTATTTACATGATTCTCCCACTTCTTTCTACCTACCCAACTTTTAATCTAACATTTTTTCTTCCATTTTGCAGGTGCATTTGAGCTAGCAACCTTGAACATTTTATTCTTTTGAAAGCAATAAAACTATCTAAATCTACCTTATATCATCCGAGGGCTCAGATTAAACCGATGAGATCCTCTTTATTCTCTACCTATCTAGTAATTCTTCAGGATTAAACTTTCTGACTAATCTTTATTCACTATTCTACAACAATAAAATTGAAACATGACAAGTCAATATTAAGTAGTTCAACTCATCATGGATTATGGCATTTATTGATACTTTGTCATAATCATTAGTAACAAATTAAAAATTAGTGGCATTTGGACTTGCACACTTTCATGTTTTATTTCTTTTTCTTTGGGGTATATTATTTTTTCTAAGTCCTTTGATTTTTCTTTTAGGACTTCACCCTCTTTTTGCTTTTATATTTTTTTAATTTTTACAAAATATGGGAAAACAACTTACAGAAAGAAAAGTATGTACATATTTACAAGACTATGATAAGTCAATTCCAAATTATGAATCATATACTTATAGCACCCTAACAGCAGCTTCACATGGGGATGGCATTTCCTGGTGAAATGTCAAGAACTATAAGATCAATAGCCTTCCATTTTGACAATGATGATCCTGTAAGTGTCTTTTGATTTCTGCAAAAATCATACTTATGAAATTTTGCTCTTCAAAGCTTAGGGACTTCACTCTGGGCTTCAACTTTGGAAAGAAAACATCCAATCCAATCTACAAACTGCAATGGATATTTACAATGATATAAAAGGAAATTAGGACTAAGAATTAGTTAACTCAGAAGAATAGTAATGTTTGAGCATTCTATCATCCACTGGTCCTTCTGGAATATCTGTTACGTCCAAATTTCTGATAAAAAATGCATTGTTAGCTCTGTACCCATAAATGACATAAGGACCTTTCCATATAAAGTAAAACTTTCCATGTTTTCCTTTTTCTTCTCTCTTGGAATCCCATTTTAACACTTTATATCCTATGGAAAAGTCATCTTTTTTAGTTCTTTTATCAAATATTTTCTTGATTTTCTCTTGAATGACTTGATATTTTTCATATACTTCTTCCATTGTTTGATGAAGATGAATAGTTTGATTTATCCTTCTCTGTATATCATTGAGTTCTACCTGTGATTCTTGCATAACTTTCATAACTGAGACACCTAAAGATGATGGGAAAACTACATCCATCCCATATACAATCTGGTAAGGAGATGTTCCAATTGACTTCTTGGTAGTAATTCTATCTTCCCATAAGGCATAGAATAACTTCTTATTCCAAGTTTTCTTATTTTCTTCAAGTATTTTTTCGATGATACTCACATGGATTTTATTGGAAGATTCAGCTAGGCCATTACCCTGAGGGTAATAAGCAGTAGAGTGGCCTAGGCTAATATGATACTTGTGGAAAAAGGCAATAATTTTCTTAGATTTAAATGCAGTTGCATTATCAGTAACAATTTTCTGTGGGCATCCAAATCTATATAAAATGTTTTTTCTATGAAAGAAATAATGACTGAATCAGTGGATTGTCTAGTTGGAATAGCTTCAATCCACTTGGTGGAATAATATGTGGTAGTCAAAATCCATTTGTGTTGGCCAGAGGATGGAGAGTGAATTTTTCCAATGAAGTCTAAACCCCATTGTTGAAAAGGCATCTCAATAGAAATAGGTTTGAGGGGTAAAGGTAACAACTTCCTTTTTCCTTCAAAAATCTGACATTTGTGACATGAAGTAACAATTTTTTTCACATCATCAAATAAAGTATGCCAGTAGAAACCAGCTCTAAGAATCTTATCTGTTGTACTTTTCCCGTATAAGTGTCCTCTACAATCACCTGCATGAAACTCTCCAAGAATTTTGTCAGCTTTTGATTTTAGTAAACAATTTAGTAAAATCCCACTTTGTTCTTTCAAATAAAGCATTTTATCTAGAATACAATATCTCATTGCTTTCAATTTGATGAATTTAGCTATAGTTCTAGTTAATCTAGGAGGAGATTGTAAATTTGTAAGTAAAAATATAATATTTGAGTACCATGGTGAGTCTAGATAGGCTTCACTGATCAATGGAGTTGCCATCTCTTCCTGGTCATCAATCTGGGCAATAAAATTTATATCCAAAGCATTACAATTGGATTCAGTCAACAGTCTAGCTAAACCTTGTCCTTTTATAAGCTTGGTTAGTTTAATATCTATGTCATATTCAAGGATAGTGGCAATCCAATTTCCTCTTCTTCCATTTGGCACATCCTGTGTTAAAATATCTTTGACTAAAGAATTAGGGACATAGGCAATAATGTGGGAGTAAAGAATGCACACTCTGAAATCTTTTATGGCTTTAACCAAAGCTAAAGCTTGTTTTTCCATTATGTTATATCTCAAAGGTGCATCTGTAAGGGTTTTACTAAAAAATGCTATAGGTTTTTCAAAACCTTGGTCATTTTTCTGTAGTAGAACTACAGCTATGGTATGTTCTGAGGCAAATGAAAAGATTATAAAATATTTCTTGAAGTCCGGACTGATTAGGACTGGAGTTTTTGTTAAAGCATGTTTTAATGGATTCAAATGACTGTTTTTCTTCAACTTTCCATTTTAAAACAAACTCCTTTTTTAACATGTTATTCAGTTCTTTGACGATTTCTACTAGATTAGAAATAAATATTCTCAAAAAGTTTATTTTACCTAAAAATGCCTGTAACTCTTTGATGTTCCTAGGTGGGTGAATTTGTAGTATGGCTTCTATTCTTGCTGGATCTATCCTAATAACTTCCTTTGAAATTATGTGTCCAAGTAATTTTCCTTCTTCTAGTCTAAAAAGTGTTTTATTTGGATTTAATCATATACCAAATTTTCTACACTTAATGAAAACTTGTCTCAGATGATCCAAATTATCATTATTTGTCTTAGAAAAAATAGTAATATCAGCTAAATAAATAACCAAAAATTCATGTACTTCCTTAGCAAAGGCTATATCCATAGCCCATTGAAAGGTAGCTCCAACATTCATAAAACCAAAAGGCATTTTCACATACATGAAAGTGCCCCATGGAGTGGTAAAAGTTGTTTTGGGTTCGTCTTCCTTTTGGACAAGTATTTGGTTATATCTTGAAAAACCATCTAATAAAGATATCCTAGAAGAACCAACTACCCTTTGTAAAATATGATCCATTTTGGGTAAAGGGTAATTGTCCTTTAAAGACACCTTATTAAGATTCCTGAAATCTACACATAATCTGATTTCACTAGTTTTCTTTCTTGTAGGTACTAAGTTAGAAACCTAATCAGAATATCTGATTGGTGCAATGATTTGGGCATCATACATGTGTTTAACTTCTTTTTCAATCAAAGGTAATAGGACAAGATTGATCCTCCTTAGTTTTTTTCTAAATGGTTTTTGATTATCTTTTATAGGAATCTTATGTTGAATTATGTTTGTATCATATGATTTTAAATCTTCATAACTCCATGCAAAAACATCTTGGTATTCCTTTAAAAGTTCAATGTATTCTTATTTTTCTTGAGGGGGTAAATTTTTTGACAGTTTGATCATTTTTGGCTTTGTGTTTGTCCCAATGTTACATTCTTCAATGTCAGACTTGACTGGTTCCATTTTAGGCTTTTTGGGCACATCATTGGAATCAAACAAGTCCTCCAAAGGAGTTAGACCCTTAGGTAAAAAATTATCTTTTAAATCTAACATCTCAATTTCATCTTCAATTATTTCTTCTATATCTACCTTCTCTAAGTTATCTATATCAGATTGAGTAAATACAATGGGTTTGGTAATTTTATGTGCATCTATGTTATTTATTTCACAATTAACATCTAAATCTATGTTACATTCTGAATCTAAATTACCATCTATGTCTATCATACAATTTTAAAATTCATCCTCACTATTCAAAAAATGGTAAATCTGTTCATCTTCAGAGAAAATATACCATTATTTGACATTATCAGGGACAATGGGTCTATATTTAACTTCAACAGTATATCTATGTGTTGGTTGAAAAGGTAAGTTACATGTGCTAGCAAAAGTTTCTAGGCAATGTGCTTGCAAATTTTGATTTCTAGGAATAGTAGCAAACTTACATTCTAGTAAATCATCACATAAATCAATTGTTGCATCTCTATAGATGGCTAATCTAGGATTATGAAAAGAAAAATCTCCATTTACTTGTTTAATGATTAATTCCGAATCTCCCATAATTAAAATTCTCTTACCTCCCAAATTTCTGATGATTTGGAGGCTTAAGATAAGTGCCTCATACTCTGCCATGTTGTTGGTGCATTTGAAGTTGAGTCTAAAGGCATGTCCTTCCGAATGACTAGTCTCAATGTTTGTGATCCACACTCCAGCTCCTACTCTTGACTCATTCACTGAGCCATCAAAGCCTAAGTGCCAAAGGGCTTCATGAAAAATATTATCATTGTTCTATTTAGGCCTTATGTCAATTAATTCAATTTGGATTTCATTATTATCAGAGTTACATAAAATGAAAGAATCAAGTTCAGTTGGTGTTGATTAAATTGGGTAATTGATTGATCTCTCAGCACTGCTAACCATGTATTTCATTTTAGTTTCTCTATAAAGTTTCTTAGGTTGTCCAAACACTGTTATGGTGGCATAGCTCATGTCTAATTGTAGAGATCCCTTAAACATTGCTCCCCATGAGCGAGAAAGAAGCATACAAAATTTTGGTGGGATATCAGCCACTACAATATCCATAACCATACTTTTACCAGGATATTGAACCACATTAACACATAAGTATTTTATCAATCCAATGCACTTAACCTTGCTTGAATAAAATGAGAATAAATCTTTATATGACCTTGTTATTTCTAAATTCAGAGTTTCCATAATAGATTTTGGCATTAAATTGTGGGAAGCTCCTGAATCTAACATTGCGTTACGTAAAATTTGATCGTGAATAGTAAGGCTAATATAGAAGGGAGGAACTGGTCCATCTGAATGCTTACCATTTACATCAGGGCCAAAAATTAATTCAGGCTGATCATCATTTAAATTAATAGAATCTTCACCATCATTCAAATTCAAAGTTTCAGTAATTGATGATTTATATAAGTCATTTTTTACCAATTCTGTTAAAGGAATTGGTATTTTCAACTTAGCTATTTCAGATTGAATATTAAATGATGATTGAGACTTAATAATCTGAATTAGTTCATCTTTAGTAACAGTTATCTGAGTGGGTTTTTCAAGCATTTTAGTAGCTGTACTTTTATCTTGAGTTGTTCTTTTATTTTCAGTCTGAGTTTCTTGACTTTTGCTGTCTTTAGTTTTCATTTCAGGGCCAGATTCAGGGGCAGTATAAGTCTTTTCAATTTTTGAACTTTCAGCAGAAGCTTCAGTGTTTACAGTTTTGGGATTTGCTAATTTAGAATCAGCGGGATTCTTCTTTGGATCAGAAATTGCTGATTTTGATGAATTAGGGGCTTTGGTAGTGTTATATTTTTTAACATTATTGGAGGATTGGGCCACTTATTCAGTGATATCAACAATTTTCGGGCTTGGTGACTTTTTGGGACTGGGAGGATTGGAATTTTTCTTGTTTTCCCTTGGGAGAATTTGCAAAATCTTTGTTTTTGGTGCTTCTACATTCTTTTTAGTTTGATTTTGAGAGTTACTTTTTGTATAATTTTCATTTTTTTTCTGTTTCTAAGGTTATACTGACTGTGAATTTCATTAATGGCTAAGTCATAACCTTGTTTGAAATCAAAGGATTCACTAGATTCTATTTTGAGCTGTTGAAGCTCAAAAGGTTCTTGATCCTCCTGACTGAGGAAGATAGTGTTTTCTTCATCTATCCCCATTACTATATTGATGTCATCCTCATCTTTGTCATTATTTTGAGAAATTTTAGCATAGTTCTCTTGGAATGGGGGCCTAATGTTTTGATCTGGAGAGGCTTCTTTACCTTTTCCAGGATTATTATTTTTTCTGAAGTTGGGATTTCTGATTTGAGGTTGGTTATCCCATTATGGTTTTTTCTCAATATTGTCTAATATTTCAACCACCCTTTCTAAAGTTTTAGCAAAAAAGTCAAATTTACCATCTAAGTTTGATGTTTCTTCTTTGATTGCAACTCTCCTTTCATTCCTAAGTCTGGCATTTTTAGCCAGAATATTTATTTCTACACCAACAACATCTAATTGCATATATTCTAATGTTTCAGCATTCCTTTCTCTTAGTTGGTAAGCCATATCTGCATCAAATCCATTAGGAAATTTAAGAAGTACAAAATAGGGCATAGGTTTAAGATCAACAGGAATGGAATTATAAACATTGTTATACCTGGTGCAGCAATCCTGAATGGACTCATTAGGAGCTCTTTTTATAGCATCAAATTCAGATAAGATTTGCAGGGGGTTATTTTTCTTTTCCCATTTATTTAAGAATTCTCTATGGAATGTAGCTAAATTAGCTATACTACTAGCAACTAAATTTTTAAGCCATTTCTTAACCTCTCCTGTTAAAATTTGAGCAAACAACCTCATCTGAACATTTGATTCATCTATTTCATAGATTTCACAAAAATCTATTATTCTTGTGACATGTTGTTGAGTAGTATATTTTGATTGGCCATCAAATAGTGGTATATTTTTCTGATAATCTTGGGGCATATCATGGAGGTTTTTGGGTAAGACAAGAGGAGCATAACTAGCAACCATGGCTTGAAGTTTTGTTGAACTAGGAGGTATAACAGTAATGATAGGAGAAGTGTTGGATATGGTAGCTGATGAGCTGAAAGCTGTGCTTAATGAGCTTGGAAAATATGTTGGTATATATATAGAATTACTTGGAAATAAATATGTTGTGCTTATAAAACTAGTGGATGTAGTGGATTGAGTGAATGACGGAAATAATATCCTAGGCTACAAAGGCCACTCAGGAGTAAATTTTTCTGTGGATGAACTTGTAGTGGAATCTAAAAATGAAGTGACAACATACAGAGTTGAATCTGCTATTGGAATTATTGTTGTGTGCAATTGAGAAATTGGAGGCTTAATGTGAGATAATAAATGGGCTAATTTAATAGCTTCATCAATGTCTTTAATCCGTGTAACATTAATTCTTTCTACTTGATTTTGAGTTTTAGATTCACCTGATTTTATTTTTGTTGATATAATATTTTATTTTTCTTTCAAGAAAGAAGTAAAAACAGGATCTATTACACTAACTTTTAAATCAGTTTCGGATTTAACTTTAAACAATGATTGTTCAAACTTGAAATCAAAATCAATATCAGATAAGCTCACTAATTCTTTGGGTAAAGAATTAGCTTTTCTTAATGGTACTTCAGTTTCTAATTTGACAATTTGTTTTTTCTTTTTGTTTTTTCCAATCTGTTCTGGGTTATCTACTATAACTGCAGGCCTAGGATCTGGGTTAGACCTGATATAGTAGGTTTTCCTAGAAGCCAGAATGACTATTTATGAATACCCACAACCCTTTAAAAATAATCTTAAAGTAAAAAGATAGATTAAAAATCTTCCTTTAAGACTAATTTTAAAACTGGAGATTGGCTAGGTCCCCAATATGGTTTCCAGTATGTTATCACCCTAGTCATTTCTAAAGATTGTGGGCTTTTCAATTTTTTCAGTTTCAGAAAACTAGGGGTAACCACAAACGTAATTTGGATATTTAGGATCTAGCCTTCCTAAATTTCAGAGAGGGCTCTCTCTTTATGACTTAAATTTGTTTTTGTTTAATGTTTTAGGCTAGTTATGATAGAACAATTTATTTTTGTTTTGAAATGTTTGGTGGAAAATAATATTAATTGAAGACAAATTAAAGAAGGATCTACTATTCCATTGGGCTATGGAGTCAAAGTCTAGTAAGCAAAACTAGAAGGAAAGGCCAATAGGATGCTAATGTATTCAGGGCAAGGTAGATAACCCTCAGAGATTTGGATAGATTGTTTTGATGAGATGGATTGCTTCGGGATAAAGGGAAATGAAGGATCCTATGATCCGGAAAAAGAGGAAGGAGGCAGGGGTCAAACGGGACTAGGAGCAATTAAGAATTCCTAAATCTGGAAGTCAACAAAAAACATTTAAATGATTAAGTAGTTAAGACATGGATTTCTTACACTAGTCCTGAAATAATTCTCCTAATTAATCAATAAGATTGAACAACATATATGAAATTGTATGTAACTCATAATGGAAACAATGATAAGATAGATGCAATTTACTCTTAAAATTATCGCATGAATCCTAAATTATGAAGTCCAATTTGCTATTTTCTAGACTGCTGCTTTGAAATCAACACATGTGAGCCTCCAACGTACTAGCAAAATGTCTATAATGTTCTTAGCAATTTTATTCCACACTAAACACTTCATAAACTAAAGTATTTATACAAATGTTTATTACAAATATCCTAGAGAGATCTAGGAATAACTCTAGGAAAATAAAAATATCTTTACACATTAAGAGGGACAACTTCTTAACAACCTTAGCAAGTTGTCCTCTTATCTAGAAAAAATAGAACTATCTTATCTAACAAAAACTGCTTGTTTGAATGGCTGTCAATTCTTGCTGGTATATTGCAAAATATCTTTTTATAAGATGTATTCACTGATACTCTTTCCACTTATACTCTTTAACCTTGTACTTTATCTCTGATACTCTTTCATGCTATTTATTTACCATGTTACTACTGTAAAAAGGGAAATTACTGTAGTCATAATCAACTGACTGTTTTTTCTCTCTGATACACTTTAACTCTAGTATTTCACCCTAATACTCTTTAACCTGATATTTTGACCTCTAACTGCTGTAAAAATAAACTTTTCAGCAGTAAAAAATCACAATCAAGTATTGTTTTATTTATTTCTTTTTGAAATTGGTTGCTTCATCTGCACTCTCCTTCACTGTTTGCTTCTTGGTTGCTATAATAAGTCTGTAAATTAGTGCCACTATTCAGCACTTGGTATATTTACACTCTTGAGTTTTCTGTAGTTCTCATCTGCTTCAGTGTACTTAGCAAAATTTGGTTTAATTACAAATAAATGTTTGATTTCATTCTGAATGAAGAATAAATATTCAATGTATTGGAGAAAAACTTTCCCAGTTGGAGATCCCTGTGGTAGTTTCTTATTCACCTATTCTTTGGCATGGTCACTTATATTTTTATCATATTCCTTTTGGTCCATCAATTTGTCATTGAATACATGGATTTCTGGAATGCCTTCTTGTCTTAGCATAGTATACTTCGCTAAAAACTTGGTAGTGGAAAAATACATAGCATCACATTTTTCTTTCAAGTTATTCATGAAAGTTTTCTTTGTCAATAATTTTCTGATTTGCAGTATAGTCTTTGTTCTATCTTGTATCTTCAATTCTTCTAGCTCAGTCCTGTTCTTACTGTTTAAGAAAGTAATTAGCTTTAGTGCCTGTGCTGGTTTATCTGTTAATTATTCTGTTGTCCTCTATATTTCACTTTTAGCTGCTAGAATGAGATCTCTTTGTTCATATATTAGCTGAATTGATGGCCATTGAAGATGTATAGCCTCAATAATGTTGGTCCATAGGTGATTTATTATGTAAGAAATATGTGTAGTGAAGCTCAAATCCTTCTGAAGGCTTTTGGCTTGCTCTTCAAGTCTTTTAGATTTTTGTTCATAATTGTTGGCATTAATCAATGATGCTTTATTGGATACCTCCATAATCTGAATATTTTTATTTAAACTATTAATTTCATTGGTTTTCAATTTCATTTCTTCCATTTCTTTAAGCATTTTCCATACATCATTTGTCTGCTGCACCTGTGATGTTGAGGATTATGTTTGGGAGGTAGTAGCTGATTGTACTGACACTGCAGTTTCCAGTGGCTCTTTGGGTGCTAACTTTTCTCCCAATGTAGAAGGAATAGCAGCCGTAGTAATAGGTATGACCGTGGGAATGGTAGAAGCATAAGTTTCCTTCATAGTTTCCCTTTCTTTCATCAGTATATCCAATTGAATTTCCATATCCTTAATTTGGGCAGTAAGCTTTATGATCAATTGCATCATATCTTCTTTCTCTTTATGTTCTTGAAGTATTTCTTTTCTCTGTGGGTGCTCACTTTGAGGAAGTTTTAACTGTTTCCTCAAACCAGCAATATCATCATTTTTCTATTTTATTAATACTTCAACAACTTGTATATTTGACGGGTCAACTCCTATTTGTAGAATCAAATCTTCTAAGGCCTTGATCCTTAGATCTTTTGCATATAAGGAGCCTTTATCAAGTTTCATCTGATCTTGCAGGTTGATAATAGTATTTTTCAAATTGGTTACACTCATGGCCTTTGTCACCACAGTGGAATATAGCATCTCAGAATTGTGTCGATGTAATTCTATCTGATCCAACTCATGTACATTTTTAGTATCTACTTCAAATTCCATCTTTTTGTAGTCAGCCACTGTTTTTGGAGTTGAAGTAGTAGGTTGTAGATAGAGCATGATCATTTTATTTTAAGAATAAACAAATGTTGCAAGCAGTCTATCCTGATTTCCTGGCTTCTGCTTGAGAAATTGAGAATAGATCTCACTTTTAATTTCCTTATTTCTCTGTTTTATTTGCTTATATCTGTCCTTGATGTCCAAATCTTTTTCTTCTGCTGTTTGCGAAGAAGAAGTTTACATATTCACCTGTTTCTTAATCATTTGGGTCTCATCATGAGACAAGGTAGACAAAAATCCAAGGATGGAATCATCAGTAAACTCATCAATGAAGTATCCTAAGATGAAGGATAACATTGAAATAACATGCCTAGAACCCTCTAGAAACTTAGAAGTGGAATATGAAGGATTCAGCTTTGGGATGTCTACATGACTAGGCATGAAGTTTTGAAAAATCATGAATCTTTTAGGGGAATCTAACCCTAAATATAAATTATTCAATGCTTCAATGGATAATGGAACTGCCTTAGGGTCAAACTGTAACTGCAACATTTCATTGATTGACTCTGTAGTGATAGAAAAAGGGATTTCCCTGTCATTATTCACCATTAATCTTTGATTTGGGACATAATACTTTTGGCATAGTCTTATCAAATCCTGACTAGGGTGTGTTAAGGGGATTACATACTTGGGAATATTTGTATCCCAGAGAGGCATTTCTTCTTTTTCAAGAAACTTTTCATGACACCAGCTGTGAACTTCTAACAAATTGAATTCTAGTAGAGGGTATACAATTTTGTAATCTACATCAACCAAAGGGATAACTTCTTCATTGGACATTGGACGTTGAAGAGTATTAATAGTCACAATGGTCTCAGCAGTGATAGCAGGAGTAGACTTTGGGGCTTTTGTTGCTTCAGTCTTGGGAGGTTTGGATCCTCCATGATTAACAGAATTGGATCCTCCAGCCTTGGGTGTGATTTGATTTTTTTTTCATTTTAAATTAACTACAACAAGATTATACAGTTTGATATAGTTGGTTTTTCTTCAACAAAGGGAAATTGAGCAATTTTATGGGCAAGTATGATAGCAGTGGGAAATTCAGTGCTCAATTATAATTTTTAGGACAAGGGCAATAATTTGAGGCAGAAAACGCAAGTTTTCCGAATGATTAAGACTGTAAAAAAGGAGTTTTAAGGTTTTATGTGGGTTTAAAAACCTTTCTTAGCCGTGGAATTTGTTTTTCAAGGGTCTCTGACTGAGAATTTGACTTTAAAAAGAAGTTTTCTGCAAATGGAAATTTCTGGAAAAAATTGCGAGGGTTTGCCCTCTTTTCCCAAGATTTAGTACAAAACGAATGGGAAATTTCAATCTTTAAATCTCAACTGGCTCGATTGGTAGTTCAAATTGTGAAATTGTAGGTGAAATTTTGGGAAAATACATGATTTTCAGGTATCTTGATGTTGTGAGAAGGGTTTCTGCAACTTTGGTAATTCCTACAGATTGTTCTGAATTGATGATCCAGAGAATTGCTTTAAATAATCTTCAAACAGTTGGACAATGATTGAAATCAGTTTTAAAATAGGAACTCAAGGCTTCAAACGCAGTGGGAAGCTTTGATAAAAGCGGGAATGTGTATAACAGTTGGGTGTGATAGAATACACATATAACATCAATAAAGCATATAAAAAATGTTTTGATCTTTATTATAAATCTTTTAAAAACTGTCATAAATGCGAGTCAAATCTCAAGTGGGAGTGGTTTTTTATTTTATGAACACAGAAAACCATCGTTGGGTTTCACGTTGGGTTTGGGTGGTAAACAGTATTTCCTAAAACAAATGAGATTGTATCAGAATACGACACATCATAGGAGGCGGTAATGAAAAAACCGCCCATTTCGCACTCATTTGGGCATTTTGTAGTCAATTGATTTGGGAGCGCGAAAATGGTCGTCAGTTGTCGGATCTTTGGAAAGGGAGCGAACGATCTAGATTAAATGGGAAGTTGTGGTTAAAGAAGAATGTGGGACCGGGGGCTTTATATGCGCGACAATGAAATAAAACCTTTGTAACATATGTATTTATATCCAAAGTTTTATATCAAAGGATAATGCTTGTATGCGATGTATATAGTTTACAAAGGGTTTGAAATGAGTGGTTATATATATTGAAGGTTTATATACAAGGTAAAAATGCGCATGAAGTGGGTTGTATTAATCAAGGGATTAATTTGTGTATAAAACGTGAGGTTTCATACATAGGGGAAATATTTTTCACTTAGACATATATAAAACATGCCTAAAGTCTTTTTTGTATCTTTATTTTTTACATATAGTTATAGACTATGGAAATGTCTATCGCTATAGAGGACGGGATATTTACATATGGTTAGTTTTATGCTAAAGGGGATGTAATTAGGGTTTTTATTTTAAACATGTAAGTAATTAACTTTGGCAAGAAAGCTTATATTAGTGGGTTTTTGGGAATATTTAAATACAAGGAGTTATATTAATAGGATAAGGTTTGTTTTTAGCGATTTAATAGATAAATTAAAAGTTAATATGACCTAGGATAATGAAAAACACCAAAGTATATTTATATAACTAAGTAAAGTGATGATATAAAAAGAAAAGCTTTATCATTTGTAATTTTACCACTTTGACCTAGAATATAATATTTTTGGAGGGTTTTTATGTTTTTATGAATGAAGGAAATTAATCAAAGGGGATTTTATTTTTAATTAAGTAAAAGGTCTTTACTTATGAACTTGAAGTGCAAATGGATGAATGTAGGGTAAATGATGACAATTAGGGATTAACATAGGAATTCAACACTTTTAACTTATCAGTCATTAAGCCTTGGGTCCAGACCCAACAGAAGTCAAAAAAATGCTCTGATCCTCTTTGACTGAAAGTCTAGAATGCATAATAACTATAGGGGATGGGAAATTAGTGATTTTCTCGGTGGAAAGTATTTACATGATTCTCCGACTTCTTTCTACCTACCCAACTTGTAATCTAACATTTTTTTTTCCATTTTGCAGGTGCATTTGAGCTATCAACCTTGAACATTTTATTCTTTTGAAAGCAGTAACAACTATCTAAATCTACCTCGTATCATCCGAGGGCTCAGATTAAACTGATGAGCTCCTCTTTATTCTCTACCTATCTAGTAATTAGTCAGGATTAAACTGTCTGACTAATATTTATTCACTATTCTACAACAATAAAATTGAAACATGAAAAGTCAAGATTAAGTAGTTCAACTCATCATGGATTATGGCATTTATTGATACTTTGCCATAATCATTAGTAACAAAGTAAAAAGTAGTGGCATTTGGACTTACACACTTTCATGTTTTATTTTTTTTTCTTTGGGGTATATTATTTTTTCTAAGTCCTTTGATTTTTCTTTTAGGACTTTACCCTCTTTTTGCTTTTTTATTTTTTTAATTTTCAAAAAATATGGGAAAACAACTTGCAGAAAGAAAATTATGTACATATTTACAAGAATATCATAAGTAAATTCCAAATTATGAATCCTATACTTATAGCACCCTAACATCAAATTCACATGGGGATGGCATTTTCTGGTGAAATGTCCAGAACTCTAAGATTAGTAGCCTTCCATTTTGACCATGATGATCCTGTAAGTGTCTTCTGATTTCTACAAAACTCATACTTATGACATTTTTCTCTTCAAAGCTTAGGGCCTTCACTCCGGGCTTCAACTGTGGGAAGAAAACATCCAATCCAATCTACAAACTGCAATGGATATTTACAAATATATAAAAGGAAATTAGGACTAAGAATTAGTTAACTCAGAAGAATAGTAATGTTTGAGCATTATACCATTCACTGGTCCTTCTGGAATGTTTTTTCCATCCAAAATTTCTGATAAAAAATGCATTGTTACCTCTGTACCCATAAATGACATAAGGACCTTTCCATAGAAAGTCAAACTTTCCATGTTTTCCTTTTTCTTCTCTCCTGAAATCCCATTTTAACACTTTATCTCCTATGGAAAATTCATCTTATTTAATTATTTTATCAAACATTTTCTTGATTTTCTCTTGAATGACTTGATATTTTTCATATACTTCTTCCCTTGTTTGATGAAGATGACTAGTTTGATTTATACTTCTCTGTATATCATTGAGTTCTACCTGTGATTCTTGGATAATTTTTATAACTGGGACACCTAAAGATGGTGGGAAAACTGCATCCATCCCATATAAAATCTGGTAAGGAGATGTTCCAATTGATTTCTTGGCAGTAAGTCTATCTTCCCATAAGGCATAGACTAACTTCTTATTCGAAGTTTTCTTATTTTCTTCAAGTAGTTTTTTGATGATACTCAAAAGGATTTTATTGGAAGATTCAGCTAGGCCATTACCCTAAGGGTAATAAGCAGTAGAGTGGCCTAGGCTAATATTATACTTGTGGAAAAAGGTAATCATTTTCTTAGATTTAAATGCAGTTGCATTATCAGTAACAATTTTTTGTGGGCATCCAAATATAGATAAAATGTTGTTTTCTATGAACGAAATAATGACTGAATCAGTGGATTGTCTGGTTGGAATAGCTTCAATCCACTTGGTAAAATAATATGTGACAGTTGCAATCCATTTGTGTTGGCTAGAGGATGGAGGGTGAATTTATCCAATGAAGTCCAAAACCCATTGTTGAAAAGGCATCTCAGTAGAAATAGGTTTGAGGGGTAAAGGTAACAACTTCCTTTTTCCTTCAAAAATCTGACATTTGTGACATGAAGTAACAAATTTTTTCACATCAGCAAATAAGGAATGTAAGTAGAAACCAGCTCTAAGAATCTTATCTGCTATACTTTTCTAGTATAAGTTTCCTCCAAAATCACCTACATGAAACTCTCCAAGATTTTTTTTAGCTTCTAATTTTAGTAAACAATTCAGTAAAATCCCACTTTGTTCTTTCCAATAAAGCATTTTATCTAGAATACAATATCTCATTGCTTTCGATTTGATGAATCTAGCTTTAGTTCTAGTCAATCCAGGAGGAGCTTGTAAATTTTGAAGTACAAATATAATATCTGACTACCATGGTGAGTCTAGATAGGCTTCATTGATCAATGGAGTTGCAATATCTTCCTAGTCATCAATCTGGGCAATAAAATTTACATCCAAAGCATTACAATTGGATTCAGCCATCTATCTAGCTAAACCTTGTCCTTTTATGAGCTTGGTTGGTTTAATATCTATGTCCAATTCAAGGATAGTGGCAATCCACTTTCCTCTTCTTCCATCTGGCCCATCCTGTGTTAAAATATCTTTGACTACAGAATTAGGGACATAGGCAATAATGTGGGAGTAAAGAATGTACACTCTGAAATATTTTATGGCTTTAACCAAAGCTAAAGCTTGTTTTTCCATTATGTTATATCTCAAAGGTGAATCTATAAGGGTTTTACTGAAAAATGCTATAGGCCATTCAAAACCTTGGTCATTTTTATGTAGTAGAACTACAACTATGGTATGTTCTGAGGAAAATGAAAAGATTATAAAATCTTTCTTGAAGTCTGGACTGATTAGGACTGGATTTTTTGTTAAAGCATGTTTAATGGATTCAAATGACTGTTTTGCTTCAAATTTCAATTTTAAAATAGAGTCATTTTTTAACATGTTATTCATTTCTTTGATGATTTCTGCTAGATTAAAAATAAATCTTCTCAAAAATTTAATTTTACCTAAGAATTCTTATAACTCTTTGATGTTCCTAGGTGGGTGAATTTGTAGTATGGCTTCTATTCTTGCCGGATCTATCGTAATACCTTCCTTTGAAATTATGTGTCATAGTAATTTTCCTTCTTCTAGTCTAAAAAAAGTTTTCTTTGGATTTAATGATATACCAAATTTTCTACACTTAATGAAAACTTGTCTCAGATGATCCAAATTATCATTATTTGTCTTAGAAAAAATAGTAATATCATCTAAATAAATAACAAAAAATTCATGTATTTCCTTAGCAAAGGCTATACCCATAGCCCTCTTAAAAGTAGCTCCAACATTCATCAAACCAAAAGGCATTTACACATACATGAAAGTGCCCCATGGTGTGGTAAGAGCTATTTTGGGTTGGTGTTCCTTTTTTACAAGTATCTGTTTATCTCCTAAAAAACCATCTAGTAAAGATATCCTAGAAGAACCAACTACCCTTTGTAAAATATGGTCCATTTTGGGTAAAGGGTAATTGTCCTTTAAAGACACCTTATTAAGATTCCTGAAATCTACACAATCTGATTTCACCAGTTTTCTTTCTTGTAGGTACTAAGTTAGAAACCCAACCAGAATATCTGATTGGTGCAATGATTTGGGCATCATACATGTGTTTAACTTCTTTTTCAATCAAAGGTAATAGGAGAGGATTGATCCTCCTCAATTTTTGTCTAAATGGTTTTTGATTATCTTTTATAGGAATCTTATGTTGAATTATGTTTGTATCATATGCTTTTAAATATTCATAACTCCATGCAAAAACATCTTGGTATTCCTTTAAAAATTCAACGTATTCTTCTTTTTCTTAAGGGGGTAAAATTTTTGACAATTTGATCATTTTTGGTTTTGTGTTTGTCCCAATGTTACATTCTTCAATGTCAGACTTGAATGGTTTCATTTTAGGCTTTTTGGGCACATCATTGGAATCAAACAAGTCCTCCAAAGGAGTTAGACCCTTAGGTAAAAAATTATCTTTTAAATATAACATCTCAATTTCATCTTCAATTATTTCCTCTATCTCTACCTTCTCTAATTTATCTATATCAGATTGAGTAAATACAGTGGGTTTGGTAAATTTATGTGCATCTATGTTATTTATTTCACAATTAACATCTAAATCTATGTTACATTCTGAATCTAAATTACCATATATGTCTATCATACAATTTTGAAATTCATCCTCACTATTCAAAAAATGGTAAATCTGTTCATCTTCAGTGAAAATCTGCCAGTATCTGACATTATCAGGGACAATGGGTCTATATTTAACTTCAACTATATATCTATTTGTTGGTTGAAAAGGTAAGTTACATGTGCTAGCAAAAGTTGCTAGGCAATGTGCTTGCAAATTTTGATTTCTAGGAATAGTAGCAAACTTACATTCTAGTAAATCATCACATAAATCAATTGTTGCATCTCTGTATTTGGCTAATCTAGGATTGTGCAAAGAATAATCTCCATTTACTTGTTTAATGATTAATTCTGAATCTCCCATAATTAAAATTCTCTTACCTCCCAAATTTCTGATGATTTGGAGGCCTAAGATAAGTACCTCATACTCTGCCATGTTGTTCGTGCATTTGAAGTTGAGTCTAAAGGCATGTCCTTCCAAGTGACTGGTCTCAATGTTTGTGATCCACACTCCAGCTCCTGCTTATAACTTGTTCACTAAGCCATCAAATTCTAAGTGCAAAAGGGCTTCATGAAAAAAATTATCATTGTTTGGTTTAGGCTTTATGTCAATTAATTCAGTTTGGATTTCATTATTATCAGAGTTACATAAAATGAAAGAATCAAGATCAGTTGGTGTTGAGTAAATTGGGTAATTGATTGATCTCTCAGCACTGCTAACCATGTATATCATTAAAGTTTCTCTATAAAGTTTCTTAGGTTTTCCAAACACTGTTATGGTGGCATAGCTCATGTCTAATTGTAGAGATCCCTACAACTAAGCTCCCCATGAGCGAGAAAGAAGCATACCATATTTTGGTGGGATATCAGCTACTACAATATCCATAACCATGCTTTTACTAGGATATTGAACTAGATTAACACATAAGTATTTTATCAATCCAATGCACTTAACCTTGCTTGAATCAAATGAGAATAAACCTTTATATGGCCTTGTTATTTCTAAATTCAGAGTTTCCATAATAGATTTT
Organism: Pinus albicaulis; assembly: GCA_034641835.2. Classification (NCBI taxonomy): domain Eukaryota; kingdom Viridiplantae; phylum Streptophyta; class Pinopsida; order Pinales; family Pinaceae; genus Pinus; species Pinus albicaulis. The sequence goes on from CM076582.1 coordinate 323,985,048, forward strand.
GGCATTAAATTGTGGGAAGCTCCTGAATCTAACATTGCATTATGTAAAATCTGATTGTGAATAGTAAGGCTAATATAGAAGGGAGGAACTGATCCATCTTAATGCTTACCATTTACATCAGGGCTAAAAATTAATTTAGGTTGATCATCATTTAAATTAATAGAATCTTCACCATCATTCAAATTAAAAGTTTCAGTAATTGTTGATTTATATAAGTCATTTTTTACCAATTATGTTAAGGGAATTGGTATGTTCAACTTAGCTATTTCAGATTGAATATTATATGATGATTGAGACTTACTAATCTGAATTACTTCATATTTAGTAACAGTTATCTAAGTGAGTTTTTCAAGCATTTCAGTAGCTGTACTTTTATCTTGAGTTGTTTTTTTGTTTTCAGTTTGAGTTTCTTGATTTTTGTTGTCTTTAGTT